>CM032229.1:78795000-79112500 GCA_019009955.1 Riptortus pedestris
CGGGGGACGATAGTAACCCCCAGAATAATGACAGAAAATTACATATTTTAAAAGAATTCATTAAACGTATGGAATCGAAACAATTAGATTTAAAGAAACAGATCTAACGTCTGGCCAAGTTTATGTCTAATTTTAGTAGAAAGTTAAATTCGGCTATATCTAAATTTTTGATTATTTAAGGCCGCTTCTTTTTTTTAAGAACTATTCAACGCTCTGCCTGCCAAAAATTTAGTTTGATCGTTAAAAGACTTGCTCTTAAAGAATTTCATATCAAATGAACGATGAATTTTGTTAACGGCTGAAATCGGGCCAAGAGATGGGGGGGGTAGTTGATTAGAGGGGGAAATCGAATATTTGAAGTTATTTCTCAACATATATTGTTTTATTCTGAATATCAGCTTTGTAGGACTGGGTACTTGTTCTGGCAAAGAACTTATAAATAAAATTTATTCTGTTAATATTTCATTTACAAGAACATTTTTAGGGTCATATACATGACACTATATACATCTGTGTAGAATGAGGTTTAAATTCTATGGCGTGAATGTTTCCAGTAAATTATTTGATGTTTAATTTCGTGCCCTCTCCAGAGAGGAGGACATTTTGAAACATTATTTTAGAACATTTAAAAATTAAAATATGGAAAAATTATTTACTTCATTTAAATATTTATGCATTATCCATTTTGGTTTGTTAATATTAATTTTCTTTAATTTTCATAGTTTCATTCCATATTTGATTTCTGAATTACTTGGGTTAATTTACAGATACATTTTTTCTGTAAGATATTATTTTATTTCACTATAATCACTAGAAACAAAAGCGAATTTAATTAATATCGGTCTGAAAAAAATTGTTTTTTGGGGAAACGTAATTCCACGCTACACTTTTTGTTAAAAAAAAAATCTGGTTAGCTGAACAACCCTTGAATGCCAAAACGTAGCATACTGCTTTAGTGGAAGGTAAAGCATAATGTCAGTTTGACGCGTTCCCGTCTCTATTGAGGTAGGCTACAGAAAAATGACCATTTATTTATTCAAGTAGCTACTCAATGTCTTAAAGTTGTGGGCACCGGGCGACGGATACAGTTCATTGAATGTGAATAGTAGCACTGGTTATGAGAAGTGGCGGGGCCAGCTTAGTTGGGAGGGATGTTCTATGGAATGTCTTTTTAAAGTTTTTTTCCTCAAAACTATTAGAATTAGGTTTTATTTTGGATTTTATTTGTTATAACTTTTGATGTCTTTTTTTTTTTTGCATTTTGCGGACACATGTTTTTAATTATAACTTATATGGTATCTTCCCAATGAACATTTTGTATTCTTAAGGTGCCTAAAGAATGAAATATATAATCGATTGGGTCTTTTAATTATATCGTCCTTTGTAACAGATATTGCTGGTGTTGTATCCATAGCGTACACTTAGTATTAATTTGTTCCCGTGACCAGGAATTCCAAATTTCCACGGGATCGGGGTCTCTAGTATATGCAGTCATCAGTTCAAACTGTCCAACATTTAAGAGTCTTAACTGTCAGGAATAGTTAAGAGAATTCCGTATGAGGTTATAGAGAGCTATCCATCCGCAGCATATAGCCTACATTAACACAGTACTGATAGTCATTGGCCGGTATGGAGTATGCAGACAGCATCTTTACTGATTAATGTATTCCGCGCGAAGAATTTAGATGAGGAAAGTGCGGCAGATAACGGCAATAAAATAAAACAGCGTTTTTTGATTTTTTTTAAAAAATAAAAGAATAGAATGAATTTCGAAAATAAATATGTGTTCAACGAATAGTCGAGGCATTGATAAACGTTTGGTAGTAGGTAATAAGTAACTATGAGACGGTTCGGAAATTGTTACGTGCCTACTGACTGAACTATCTGGAGTGATGTAACCGCCATCAGGAAAAGGCAGTATTTTAGCAGTGAGCCGTTCTTGACCTCTTTAGTTCTAACAGGAAAATGAGGCATTGTTGTGGCACGTCCTCTACTTTGCCATTACTTTCCACTTTCATCATGCAGATGCGTTCCCCTAGTCCTTATCTATGATATTTAAACAGTACTTGGAGATTGTTTGTGTTTTAAATACGTTATAAGACTAATTCATCACAATTCTGTCATGTGAATCCATCATACCGTTTGTCACTCAATAAATCAAGAACATCTCCATTAATTTCCAAGAAATTTGATATTATTGCGTCAACTATCCCTTCAATTCAGTGTCAGGCGGGTTTTTTTGTCACTTTTTTACGCTTCTGATTCAATTGCACTAACAATGGGTCTTAAGAATTGTCCTTTATGTTATATGATCAGATCCCTTTACAAAGGAGATATTGTTGCGGCAATTTAAATAAATAAATCCCCTTTAAAGAGGTTTTGTGAGAATTTTATTACATTATTGATTATAATGTTTGTTGGTTAGTAATACATTTTTTGTATACGTTTTACTCCATATAATATTGATAATGTATTCTTCATTGCCAATAGTTACTGCTTGTTTTGTTTGCTTCAATTATATTATTATTATTTATTAACGTCCACTTTTTGCAACTTAGGCTAATCGGGACGGGTTATCTACAGGTTACCACCCTTTTCTAGCCAGGGTGGGATTTTAGGACGTTATTTAATGAATTTCGTCACTAAATAATTTCCTTTGCCCAGGCATGAATCGAACTCGCCACTCTAGGTTTACCATGTGAGATAAAGTTCAACGCTTTAACTCGCATGGCTAACCTGAGCCCATATTATATTATTTAATTATTTGTTCTCTATAATAAAAACAATTATAGCTGCCTCTCCACAAATATTATATACTTATTATATTGTTGGATATTGTTATCAGCAGGATCAGCAGGATTCTTGGATTTCTCAATGGCGAAGTTTATAGCATTAAACAAATTAATATAACTTTATTGTTTGTTTCATCATTAGTTTTTATCCATTCTTTATTAATTATATAATTAAACACATGTTTCAAATACTGAAATTGTCACTCAAGCAATTAAAAACCTTCTACGGAATGGTGGTGGAATTGCTCGTTGTTAATCGACCGTTGTTAACTTTCTTAACATTTGAGACATTGGAAGGTGAACAGAGGAATTATCCATATTAGAGTAATTTATTTTGTGTATATATATATATATATATATATATATATATATATTATAACATCTGTCATTGATTTTTTTTTTCTAAAATTTTCACGATACTTTTTCGTTTAACATCGATTGTAGTGATATCTTTTCCACATCAATTCAACCACGCCATGACACCCATCATTTCAGATTTTGTTGAATTTTATTTTGGGTGTTCTATTCATTGATTTGAGAAACCATACCAAATTTTTTTTGATATATCTTTAACGGTTTGGAGTTTATGGTCTCCTAAAGTTTTGAGATTTTCGTGTTGTTTATCGATGCGGAACAGTAAAATTAATTTGTTCCGAATTCAAAAATAATTTATAACAATCTTTTTATTTATTTTTTTATTTTGATGAACTTTTTTGTGTGTATTCATAAAAATATTGAAAAACAATAAAAAAAATAAACAAAGGTACCAAGTAAGTATTTGTGACCAAAAAAAAATTACAAAGTGTCAATTTGAGTTTTTTTGAAAGCAAATACATAGTTTCACATAAAAATATCTCCAAAAGGGAAAAGGATAATCATGGAAATCTTTTTTTGTTTTGGTTCTACCACATAAAGTAATAAAATGAATGGTTATTTGACTCCATCCTTGTTTAATCCAAATTTAAAAATAAATATTTATAAAATAATAGAAATTTTTATGAATTAAAAGAATATGATAAATACGATTCACTTATAATTCACACTTATTATTCAGTCTGAATATTGCCTGAGCAAAGCTAACTCCGCAATGACACTTAATAATGATGAATGCTATCCTGGATTATGATTAATGTTGTCCACGGTATTTTCCAGCCCAGAGGGATTGATGAGGATATGTTTTTTGTTTATTTTATCTTCAAATCTAGAACATTCTATAAGTTCGCTTTATCTACAAGATATTCAGGTTTAAACCCTACACACCGAGAGGGGAAAAAATATTGTGTATAGTTAAGTTTTGCTAAAAAAAAAAAAATCTCCATCTTCATTCAGCCTCCAATTGATTTCCCGAGCCTTAGCTAGTGTAGTCATAGTAATTGAATAATATCCAAAAAGTTTGTTAAATTAAATATTTATAATATAGGTTATTATTATAATTATTTTTCCATTTCACTGATTCAAAAGTTTTGAGTACATTTACAGGGGCGCACTTTTTTTTTAGGAGATTTTCCTTGAGGGAAATCAGCAGGTCGTGCTCATGACGCGATTTTAGAAAAATGTCCTCAAATGTCCATCGTCCCAACCCAATAGATGACGAAAATGAGGTCCGCTAAAAACTATATATATATATTTGTCTGTTAACGCCCTAGAGGTCGCAAAGGAAATTTAATTTGCGAGTCTATGTGTGTACTTACGAGTGCATATACATATATACCTGCTAGTGTATGCACTTAATTTTTACATTTAAAGGTGTTGACTGTAAAATCTATGTATTATATGTGAATGAAGGTATTGGACTTAATCGGCGAATAAAACGGATATATCGTATAAGTGGTTCAAAAACATAATAAAAATTCATATAATTTATTGCTCGTGTAAGTGACTAGGGATGATTAGTAATAGGTTTAAGTCTTAGTAAATGTAGAAAGAGAGGGAATAAACGTTATCTCCGTTAAACATACACTCTGTCCCTAGTCCGCCGGTGATACAGAATACTCTCAGAGCAATGAAAGAATAGTGATCGTAAAAAAATATAATCCAGAAAAAATCAAACAGATTTTTACAAGTGTTCTGGTAAAAAGAAATGGACTCAATGTATTCAGGGGAATGTGACCCTGATTCCAAGCCACATATTTAAATCCCTGTAAGTTGCGACCTGTGTCGCTTAAATCTGTTCCGGAATAAAAAATACTGGAGCACTTTAATGCTTGTGCTGGGGTAAGTACGCGGGCCCAGGATTTGGCTAAATTCTCTGCGCATCAGTTCGAAACTATTAGGCTGATCCCTCAAAATTGACCAAACCCTTAAGTCTGACGATACGCCCCCCTCCCAGGAATTACAGAAATATTCAGGAGACTCAGTCATTAGGAAGGATGTTATCCTGTGAATTCTGAATAAGTCTGAGTTAGAGTTTAAAGAAAAAGTGAACTTTATCTCCTGAACTGTGGTAATTGCAATCCGATGGGTAAGCTCACCGTTTTATTTTTCTTCTTCTTTTTATTGAGGAAAATAAAGACATGTCTCATTAAAACGCGCCAATGAAGCTTTGATATAGATGCCAGATTGCTGTATGAACTTAATTCATGACATCATAGATGTCCTTGATATATTGCTGTTAAGTAACACGGGTTTGCACCAGTTATATTTATAGTCTTCCACTCCAAATACACTCTCAGGGAATATATTCACGATATGGATTATCAGGAACATTCTATTTCGATTTTTAAATAAGCCCGTTACACAGGTGTTGCCATTTACCAAGCAGATTTTCCGCGACCTGGACAAATCATATACTCCGAAAAATTCATATTCTACTCTCTATTCCTCCAATAATAAACAGATTTAAAATTTGTTTTATATGAAACGTTTTGTGGCACAATCACTTTAAATGAAAGGATTTAACTGAAGGTTAGAAATAACATTATTAACGTAATTAATTTATTATATATATATATATATATATATATATATATATATATTAAATTATATATTGTATGAAATGGAATAATTGAATTTGAAATAGTTTTATTACGAATGCATTATATAAATAAGCTGTTTAATAAAACGCGAAGAAACTAATTGACATGATATTAGTAATTTTATTATAGAAAACCAAAAATGTTCGACGTAGCTTATTATGATTTTTTTTTAAATGGAAATAATCACATTTCATTTAGTTTCACAAATAACTCAGTTAACATTACTCAGTGTAAATATGCGCACGCACGTGCCCGTGCACGCACGCACACACACACACGATAACCGATAAGTACCTTAAAATCTGTAATTACCGGTCGATACAACTGTAGTGTTTGTCTTCCAATTTGGAATACAATTTAGTTACAACCCTTAAAAACACAAATACAAATGAAAATGCATAAAATATATGGAATATGGTGGCTGGTGATGGGTTGCTGCAGGTTCGAATGGGCTTTATCTGGGCATACTGTACCTAAATAGGCAGTTCCTCAACTAACTTCCGACATTAATGTACTAAATAGTATCGTTATGCATCCCTTAAACAATCCAAACATGCCTTTCAAATAGAACAAACACAGATCATTTGTTACGGAGAAAGTGAGCGAGCTGAATGAACTATTCAATACAAATGTTCTCCATCCACAATTACAATACTCTAGACAAGTCGATTAACTCAAGGGCGTGGGACCTTTTAATATTCTCGCCTTTTCAATCA
Source organism: Riptortus pedestris (assembly GCA_019009955.1). Taxonomy (NCBI): domain Eukaryota; kingdom Metazoa; phylum Arthropoda; class Insecta; order Hemiptera; family Alydidae; genus Riptortus; species Riptortus pedestris. The sequence continues at coordinate 78,801,484 of CM032229.1, forward strand.
AGGCTTCCCCCATAGATTTTATTTTAATGTAGTTTGTTAGTTTTCTCTCCCCTTCATTACCTCATTTTAGCTGATTTCTCTTTGAGTTCTATTAGCGTAGGCATACGCTGTGGGGTGGTTCCCAGCGCCTGAGACCAAGATTACTTTTTATTTGCCTAGATAGAATACCAAACAAATCATAGAGTTTCATATTTCTAAATTTTTACAAGACTAATTTCATTTTTGTTATGTTTAAGGATAAGTAAGAAACAATATTTGATATGAACACCACCTGGCTTTTTTGTGGTCCTGTTAAATTGAATAAACAAAAGTTTTGCTGCACTTGAAAAAAATGACTTACTCCATTAACATTTTACAATACCTACTTTTCAAGTCCCGCATCGACGCCATGCCAGTGGGTGAGGTTAGTAGGACGTTTAGGTTGTAGTTTACATATTCATACTAGGCCAATAGCTATCGTTAGTTAGCCTATACTAAAGAATACCACGGAAAGGTTACCTTTCAGTTTGGAATCAAGTGGAGTCCTAACTTTAATGTTGACTCCTTATTCCTGAAGTTTTTTTATTTGATTTGTGTCAAACAGAAAACAAATCAACAATAATACACAGAATACTGCATGCCTTAGGATTTTCTTTCCTTGTGCGTTCCGATGGACTGAGAAGTACTTTTAAGAATTCAAAAAATATAATTTTTATCATCCAACATGAAAGCTTGAGTAATTTGTAGTAAAGCCTCAAAAATGATCGAAACCTAGGTACCATTTGATATTTCTGTCTATAAATTAGGGTTAAAGTTCCACTGAAACGATCCCCATTAGTATTTAATTTCCTACACAGACAGCATTCCCAAATATTGGACCTAAATAAAATTCATGGTATTGAGGTTCTACTCTTGGGCTATTTTGCAAATCTTCCTTCGTACATCTGTCGATCCTCAGTTTTAGATTACATAAATCTAATCCGTAGTCTGTTGAGATGTTTATATGTGTGTGTGTGTGTGTGTGTGTGTGTGTGTGTATATATATAAAGTTGTTCACATTTTTATTATTATTTATTAACGTCCACTTTTTGCAACTTAGGCTAATTGGGACGGGTTATCTACAGGTTACCACCCTTTTCTAGCCAGGGTGGGATTTTAGGACGTTATTTAATGAATTTCGTCACTAAATAATTTCCTTTGCCCAGGCAAGAATCGAACTCGCCACTCTAGGTTTACCATGTGAGATAAAGGTTAACGTTTATTTAGGTAAACGTTCACATTTGATATTCCTAATGTTTATTTTATTGTTAAGGTACTCGGTATTTAACATTTCATACAAAATTGAAGGCCAGATTTGTTAATACTGGTAAGAAGTAATATACAAAGTAAAAAAAAAAATACTGATTACTGCTTACTACAGCCCTTACAGGACCTGGGGTTCTAAATCCGAAAACAAAAATAGTAAAATCTTTAATTTGCTACTAAGGGAATTACATTTAACTGATTACGTGTGTAAAGCAAAATATGTATCTGTGGCTGAGGAGAGTTATAAATTTTGAATCAGTTTGGAGTGTTGAATGAGTTTTGAGTTTGAATCAGCTTTTTTAAGGGTTGAATATGTGTGGAGCATATTTATGTTTTCATTTTTATTTTTTAACGTAATATTAGGAAAGGAATCTAATCAGAGTCTATTCATAAATTTGTAATTGTATTAGTTGATATGTGTGTTATCAGAATTATGTGAAACTGTATTTGAAATACAATTGATAAGTTGCGGATTTTTTTTTTCCACTGTTGGATCTGGTGTCGAAAGTTTTCATAGGGCGTCTTCAAGAGTCAAAAGTTTATTATTGCATGTTTTAAATAATTCCCATATTTAGTTCCAAAAGAAACCTATATTTTGACGACATCCTATCGTTAAAGATATAATACATTTTAATATTTTTTTAACTGTTACTGGGATAGATAATTTTATTAAACACTTTTTAAAAATGAGGTACAAGGTTAATGTCATTTATTTATCTTTGGCAAGGCAATTTTTTCGCTTTGAAAGTTAAGTTCTTGATATGTTTCAAATTGTCAGTCATTTACAAAGTTGTTGAATCAAATAGATTAAACGTTTTTAATATAAATATTATTGGAGTCAGGTCAGAATTTGCTAGGTTGTTAAATGTCATTTCCTGCTGACTTCATTTTTTCATAATAATTTCCTCCTCTTTGAGGAAATAAGAATAAATAAATAGCTTCAGTAGCCATGTCCTCAAATATTTTCCGATAACACTTTCCGCATTACTTAATTTATTTCATATTATCAAGGATAGGAAACGTTCTTATTAAGGAAAGTATGTTTATATTTGACTAAACAGCTTGCCTCTTCAGGTTTCATTTTCTATAACTCGCCGATATTTGGTCATACAATGTTTCCTGAAGTTCATTTTATGCTGCTGACTGTAGTGAAAATTCGGGACTCATATTAATAACCTGCTTCTCCTATTTTCGACTAAAAATTTTACCAACTATTCAGTTATAGTACAGAAATTTTGAGCCTATTCTCTGAGCTCGATAACATCAACCCTATTTCATTAGCCCCAAAAAATTAAAATAATATTTAGTATTTATTAATTATGAAGGTTTTAAACTCGTATAACTTATTTGAGTGTTGCAACCCAACTATCTGTGCATTAATTTATCACCACTTGCTTATGTTATGTTGTGCTGGAAGAGAGCCGACTGCCTCTGAAATTTATAAAATGTAAACTGAAGTCAAAGTTTTCCAGTAAGTTAATTATTAAAAAATAAGTTCTTATAAAAGAACATCCATCCCTTAGCCTTTAAAACAGACGGTTTTGTTACAAATTACGAGTGCTGGCGGTCATAGCCAACTAAATGAAATGCTATGTAGGCCGTATTGTGAGACGATAATGTCGTTGGAGTGAATGTAGTAACTGTACACAGTTGAAACCAGTTGGTGCGAGTCAAGGTGAATGTTAGAGCGCTCTACTGATTCTTCTCTCTTTTCCTCATTGGGACAGTTTCCTCCTGCCGTACACGCCCTATAATCAATGCTTGGTCGTTCGCTTCAGTTAACCCCCACTCCTGCTCATGTGATTATCACCTTAATCAGCTGTATCACTAGGTACAATTGAAAATTTAAATAGGTTTCTAATACTTGGATAAAAAAAAATAGAAGAGGTATCACATCAGTCCACATGCTAAAATGACACAGCTTGTGGAAAATCTGCACCGCCAGCGGATCGACATATAGTTGTTAATTACGCCGCTTTGGCAAAAGAGCTATTCATTTATGAGGAGCTTCTGTCAGTAAATTAAGGTAAAGTTATTCCAGAACATTTGATTAGAAATGGGTCCCTGGTCTGAATTCAATATTCCCAATATAGCCAGGGGTCAGTGGCCGCCATTAGGGCCTACAAGGAAAATCCCCATGTTATCTCCCTCCCATGGTTTAAGCACCTAGCAACAACGTGACTACAATTTCACCGAGGAACAGTTATCCAATTTATAATCCAAATCCTTGAGAGTCTGGCAAACCATTTCATTTATCCTAAGACTTGGTTTATGACGTTTAATAAGTTAGGTAACGTTACACTCTTGGTATCCAAAAGCCTAGTCAGCACCCAAGCTAATCTTTACTTTGGTGGGTTAGAAAAAGTCTCGAATGGACTTGCGATACCGACAAAAAAAACCGAGGTGGCACACAAAACTCGTCATTAAAAATGTAGGTGGTAATTTCAGGAGGAAACAGAGAAAGCTTACGTTATTTTCAAACACTTTCCCACCGTTTATATAGTATATAAAAATTGGTGAACATTTTGGCTCCGGCACTTGTATTAACCGAATCTCTCAGATCCCAAATCTGGTCAAAATTAAGACCAACAGATAAAAAAGTTTTTTTTTTATTTTTTTTATTAAATTTGAAATTTATCCTTGTCACAGAGCGATCTCACCACATATTCTCTATTTCTGTGTAAAATACCAATGAGTAGAAGGGGCGGGGTTACTGAAGGAAAACAAGAAAGTACGAATAACTCCCTTAATTCTTGAGTTACGAAAAAATTGCATTAGACAACATGTAGAACATCGATAGTTAAACAAGGTTGGCTCTATAACATTTAAGCTCCGAATAAAGCGGACATGCATATAACTGCCTATCTTTAGTATGACATGAGTAGGAGTGGGGTTCACTGAATGCTGAAATTGTTTGAAGATTGGTTCTTTACAATTTTTCGATCTAACGTATATTAGCAGAGATATTCCGAATTTTAGAAATCCCCACCCACTCTAAACACGCCCTCTACTGACTCAATATTTAGTTTTACATAAAACGCTTATAGTTTCGTAACGATTAGACAAACGATTCCGACCGCTAGACCGGTAACACGCACACACACACACATATATATATATATATATATGTGTGTGTGTGTGTGTGTGTGTGTGCGTGTTACCGTGTGTGTAGCGTATATATATATATACCTCATTTTCGTCATCTCCTAGGTAGTACTGATGGACATTTGAGACAATATTTCGAAATTCTTAAGGCTGCTAACATGTACAAACAAATGTATGTAAAATGGTTTCGTTCGAGTCAAATTATATTAGCAGATTTCCCTTAAGGGAAATACTCATGTCGCGTGTTTCGCAAAATGTCTTCAAGTGTCGATCGCTCCTAACCAGGAGCTGACCAAAATGAGGTCCGTGCAAAATTATATATCGATATATATATATATATATATATATATATATTTGTCTGTCGCAATTTTTGTTTGATCGTTACCAAACTCGGAATTTCAACGTTTATTGTAAAAAGGAAGATCACGTTCGTTAAGGGCTGCAATCGGACCAGTGGGACGGGGGGGGGGTTTAGTGGAGGGAATTTTTGAAAATTCAAAATATCTCTGTTATTATGCGTCGGATCGAAAAGTTTTATAGAATAAATCTTATTGCAAATTTAATTTACTATAAATATTTTTCTATACATTTTTTCTGTATCTTGAATATTAACCGAGATATTTGCATTTGTATTCTGCGTGTGATTGCCAGTAGGCTATGTTCGGACTTTCCGGCGAGAGCTCTGGTGGCCGTTTCCATAACTATTCATCCCTCGTGAATAGGTTTAGAGGTTAGGTTAACTGTTTTTTGGGGCTAGAAACTACTGGGCTACTACGCCCTAAATAATGTTTTAGGTTTAGAGGTTTCTTACCTACTACAGTTGTTATTAGGCAGATTTCTCTATTGCAAAACCACGTGGGAAATCTGCTTAGTTTACGCAGCCCCTGCGTGACGGACTTTTTTGTAATAGACTTGGATGAGAGCAAAAGCCATCGCCAGGAAAATATTTAAAATAAATAGAAGTCTCTCAAGAATACAAGCGTATTGTACTTTCACAGCCATAATTCATCATGAGACCTTCAACTATGAAAAACATTAACGGCGTTTATGATGTGTGCGCACTTAGAGTTTTGGTATAGTTTCTTTTTAATTATTGTCATTAATCTTCTCTTTGTGTGTTACTGCTTCATTTGCTGTTATTTATTTTTTTACTTGGTCTATTGTCTTCTGTAAGATGAGTTCTTTATTTTTTCCCCTTAATACCGATCTTTACACGAGATAAGATTTTATCATAATTAATGATAAATTTAAAAATAACTTCATTAAATTTGAAATGTTTAACCAACAATTTAGGCGTTGAACAAGTTAAGGATATTCTGCCTTTTGTATTTCATTTTTCGTTATTTTACATAATATTTTTTCTTTAAGAATTATTTGAATTTTATAAAATGATTGTAAGGACGTTTGTTTTAACGTGTTGTATTGCATTCAACGAAACCTATAAGTCTTCGAAATAGTAACTCTGTTTCCTCTTCATTGTTATTATTATGCATACTAACGATGCATGAACATTTGCATCCCTATTGTAGTAGTCACTTAAGTCACAAACCTCTATTTTGATTACTAACGCCAAACTCCCAAGACAAGATCTCTTGCCTAAAATACCTAAAGCTATGATTGGGGCGAAGAACATCTACCCAAAATTTATTAAGCATATTCCTCGTGGACTGCTTATTCAATCTCAAAATAGTTTTAGGTGCGTATTATAAATATATTCATAACTATAAAATTTTAATTCTTATAGCAGAAGACATCAATATTAACTTTATAAAAAAATTTTGAGTTTCTGCAGAAAAGAGAACTACTACTAGTTTACTAAAGCTTGGAAATGTATTTTCGGAGAAGTACTGCATACAATTGTGTTCGACATATTTCAGGGTGGTATTTTATAGGGTCATTATAAATGATAACCGAAATGAATATTTTAACAGTTCGAAAAAAATATACGAACAACCAACAACTAAATTAAACAATTAAATTTAGTTTTCTACTTTTCTTGGAATCACTATTAGCATTTGTAGACCACTAGACGATGTTAATTTTTACTAAGATATTGTCGATTATAGCGGCAATATACTTCATGTAAACGACATTAAACTCAGTTATCAAAAGGAAATAATTTAAGTGGGTTTCTTCGTAATCATTCTTTTAGGTTTGACAGTTTAAAAACGTTAAAGTCAGTTATCACTAGCGCCTCGAAATAAAATTGCAAGTGTTCAATCAAGTGTTACAATGCCGATGTATAATAAAAATGATTTATATCATTATTATTATTTTGTTGTATCATTCTCATTTATGAATTTGAGAAGAATACTTCTGTAGGTAATTGAAGTAAGTGCACAGTACTACACAGGTTCATATTTATTCTTATTTTAAGACTTCATTTTGAAAACATTCAAAGATATAGGGATAAGATGTAGTAATCGCATCGCAGAGTAAATACATAGGGTGCAGGAATAATAAAGTTAAAAAGAAAGGAGAGCTGATTTTAATTGGTCGCATGATCAGGGAATCATCCTAATTTCAACGGGGGAACGACAAGGGATTGAATAGGACAATGGTTTTCCACTGACTTCTATATCCAATGAACAATATAGGGATTACAAGGAAAATTCCATTCATTTGGAATCCAGACTTTTTTGTTTTTTGTGCGCATATCAATAAGGAAGGTGATGCATTAAATAAGGGACATCTCGGCTTGTGGAAGATCTGTTAAGGGATGATAGAGGGAAGGCCTAAAGTGGGCCCAACCCACGTAGGGCTTACAAGGTCCTACATTTCCTTGTTTTACAATCCTTTTATGAGGTAATCTGGACTCTGATTAAAAAAAAAAAAAAAAAAAAAAAAACTGCTGAAAGCTACCGTTGGCGTAATCGAAGTGGGAGAGACAGTCTATTAAAGTTGGCCATGCTTCCCTTCCACGAACTGCCTCCGAACCAATTCTTTTAAGTCCACGTCTTTTCCTCATTGGCAACTGGGCGATATCGCGTTCAAGCTTTTTTTTCTCACTACGCTCTTTTTTTGCGGTTACAAAATGAGACAACACAGATAACTGATGAAATATTTAGAATGATTTTTTTTTTTATACGAAAAGTATGGATTAGTATATAAAGCTGCGTCATTGATGATGATCCTCTAATAATTCTTGTTGGTATTTATTAATTTCCACTTTGTGCTACTAAGGCTGATACGGACGAGCTTCTATAGGTTACCACCCTATTCTAGCGGTGGTGATTTTTGTTTGTGCTTTACCAAACATGACGTTTTATGCAATACTAAAGATGAAGTTAATTATTCACTGAAATCAGACCAGTGGGAAGGCCTGTTTAGAGGTATCCCGAAAACTCGCAATATCTCCAATACGAGAAATTGCATTTAGCCAACCTTTTTACAAATGTAATTTCCTTTACATTTCTTCTAATTAATTTTTCTGTAACTCGAATATTCTGAATCTGATTATATCATATTAACAGTAAACTGAAATATAGTAAAGCGTTCTATTCCGAGCTTGTGTACAAAATATAGTCCTATATGTGAGATATACTCAAACATGTTCGGTGTGGTGTCCAAATTATGTTTTTACGTTTCATTCAAAAATAAAGATTATATATAATGGCTGAAATCGGACAATAGGGACGAGGTTTCAAGCGAGGAAATCCGAAAATTCGCAATATATCAGTTATGAATTGGACCAAAAAAGTGTATATAACCAATCTTATTTTAAGTGTAACTTCCTATAACTGCTGATCTATGCATTTGTTCTGGATCTCGAATATTAACCTTGATATTTCCATTTTTAGTTAATTTTCCTTGAAGGAAATTTAGTAGCCAGTCTAGCTAACCACCATTCCTACTGCTGGGGTTTTGACCTTTCTAGACTAGCTAAACACCTCACAACCATCCATTCGGATTACTGTTTACATAGGCTACTTATTACTGGAAAAATAGAGAATAGATGATGAGTTGAGATCATCAGCGGGTCAAATACGATTATGTCGTGAAAAATCTGTTTAGAGTAAGCAGCCTTTGTGTGACTGACTTTTTAATAATGTCTAGAGAACCAATGGTGATAGGACATCGACATTTGTACATATGATGCCACTCAATGACCCAAAACTGAATATCAACTTCATATCATATTTATGTTTATTGTGACTAAGCTAACTAAACTATTAGAGAAGGAGGGATGCTCCACCTTTTTAAACTTATTTCGTACAATGTGAACTATAAACAATTAAGACTTAGAGAAAAAATGTATAAAATCTAAATATCTCTTCTTTATCTTCTTCATTGATATGGCGCCTATATTAAGGCACACAAAGATATTTTTAGAAAACTACGTTATGATGCAACCATAATACTTGATTTGGAAATGCGCTAAAATGACAACTCAGCTTTCGAGTATTCACGTAAATTTGTGATGTGTATTCTCCCATACCTCTGCCTGGACGTCAGACCGTCTACTCAAAGGCCGGAGTGAATGAATGATTACAGGAAACTCATAATACACCCATCGCGGCAAACCTGGCTACTTAAAGAATTTCAATTGAATTTAGAGCTCACAGCGTTTCAGCATTTTGACGAAAATTCGTTAATAACAGTGATATATACAGTGGGTCGTGGAATGTTCTGAAACACGAGTGAAATTTCAAGGAACTTTAAGACGAACTTTAGGGTTTTATTTATATTGATTAAAGAACAATAAATTGGGTGTTTGAAACAGGATGATATTAAAGCTTGAGATTGGGGATATTAGGCAGAAGGCACATTCCTGGAAAAGGTTTATTTTTGTGATTTCCTCCTGCTTTCCGAGAAGAATAATAACGTACCAGATTTGGTATAAAAACGACAGAGCTTAAAATACATACACGTGCGCTTAAACTTGAACTATAGACACAAATAAAAAGTCGTACAGCATACAAATTGGGGGAAGAATGTAACTAACATTACATCATTTAATGCCTCCAGCTTATATTTATAGATTAGGAAGTTCCCATACATATACAACAATATTGCAACTTTATTTTAACCATGCCCTTCATTTTAATTATACAGGTTTATAGAAACCCCTGAGAAAATATTATTTGAGGTTTCGAATTCATCAATTTACTGAGTTAGACACTAGAATTGTGGGTTACATTTGTTAAAGCATTAAAGTGTATTAATGCGAGAAGTATGTATTATTATTTAAAATAAATAGTCGGACAAAAATATTTATATATAAATTTAAAAGGTAGGAAAATATTTATTGCTCTCGGGAAATACACACTAGTCGTGATAACTATTCCTCTAAAAAAATAGATTACCATATAAACTGCTATCCTAGGAAAATCTAGCAAATGTAACATTCTTATGGGACATGAGCTATGGATATAATAAAAAAAATTTCTTTAAATCCCCATTGATTCTACCAAGGAGGTATCTACTTCTAACATATATTTTGTTAGCTGTCAATTATCTGCTAATGCGGAATTTGTCAATTGTCTAAGGGCCGGAATTTTCGTCTGATCGTTGCCAAAGTCGATATTTCAATGATTTATGTGAGAGTTGAGAAATAAAATAAAAATCTTCGGTACTTGGCTCAGAAAATGTCATTTAACCAATTATAATGTGAATTTAATTTTCTACTATTTTTATTCAATACATATTTATGGTTTTATTTTAATTCATATTACGTGATATTTCTATTTATTGATTTTCTGCATTTAAAGTACCCCTCAAGTTTACTCACCTTTACAATAAGCCAATATATAGTACGAGTATCATAAAACCTCCTATACCAAGCATAAGTACAAAATATTACATTATTGAGTCTAGCTTTTTGGGTTCTTTTATGTGAACATTGCCGAATCACCGTAATCTGCCATATTTAATTGTTCTGACGATGGCTAGATCAAATCCATTAGTGCGTCATTAGTTCTGATTTTCCGTAAGCACTGATCTCTTATGGCTCTAAATATATTTAAATCTTATGGCTTTTCTCTCATAAACCAACAGGAATCTTCTGCTTTCATTGCTTTGAGTCGGCTTATAACTGTCGTATATAATTGTAAGTCAGCTGTTTATAAAAAAGTAAAAGCCAAAATCCTACATATCTTTTTTCCATACAGAAGACCAAAAAGTCTTATAAGACTTAATTTGTATGTTTTTTTTTTTGTACACAATAGAAAAAAGTCCGTCACGCAGGGGCTGCGTAAACTAAGCAGATTTCCCACGTGAAGTTTTACAATAGAGAAATCTGCCTAATAACAACAGTAGTAGTAAGGAATCTCTCCTAGGAAACCTATTCACGAGGGACGAACATTTACGGAAACGGCCGCATCGAATATTAACCTTGAAATTTCCATTTTTAGTCAATTTTCCTTAATGGAAATCTGCTAATAGGTAATATACTTACTTCATTTAATCCTAATGATTTCCCCCCCCCCCTTCATGAAACGGACACTCGCGCGGGTATAGCCATGCCCAAATATACAGCTTTGAATAAATGGTGTCTTCTAATTTAGGAAATGAAGAGTTATCTTGTTCTTAATACTTAATTTAAAAACAATGTTGTCCACTTTATTAACAGCGAGATTACTATCATCCAAAAGAGAAAGGGTTTATTTTTACAGATTTAAATAAAGTAAGCAAGTGATAGATTATAGGCGTTAGTTTCCTTAACTAGGGTACACTAACTCTTTATTCAAGAAATCTCTTGACATAAATGATGCCTGTTATCGTAGTTAGTAATTACTCCTCCTAATTACCAAGCGGATCCCAATTTAACTACATTAGTTCAAGGACGCTCATACCCTCCGAGAATATCCTACCCCATTAGAGAAGGGGCGCATAAGTGGAACGAGTCAATGAATTATAGCTACGGAAATTTCCAACGGATGCCTTTACATACCTGTGAAATGAAGATGGCTTGGAAAGCCCCCTGCTCCACTTAAATCATAGTTAGTTTGATTTTTATTTTCTTTACATATCCACAGTGCTTCCCGCAGGGCCCCCACTTTTTCCCATCCCAAATCATAGAAACAAACCTCATTTCTCAACATTAGAACATGTTTAATGCGATTATAATAACTATAATGAGAAAGAGAATTTTAATTACTACTTGAGAGAGAGAATTTATATATATTTGAATATTAAAAAGTCCGTCACGCAGGGGCTGCGTAAACTAAGCAGATTTCCCACGTGAAGTTTCACAATAGAGAAATCTGCCTAATAACAACTGTAGTAGTAAGAAACCTCTAAACCTAAAACATTATTTAGGGCGTAATAACCCAGTAGTTTCTAGCCCCAAAACAGTTAACCTAACCTCTAAACCTGTTCACGAGGGACGAATAGTTATGGAAATGGCCACCAGAGCTCTAGGCGGAAAGTTCGAACATAGCCTACTGGCTACTACACGCAGAATACAAATGCAAATATCTCGGTTAATATTCAAGATACAGAATAAATGTATATAACATTATTTATAGTAAATTTAATTTGCAATAATATTGGTTCTATACAATTTTACGATCCGATGCATAATAACGGAGATATTTTGAATTTTTGAAAATCCCCCCCTCTAAACCCCCCCCGCCCACTGGTCCGAGTTCAGCCGTTAACGAACTTGATCTTCCTTTTTTACAAGAAACGATTAAATACCGAGTTTGTGACGATTAAACAAAAATTGCGACCGCTAGAGTGTTAACAGACAAATATATATATATATATATATATATATATATATATATATATATATATATATATATATATAATTTTAAACTGACCTCATTTTCATCATCTCCTGGGTAGGATTGATTGACATTTGAAGAAATTTTCCGAAAATCACGTCATGAGTACGACCTCAATAGCTGATTTCCCTCAAGGGGTATCTGCTAAAAATTCTCTATTCTTCCAGGTTCCTGAGCGAAAATCACTAAAATAAATATTAGGTAGAATCGTAATGGGAAATGTTAGCCATGCGCTGATATGAGTAACCCAGAAATAATTTTAAAATTTTTAAATGGATGTATTTATATATATATATATATATATATATATATATATATATATATATATATATATATATATATATATATAAATTAGAAGACACCATTTATTCAAATCTGTATATTTGGGCATGGCTATACCCGCGCGAGTGTCCGTTTCATGAAGGGGGGGGGGAATCATTAGGATTAAATGAAGTAAGTATATTACCTATTAGCAGATTTCCCTTAAGGAAAATCAGCTATTGAGGTCGTACTCATAACGCGATTTTCGAAAAATTTCTTCAATTTTCCATCGATCCTACCCAGGAGATGACGAAATTGAGATCCGTTCAAAATTATATATATATATATATATATATATATATATATATATATATATATATACATATATATATATTTGTCTGTTAACGCTCTAGCGGTCGCAATTTTTGTTTCATCGTTACCAAACTCGAAATTTAATCGTTTTATGTAAAAAGAAAGATCAAGTTCGCTATGGCTGAAATCGGGCCAGTGGGAAGGGGGGGGGTTAGAGGGGGGATTTTGAAAATTCAAAATATCTCCGTTATTATGCGTCTGATGAAAAATTTTTATAGAATCAATCATATTGCAAATTAAATTTACTACAAATATTGTTCTATACATTTATTCTGTATCTTAAATATTAACCTAGATATTTGCATTTGTATTGTGCGTGTGGTCGGCAAGAGTCGGGTATATTCGGGACTTTCCGCCGAGAGCTAGGGCGGCCGTTTCCGTAAATGTTCGTCCCTCGTGAATAGGAGAGATTCCTTACTACTACTTTTGTTATTAGGCAGATTTCTCTATTGTAAAACTTCACGTGGGAAATCTGCTTAGTTTACGCAGCCCCTGCGTGACGGACTTTTTCTATTGTGTACAAAAAAAGAAATATACAAATTAAGTCTTTTAAGACTTTTTGGTCTTCTGTATGGAAAAAAGATATGTAGGATTTTGGCTTTTACTTTTTTATAAACAGCTGACACAATTATATACGTCAGTTATAAGCCGACTCAAAGCAATGAAAGCAGAAGATTCCTGTTGGTTTATGAGAGAAAATCACTAAAATAAATCACTCTGGATTTGGGCTGGCTGGTGGAGGTCCATCGTCAACGGAAGGATCAAAAAGGTCAAACACCTCCACTCTTAATATTTCTTTATTACAGGCAAAGTACTTTCGGGGCGAACCGTCCCATCATCAGTGCTCTGTGACACAACATTTATACTTTCAAAAACATGTAATATATATATGAATAAATAAATAAATAAATATATATAAAAGTCAACAAAGGTAGTCGAATATTAAAAAACAAACAAATATATATAAAACGCAATGCTACACTTATGACTAGAACGTTACAAATAAATATTAAAAGCAATAAACAACAAAATAACTTTCTGGGGGCGTTATGTTGATGACATCATCATAAGTTATTCGGGGGCTGAGAATGATATGAGGGGTCTTATGGACTATGTCAACAGTTGCCATAGGCAGCTAAAGTTTACTTTGGAGATGGAGAATGAGGGGAAGTTGAGTTTCCTAGGCTTGGTTATTTCAAGGAAAGGGCCGTCTCACTCCTTCAACATTTATAGGAAGCCTACCGCCACTGCCATCATGATCCCTGCTGATTCGTACCACCATCCTCAATATAAAGCTTCAGGCATCACGTACTTGATAAACCGACTCCTGAGTATCCCGTTGGCCGAAGAGGATTTTCAAAGCGAGTTTAAGTACATAAAACAAATCGCAACAGCCAATGGGTACGATGATAGAATGGTGGATAAAGTCATGGAGCGCCGATTCGCAAAGATGGCCCAAGATGAATTTAAAGAAGGCGAGAGAGAGACTCGTAATCCTGTGGGCCAACTCAGCATCCCATACCTAGGTAAATTTTTCCGAGAAGATAGGACGCATGCTGGAAAAGGTTGGCCTTCGTACTGCCTATCGAAGTCTAAGCTCCATAAAACATATGCTCCCAAGGATTAAGGATGCGGTCGATCCACTGGATAGATCTGGTGTGTATCGGGTTGCTTGCCTGACTTGCGGAAGCTCATATGTGGGGCAAAGTGGAAGGAAGCTAAGAAGCAGATTAAAAGAGCACTTTTCCACCAAGACTTCGGAGGTACGTAAACACATGATAAATGAAGGCCATGAAGCAAATGCCGTTGAGTTCGAGGTGCTCGACCACCTTGGCAAAGGGAAGACAATGGATCTAGTAGAACAGTTATGGATCAGGATGGACATGCTAGAAGATAAAAATATTAATATTAGGGGGGAGGGTGGCGTGCTCAGGCATGTTCCGTCCTCTGCAGTAGCCGCCCTGGCCCGAGTAGGCTCCCAGTCTCGCCGGAGATGTCGGCTCAATAGGAACCAACTCTAGGTCAGTTCCTCTCCATCTCCTAGTTATTTTGTTGTTTATTGCTTTTAATATTTATTTGTAACGTTCTAGTCATAAGTGTAGCATTGCGTTTTATATATATTTGTTTGTTTTTTAATATTCGACTACCTTTGTTGACTTTTATATATATTTATTTATTCATATATATATTACATGTTTTTGAAAGTATAAATGTTGTGTCACAGAGCACTGATGATGGGACGGTTCGCCCCGAAAGTACTTTGCCTGTAATAAAGAAATATTAAGAGTGGAGGTGTTTGACCTTTTTGATCCTTCCGTTGACTAAAATAAATATTAGGTAGAATCGTAATGGGAACATGCGCTGATATGAGTAACCCAGAAATAATTTTAAATGGATGTATTTATATATATATATATATAAATTTTAGTAGATTCCCTCAGGAGAAATCAGCTATTGACGTTCTACTCATTAAGATATATATATATATGTGTGTGTGTGTGTGTGTGTGTGTGTGTGTGTGTGTGTGTGTGTGTGTGTATTTGATTAATATGAGCACAATACACAATAGTATTATTTTGACAAGCATATTTTAAAAATTAATTTTCTCGAGTATGTAGATAAGGAAATGATATTTAACGGAAACTTGGAAAAAAGATAATTTGTTTTCTAAGAATAGCGGAATTTGCCCAAAATTGGCTGTCATGATACTAGCTGTTATTGTTCCAAGAAATCGTCATGATTAAATAGCTACAGACGTAGCAATCTAATTTTTAAGACTGAATTTGAAAACTCAGGATCTGTTATAATGGAGTTTTTATTCATAATTGCATTTTCTCCCCAACTAAATACAATTTTATAACTCCATCAATGCTAGATGGGTGTTGTCTAAATTGTGATGACCTCTTTTACCAGATTTCCCTTCAGTGACATCAGCTATGGAGGTAGCACTTCTGATGCGATATTTGAAAATTTTCTCAAATGTCCATCGTTCCTACCCAAGAGATGATGAAATTATATTTAAATATATTTATTTAAATTATATATATATATATATATATATATATATATATATATATATATAAATTTTAGTAGATTCCCTCAGGAGAAATCAGCTATTGACGTTCTACTCATTAAGAGATTTTCGAAAAATGTCTTCAAATGTACATCGATCCTACCTAGGAGATTACGAAAATCAGTTCCCTTCGAAATTTGATATATATATTTCTCTGTTAACGCTCTAGCGTTTGCATTTTTTTCCTGATCAATACTAAACTTGATATTTTAACGTTTTATGTAAAAATGAAAATCGAGTTCTTTAACGGTTAAAATCGGACCAGTGTGAGGGGGTTTAGAGGGTCGAATTTCGAAAATTCGAAATGTCTCCGTTATTGTGCGTCGGATCGAAAATGTTCATAGAGTCAATCTTATTGCAAATGTTATGTACAAATATTTTCATTATCTTGATTATCAACCAACATATTTGCAATTTTTAGTTTTCGGCCTTCAGTAAACCCCCACTCCTACTAATGCCATATTAACAATAAGCTGTTGTATTGTGGAGCTCATTATTTAAATCCTAAATACGAAATATTGTTCTCATTGAACTTACTTTTTTGAGATATATGCAAATACGGGGGGGGGGCTAGGGGGATTTTGAAACTTTATAACATAAAGTATAACTAATTTATTTTATTTATTTATCCATACACACACACACACACACACACACACACACACACACACACACACATATATATAATTGTAACCTCTGTCTATGCATTGTTTTTTTTTCCTCAAAATTTCAGGATACTTTTTCTTTTTAGTTGGAATTGTTTTGATATTTTTACCTTTGATTTCTGTTCGTATCTTTAGGCTATATTAATTTTCTCAGAGACGAACAGGAGTGAGAGATATAATGAAAACTTGTGGTATTTCGTTACCTATTCTTTTTTTCAGCAATCGCCCTGATAACAAAAGTTGTTTCTTATGTTTTTTAGAGTAACTTTTGTCATATAATGAAGTATAATGAGATATACGCGCTAAAACTACAGTGGGAGTTAAGAATTTTATTGGGTGCAAAAGACTGAACGAAACCTAACAATACTCGGTATTTGAGTTAGCATTAAATTCCTGTATGATTATAAGCTGTACCATCATTTCTTGGGGCTAGCAGGAGTGGGGGTTCTAGGAGAAGCCTGAAATGAAAAATCACAATATTATGTTTCCTATTGCTTTTTCGGCAAACTTGTATATAACCGAAGGTGTTTATTTTGTTATTTAGAGTAACTTTTGTTATATACGCTTTTGTCATATATCAAAGTATTAAAGAGATATAAGGTGAAAACTATAGCAGGAGTAAACAAAGTAAACAATTTTATTACTACTCACTAAAGTTTTTTTTTCTTATAGGCATATTTAAACAAATAATGTTATGTTTTTTGGAAATTTTGGAATTATTTTCTATTCACATTTACTATTACGTATATAGTGTATATAACTATGCTTAAACAATTTGTGTGCAGCTTGGTTTCTGATAGGAAATATGTACATTATAGATAATATTAATTATAATATATGAAATCATGATTATGATTTGAATTATTCATGGTGTGTCACAGTGTGGAGAGGGATTGATTAGGAACTCATATTCATTTATTTTTCAAAACTAAAATTTCTATTCCATAAGTACCCAACAGTTACCATGCCCAAGGGCTATGCCCAGACGGGAAGTGTAGTTGTACACATTGAAGCCTTGCTACAAAAATACCATCATTATTCACTCAATCATGATTTTCCAGGCATTGCTGGATACCTTAGTTAGTTGACTATAGAATTGTCATGGCTATGAATTAACATTGTTACAATATTTCATCCTGTGTTCCCCCCCCCCTTCATTTTATGAGTCTGTATATAAAGTGTATAAGTGTATTTTGTGAGAGTTTGTAATATATAGGCCATTGAACGTATTAATTTACAGAACTAGACACACTTGTTCCATTTGAGATATATTTTTGAAATATCATTAACTCTTTTTCCTTATAAAGCATTAAAGTATTATAGATTATAGCAAGGTATACGGTTATTTGAACTGATAAAATTAATAGTCTGATAAAGTTATTTAAAGATAAATTTGAAAAATTATAAAATATTTATTCCTCATGGTTATTAAACATTGATTTCAATAATTTACCTTTTTTAAAAATGAATAACAGTATAATTGTACAAATTCTTTTAAAAATCACATTTCTAGCACCTTTTTATGGAAGTGTAAAATATACCTCATCAGGATTTCATACTACAAATATAAATGTAAATTCACATTTTAAGATACATTTCATTCTTATTATTATTAATTACTTTTTATGAGATTAAAAAAAATAAAACAAAGACTCGTTTTTGCCCAAGAAGACAAATTATAATGCTTAATTTCTTTCTAAAGCAGCATATGTATTTTTTTTTTTATTGGTGGTTCTTAATTATAATTGCTTACTACCAAGTAACTGCTACAAGGCTTGCCGACCGGCTGCTCACCATATTGCAACTTCTTTTCTTTTCCAGTCTGCAGCTAGAGACCTCACAATGTGTTGTAACCAGCACAATCTGCCCTTATTAGTAAGCATGTATTAATTAATTATTTAATTTTTTTCAGTCAACAGAACCTGATATGGGAGACAAATTCTCCACTTACGAGGAGTTGAAAGAGAAGCTTAGAATGAGACAGGATGAAATATTTAAACTTCAAGCAGCAAATTCTGATGTAGGTATTAATTTATTTTGAATGCTTTTTTTGACTGCATGTATCTATTTTTTGAAAATTTTGTGTTTTATGAATATTTTATAAAACTTGATAAATAATATGGATTTATTCTATTTGAGTCCTTATCTCACTTTTGGTGTATGGCCATTAGAAAATCGCTTACAAGTCTTTCAAATTTTTCTTCAGAAGGCTAGGAATTTCAAAGTATGTGAGATTTTCTATAATCTTGAGGCTCAAGTTACTGAGAAGATTGCTTAGTTGTTCTCTGATTGATTTCACTTAATGGTCATTAATAGAGATTACTGTCTCAATAAAATATTTTTAGATATATACCTTGGAGGTAGAATAATAAAGCTGTTCTCCAAGAGCAGTTTCTGACTTAATTTAATGTACTTAAAATTAGTCTTCTCATAAGTAACTAGGAAGCCTATCTCATTATAACACCTAGGCACTGTGTTTCTTGTATTCATTCAAAGTCTGTTACTACACCGACATATGTGAAACTTTTGCCCCATGATCTTCTTTTTAATGTTAGAAAAATTCTAACAGCATGGAAAATGAGCAAACTCATCTCCTTAATCTATAGATAATTACCCTTATACTACCAGTAAACATTAGCATCCAATAGTATACCCCAATAATATATCCATCCAGGGACCTGTTATCTGAAAAACCAAACTCTTTCATTATCACCCAAGGCAGCTTCTATCAACTTAATGAATGTGATTAAGATGTCATGATTGTCAAGGCCTTCATGAATTTGACTGAATCTTAATAGTTTCAACATTATTTTGCTGCATATGCTGCCAGCTTCCTTGCTTCTCAACAAGTGAAACACTCTTTAGTCTATGATAAGCTTTGTGAACTGAGCAAAATATCATTTGAAATGATCAAACCTTGGTGACCTAAATAATCAAATATGTAAATACTTAAATAATTTCAGCTTAATTTGTTATTGCAACCACATATCATAATTTTGACTATTAATGCTATGAGAGAGAGTATTAAGAACTGATCAGAAGCATTCTTGGTAGTACTGATAAAGAATTCTATGACAGCCATAATAAACCTAAGTAATTACAGATAAGGGGATTTTTATTGTACTTACTCGAAAAAAGCAACACTTTATTTTTTCATAAGAACCAAAATGAATAAGCATATCGTGGGCATTTATATATAAGAAATAAATAAATGGACTGCTTATATGGTAGTGTAAAACAACAAATGTTAAGAGTTAAGCAACTATTTAGAATTGTGTATGAATGAGATAAGCTTTATACAGATGTGACAAAAGGATAGAAATATATGGTTCCATTTATTATGTTTTTAATCACGCTATTTAGAAAGCTGCTGCATGAGTAAAATATCCTTACCCTAAAAGCGAAAAATATAGAGTGATATATGAACCAGTTTTGGACAGGGGAGTTGAGAAACTCTTTTTCATTTTGCATATTATTGAAATATTGTTAACTTTGAAGATATTGAAAACTTATATCAATGTATAAATATTTCTATTTTCTAGTTGACACAAGTTAATAAAAGGTGGCATAGGTACAATAGTGATATGCAGGTTTTCATTGAGAAGCTACAAACCACAATCCATGACCAGCAAGAGCAAATCAACAGAATTTTGTCAAGCGAAGAAAAAGATTTATCAAGAGATCAGGTAATTTAAAAAAAAAAATGTATTTGATACATGAAAATGCCTTTAAAACTGAGATGTACATACTTATATATAACTGAACCAAATATATACTTTATTATTTATTTCTTTTTTCTAACACAATGTCAGTTTGTAACTAGGGGATTTGTCATAAAGTTATGTTTTTTTTATCCTTAGAATTTCATTTCAAAACAACAAAAAAGATCCTATTAAATTTAATACTTCAGTATTTATTTGTATTAATTACTTACTGTCTATAGTCAAGTTTGAATCTTAAGTTTTTGATCAATTTTTGTATCAATATTATGATATGTTTTCTTGAAAGAAGAGACATACAGTTAAAAAATAATTGGTTATAATAATAATTTGGCTTAATTCTGATATTAAAACAAGATAATTATTTTCTAAAACATTGGATTTAATGATTGTTTATATATACATTTTTTGAATAGTCTAGTCTTTTTTGTCAATTCGGTTGAAATTTTTAGTCATAATTGTGTTTTATATTAATGATTAGTATTAAATAAAAAATGGTTAATTTTTTATTAAACTTTCCTTTACAGGATACTGGAGAATGTACCAAAAAATCCTGTTCTTCTATGAGAGAAGAAGTAAAGAAACTAAAAGAGAGAGTGAAACACTTAGAACTTCAAGTTAAATCACACAAGGAAGACTGGGAGGCTGAGAGAGAAGAGAAGAAAGCTATTGCAGAAGCAAAAGATGAACTTGAGAGGAGATTTTCTGCTGCTCTCCGTGATCTTTATTCAGCAAAGGTTTGTATTCAATTTTAGTTTATCTTTGCAGACTTTTCAATTGAAGTGGTCGAACATTCTAATGCCAGAAAAATGTCCTGATTAAGTATAGCTATTTCTGAAATTATATTGGGGTTTATGATATTAAAATCCCAGTGAAATGTTACTCCCTCTAAACTACTAATAAAGAAAAAAAAATGTAGTTTTTCTTACCTGTCTATTAATAGATGCAGGACTCTGGTATGCTTTCTCTTTCAGTATGCTTTTCCTCCATCTATGTTTTTTTCGTGCAGAACCAAATATCTGTCTAATTTTACATGATACTATATAATATAGCCTTTTCAAGTATTTGTCTAATAAAAAAGTGATGATCATCTCTGGTTTCGTGTCGTAGCCATCCTGGCACTTTACCAGAATCTCTTAACACTTGTAATTAACGTTGTGTAAATTACTACTATTGAGAGGATCTTATAGACTGTGGAAACAAATGCTAAACTCTTGTAATTTTTTATTTAAATTTGTTGCAATTGAGCCGATATTATCATTGATTTATCTGATAAGTTCGCAAGCCATCCTATCACAGAATTCAGCATGTCTATAATCTGTTGGGCACACCCATACTAGATTTGATCACCTACTGCCTACTTGATACTGCGTATGATCATGTATTCAGTAGTGAGTTATTACCTAGAGTACCTCAATGACATAACTCAAATTGGCAACTTGAGGCCTTCCACTTTATTTTATAAAAAACAAACCCATATATGTGTAACCAATGTTGTGGAAGTTTGCTTCATGCGCTTGTTTTCTTCATATATCTTTTATGTGATGGTTTCTGTATGCCATTATACAAAATTTGTTTTGTTTCCATTAAAAAGCCCTTTAAAAAAAGGTATACACTGCGAGAGCATGTGCACTATAAACAATGCTAGATGTATAGTATGATATTATGTGAGGTTTTATTTTAAGAAGAATTCAGTAATAAATATAGAAAATTTTCATTTTCAACTAGTAGATGCAGAATAACCTAAATGAGGGGATTGTTTTTTTATTAATTGTCATTTTTAGTAGGCATATAAATTAAACTGATCAAAACATTTGATGGTAAATGGATATAGGTTTCAGTTCCAATACACCAACATTCAATACAAAAAATAAAACACACGAGATTGGCATTTTGCACTTTGAGTTCCTTCTTAAAATCTCTTTTTCTATATCATTGTATTCATTTATTAATGGTCTGAAAATTAATTTTGGTGGTTAAATGGATATGGAAACAAGTTAGCAATGATAGTCTAAGAGTGAGTTGAGAGTAAACTGCTGATACAGTTGGTCCATAATAACGGTTTGGGTTATTCAGGGAGAAAAAGAAAAGCACTAATTAAAGAATTAAGTGTGGCTGCTCGCCAATGGTGAGTTGCTTACTGCTCAGCTTAATCATCAATTACATGATATTAAAAATAAAAAAATAAAAGTACATGTTAATTCTTCTTATTCTGGACCCAATATTATTATAAGTTCTCCATTGTTTAATGAGACCATTGTCATTAAATTATGAAGAACTTGTAAATGTTAATGAAATGAAAGTTAAGTTAAATTAAAAGTAATAAATTGGGACAAAAATAAGCATAATCAGAATATAAAATAAAATAACGAAAAAAAATAAAACGAAAAAGATAATTAAAAAAAAGAATATATATATATATATATATATATATATATATATATATATATATATATATATATCTTTAAAAGAAAAATTAAGAGGATAAAGGAAAATTAATAATAATTTAAAACTATATATAAATGTGACGGTTGACTATAAAGGTATTATATTGAAGATGAAAAATACTAGAACTGATTAGGAATAAATTGTAAAATCATAGGAATTATGAAAGAAATGGTAGCCTGTAAAATCATTTAATAAATTTGGGAGTATCAGGGAGAAACTTGACCAAGCTAATATAATACGTGCCATTCTTTTTTAAGGAATGTCCCATTTATTTTTAATTTAATGCTTCAATCATAGAACTGAATAACTAATATTGTAAAAGTGGCCAGAGTATGAATTATAATGTATAAATTAAAGTGGTTATATGTTCCCAGAGATATATGTTAGTAGGTACTTGCAAATTACTTACCAACCATACGATAACCTCTGTTTTATTTTATATTATTATTTTAGAGATCAAGGGAAGAGGAAAGCGAGTCTTCAAGTTGTCCCATGTGTAGGAGCTACGCTCTGCCTTCATCAAATGGTAGAAATGATGTCCAAACAGTCATCCATTGCAATCATGTAAGCAGTTCTAATATTACTAATAATACTTTGACTTTTATCATGCTTAGTGGTTGCCTTAACCAGTTATTAGGTTTTTCATTATTATTTAAAAACTTTTCATGAAGAAAGGCGATATGACATACCCTAGCATTTATTTACATTTGATTTGAGGTAATAAAAATATTCCTAGGACTATAATAAGAATTATTATGGAAAAGCACTTGACTACTGCAAGAGTTGGTGCATGCGAGAGGGGATTTGTCATTGGTTTCGTTTTTCTTCTGGGCTTCCGAGTGACTCAGAATTGTGCTATTAAATTCATTTCACTTCTCCTGTCACTTTATTTTTTGCTTCTTCTCCTTCCTTTATTTTTTCCTTTTTGACTCCTGTCTGACGATATCCCACTGGTTGCTCAGTTGCATTTAGGCCTTAATGTGGATCTTCCACAATGTATAATTGCCCCTTCCTCTGAGCTTCTCTTTGAAAGACAATGCATTTGCCGCCATGCCGGTATCGGGACTTCACAACAAAATTTTACTTACGCACTTAAAACTCACGGACCGAACTCAATAACGTCACTGGGCCCATAACCTAGGTTTTTCACTGTTCCCTACAAATATAAACTTTTCAAACCATGGGGCCCATTTTGGCCGCCTCTTTTTGGGTACCTGTGCCAAAAAATTCAAGACACTTTGATTAATATATTTGGTACCACTTTCCAACTGAATGCACTTGCTTTTCTTGCCTGTTAGGGTTTCCGCTAGGGCATAAAATTCTGAGATAAAAGATGGATTATTTATAGAACTAGTTCACTGGCACCAACGACCACGATATTTGTGGGGGCTCAGGTTGACCGAGTGAGTTAAGTCGTTGGTCTTAATCTCATATGGTAAACCCAGAGTGGCAGGTTTGATTCCCACCCTGGACAGTAGCAATTTATTTGGTGACGGACTCATTAAATAAATTCCTTAGTATCAACCTGGCTAGAAGAGGGTGGTTCCCTATAGATAACCCATCCCAATTAGCAAAAGTAGCATAAAGTTGACGTAAATAAAATAAAACAAAAAAAAAACACTATATTTGTAAGAGAAAACTGTTACATATGCTATATCAATTCTCGTGTCAACAACACAGTGTAGAGATATCCAATCAAAATGAAAAATATGGTATGAGATAATAATTGATACCATATAAAATGGAAGAACTAAGGAAGTATTAATTCAATAGTTCTGAGAACCTTCCATTGGGAAATGAGCCTCCCTCAAGCAGGAGTCATATATAACATGTTAGCAATATATATATATATATATATATATATATATATATATATATATATAAACTAATTTCTCTTGTCTAAAAAAACTAATTTCTCTTGTGATTTCTGTTCATTTATAGATTCCTCAAGGCGGTTGTAGAAGAAGAGATATACTGTATGGCAATGTGGTGTGTGATTCAAGCGAAGACAGAGAAACTACTGGAATCACAGCTACAGCAACTGGAGTAGCAGCTTCTAGGTCTCTTGGAACACTCTCTGTAGGAATAAAATCGTCATCTTTTGTCCCAGTTGCAAGATCACCATCAGCCCCCTCAACAACATTTTCAGAAACTGAAGATGACATAAGCTGCCCAGCATGTGATAGAGTATTTTCATCCAGAGTCCATCTTGAATTCCTTGATCATTTTGAAGCTTGTCAAAGCCGGAGAAATGGACCAGACTAGGTATTTACTTTTTATTAATTCTAATTAATCACAATAATAGCCACTCCCTCATGAAAAATTTCAACTAAAACTAATGTATGCTGTTGTTTTACATGTTGATGGAGTCCATCAGTTAAACATTTCATCTGTGTCTCGCTTTCATAAACATACATAAATAGAATACTTTTAATAATATAAAATAATGATATTTCAAAGCAAAAGTATATAAACTGTCAACCCCCATTTGGGTGCCTAAATAAGGGAATTGGCATTTTTTTTTTTGTTTATAGTATTCAGTCTGCAATACATCATTCAAAACTCTTGTGTTAACTGCTTGAGAAAAAAAGAGAAACAAAAGCAAGTATACTGATGACAAAATTTGGAATTTTAGTGCACCTTCTTCCCAACCCCTCTCCCCCTTCCATGTTAGAGATTTTTTTTTTTTTAAATCTCACCTCTAATGTAGTTCCATAAGTTTAGTGCACTAAAGTTTTGGCTCCTTTATTCTTTATTTTTTAGTATTAAGATAATTGTAAAGTCCAATAGTCCCTCTCTATTAAGCTACTTCAATTTACCTTCTCCAAATCATTACTGGTATGGTGAACTTTTCATGGACAAATTATAAATGGATATTAAATAAATAATCATATTTTTTTTACTGTTCAATAATTTTTCCATACTAAGACTAAAAACAAATTGGAAATTGAATAAGAAATTAAACTAAACAATATTAATGGACAAACTTTAAAACATGTTCTTTCATTCTTAAAATCAATATAATCTTAAATGCTGTTTCTTATTTCATAATATTAAAGATTTTATATATGAATTAGCCATTCTATAGAATATCTTGGCAATGTATGGAATTAAGATATTTCATGCATTTTGTGCTTTATCTAGTTATTATATAAAATACTTCACATTATAAAGAATCCCTTTATTGCTTAGCTGGTAGTATATGCATTATGACCATTTTTTATTTATAAATAACCATATAAATAATGGGGCTCAGGTTAGCCCTGTTAATTTACTTGATAACTGAAAATGAAGAGTTTGATTCCTGCCTGAGCAATAAGAATTTATTTAGTGGCAAACACCCATAAATAAAATCCTTAGCCCTACCCTAGAAGTGGGTAGTGACCTGTAGATAACCCGTCCCAATTAGCCGTAATAGGATGAAGTACGTGAAAATAAATACCATTTAAATTCTAAACAACAGATTTAGTTTGGCTAAAAGTATTAGTTGCATTTAAAATTAAATTAATTATTTACGTGTTTTATATGTTATATATATTTAACTTATCATATAATTATTTATTTTGTAGATTTGGAGGCTCTTTATTTCCCTTCCTCATGCCATAAAACTGTAATGACAGAATCCACATTCTGCTGCAGTTACTATAACATAGGAATTTGGTTGAGGGTTGATTGATAACAAGATAGTTAACCTAATATGAAGAAGATGTTGAAAGATTGTAATTGACCACCTTGTCTTCGTATTATTGTTATTAGTTCTCCAAAGGTATAGTGTTTTACACATTTATCACTTTGTATTATATACTTCTGTAATAGTCATTAATTTGTGCTGTGTATAACTCTTAAATTTAAAAATTGTTGGAAATAATTAAGTATTTTGCGATTATGATTGAATGATTGTGATATTTTTAAGTAGAGTTAATGTTTTGATCTGTTTTGATGGAAAACAGTGTTAACTGATTAAAATGTACCATGTATTGAAACTTTAATATTAGTATAATCTATCAAATTATACTCACTTTATCTTATATCTTTAAATAGGTATCTTATAACATTTAAAATATTTATGTAGGAATAAAGAAAGTAAATTGAATACTTTTAAACACAAAAACAAATCTGTACTTTACATTAAGTTTTATGGAGATACATTAAATAAAAATATAAAAGGAAATTATTGATTACATGATTGTATTACAAAATAAGAAATAAAACAAAATTTATATTAAAAGTCCACTTGTAATCAATTATATTAAGAGTGTTTAATTTCTTTTTAATGTGAGTATATTTTCATGTATCCAGTCATTAGGTTAATTTTATTTCAAATAATTATACTCTATGAAATCATGCATAGATAATTAAAATAGATATAAAATGGAATCTTGAAACCATAAAGCGATTGTGATCTAATATATTAAAACATAATTATTTGAAAATATATGTATATTAATCTATTCTAGTCTATTTTCTTGATACCTGCGCCTGGTAAGCATATTTGTTTCATTAAAAAAGATAAGACATTACACCAAAAAATAAAAGCACCTCTGAATAATACTTTATATAGCCCAGAGGAAGTGAGAGTGCCAATTTGGATTCTTATAAACTGGAAGTCTCCCCCCCCCCAAGTACTTAAGACCTGCTTCCCACCCCTGAATAAGCATTTTAAAGTAAAAAAAGACCAAAAAACTTTCCAAAACAGTATAATAAGAAATTTATTATGACACACTTTGAACACAAATCAAGGATTTTAAAACACAAATCTGATAAAAGTTAGTTATTGACTCTCTATTCAGTAGATTACTAAGATTAATATATGACTATGGTACTACCATATATGTCATGGAGATCTACATGGATGTGATGCAAAATTCTACATACAAACTTAGCACAGTCTTTGAAAATACTATTGTTCGGCTTTTACAGTGGTTTCAGCCAGGCTTCTCCAATTATGGGACCCAGTTCTAGCTCTAAGTAAAGTCCTTTCCCAGTAATCAAACACCCTTGTTCCTACTGCATATCCTACATCCTCTTGTTACAATGTGTAACAGCATTTTGGGTTCACTTTTCTACAACCACAGCATATCATTCTTGAGGATACAGGTGATGTCTGGCTTAACCTGCATATTTATTAGAGCACTATTACTTCTGATGTGCTGTTTGCTGTTTTTTAATGGTTTTAAATATATTTCTTAAGGCCTTTCTTTCCTAAACCAGCAGGAATCTCTGTTTTCCTTTGCGAAAGCCAATGTATCACTAGCATATATGACCATAAGCCTTCTACTTAAAAGAAATTTAGTAGAATTTGGTAGTATTCTGCAGCATATATGAGTGATATTCTTGTTGGAAACATGCCCTCACCCTATACCACTACATTCTCCCTGGTTCTGATGATGTACTTAGTCTTGTCTTATTTGAATGAACCCTGAGGGTACAGTCATGACATAAACTCTCCTACCTCAATCGCCAATCATTCCACCAGAAACCAGTACATTCTCTGTCCTAATTGCAAAGAACATCCTGGGTTGAAAGTTTTCTCTTCATACCTTTTCATCGTGTAAAAATTGATAGTAAATTATTTACAAAATAATATGTTATCCACATAGACGAAAGAGAATTTTAAATGTGAAGATGCAATATATTATTTTTATGTAGGTAATATATGGCTCTGAGGGTTTTGCCTGTTTTGGGCCAGGTGATGGCACCATCTCACATTTTCTACTGCTACTAATAAACAAGTAGAAATCAACAAATTACAATGATTCATGGTATGGAAAATTGATCACAGAAGGAAAAGCAGAATTTATCAATGTGTTCAACTGATTTGTATTTGCTCGAATTTATCTTGTTAGTATTGATGAGACAACCTTGGTGGTTAGGTCAAATATTTTCCTATGTATTTATAAATGTTATTTATTAAAATTCATTTTCTGCTACTAAGGTTAATTGGGGTGGGCTATCTGCAGGTTACCACTTTTTTCTAGTTCGGGTAGGACTAAGGATTTTATTTAATAAATCCTCACTAAATAAATGCCTATTACCCAGGCTAACCCCAAATCAAACTCGCCGCAACTCTAGGTTTACCAAGTAAGATTAAGAGCAATGCCTTAACTTACATGGCCAACCTGAGCCCCTTATGAATTTATAATATCTTTATTTATGTATTTAAATTATCTGAAGGTGTGCCATGTAGAGGGTGAAATCATTAAGTGAAAGTGATCTCATTGATTTGACCTCATTTGAACTTCTGTCATTCTCCCTTTCAATCTACAAGGAGAAAACCTACTAATACAATTGTACCACAAATGCTGTTACTAGGTAGTGCACCTCAAAGATGCTTCTATATTCCTATAAACTAGGTCTCTAAATCTAAGGACTATGATTCTGATTGTACATAGTCTGAGTATTCCCTGTAGGTGGTAAATGCATGTGACTGATGATTGATCAAGATCCATACATAGATTAAATCACCTTTCAACCATTTATTGGACTGAATTGACCTGCTAAATAATGCATGTAGAGCATAATACCACCTTTTACTTTCTTTGTTATTATTTAAGAAGAGGGTGTAAGAAGAATATAAATATACTGTAAAAAAATATTTATTACCACAACTGTGAATAATTTAATGATCTTCCACAAACCCATACTGAATCATAGGAAAAATACATATATATACAATGAACATGTATACTTATTGATATAAGTATTTGTATTATAATATACATATGAAGCTTAGCACTAACTAATTATTTTTTTAAAAAAGTGCATAAATCCATTTTAATTTTCAAATAAATTAAATGAACCTATCTTAATTAAATTAAAGTTACTTGGTTTTTAATAAAATAAAAATTTTTGATTTAAATATAACTTAAAAATAAACCTAGAGCTGCAAATATAATGTAAGTCCTTTCGTTACACTTGTGTGTGCATGCATTTCCCTGATCTTTTGAATTAATAATATTACAAATATGCAATTAATTAATGTCTATGCAAAGATCATAAATTGAGCTTACGTTTTACACAGTTAACATTAATCAATAGGATATTTTATTAATATTTAGAAGCTCCTCAACATCACTTTTCGTCAAAATAATTCAAATTCAAATTATTTTAAAAATTCTAAGAAAGAATAATGAAAATATGATGTAATAAAAAAAATTTGTTCAAGAAACAATTGGCTTTAAAGTTCCTTTGAAGATTATAGGAATTCACCAAAACAATGAGAAGTTCTTCCATTTGCTAATTCATTGCAAGTATAAATATTTTTTATAACTATGTACATCTGTTAGTATACTTTTATTCTGATGGCTCAGAGAAATTTGCTTTGTTTATAAATACATCTATTTAGAATTGCTCAAATATAATCTGAGGCATCAGAAATATACAATTCTTCATGGAGAATTTCAATCATTTTGGCAAATTCTTCAATGAGCATTGTGACAATGATAAAGTTAAATAAAATTATGAAGCAGCTCTAGGAGAACAAAATGTACAAACAGGAAGTGACATATAATGTTCATTATAAATAACATTGAGCATTTGTCAAAACAAATATCATAGTAGAGCAGAACTGCATCAAGCTGAATTCTGGGCTTTTAGACTAGTCAGGATATTTGAGGTTTTGTAAGTCAGCTCCTCCTTGTGGAGGTAGAGATGCAAATGCAATCTTATTCGTTAAAGTTGTAAGAACTTTGTTTAAGAGTCCAAATTTTACCTGTGAGAACAAACTTCAATTAATATTTGTTAATAAAATAATATATAATAATTACTATCATTGTTCCGCTAATTACAGACAATTGATAGTGATACTTTGTTCACATTTTGAAGGCCTGTCCACATTTAATCCCCCTAGCCATTCTCACATTTATTTAAAATACTTACGAGGAGATGAGTGGGAAAACATCAGTTAGAACAATTCACACCTTTGGGAATAATATGTGGATAAATTATAGTGAAAACTTCAGCTTTTCTTTAAAAAAAAATCTGAGCAAGTGTTCACCAATCCCTGTGCAACATATTATTAGAATTCCACTAAAACATTACAATAAAGTTGCTGAACATGTATTCTACCTTGAAACATGGATTCCACAGCTACATTCAGAATTAAAAATCCAATTCCAATAAAAAAAAAGGTTTGAGAACTGATCAAATCTTTTTTTAGCATTATAAACTCCACTAGAGTCTCATTCAAGACTTTGTTTTAATTTAAAAATTTTAAAGAATATATACTTTTAAAGCTGATTATCTAGCTAAATAGAGAGTAAATTTTTACAAACTATATAATTTACATATCTGGAGCCATGAAGGGTAAAATGATAAAACCCCTTACTGAAAAAAAAAGAAAAAAAAAAACTGTTGGGAGTAAAATGCCTTGAATGGCTTGATTTAGTGGCCCATAATATGAAGAACTGTGTAAAATATAAATAAGATAAGTAAGATACCATGTCACCAAAAAAGTGTATTCTACATTTGTCTCTGAAAAGCTTTGGAAGTGTGTGAATTTATATTTTTAAGCGAGAATAATGAATAATCAAAATATAAAATATTTCAAATTATTAAATACAATTTTATTAACCTTTAAATTCAATGCATTCATAAAAAAATAAATAAATATTTGAAGCAAATTAAATGCAACTAACATAATTTTATTATTAATTTTGTAAACCCCGATATAGCTCCCATGATACAGTTTTAGAAAAAGTAACCCATCTTTGCTCATGGACAATCTTTCAGTTTAATTTATATTATCCAAAAGTAAGTCAGTTTGTTTTGGAGCTTAAGTAATAACTACTTTCTAAGTTGTATACTAATTCTTCTAAACCCACTATTCTCTTATTAAACTCAAAAGTTATATTAATTATTTGATATATTTTCATTTATCATTTCTATACCATTCACATTACATAAATAATATATTATCCCCATTTATTTTAGGTAATAAACCATTTCCTTATCTACACTGAATGTGGAAGTAACTCATATTATGGAATGCAAAAAATCCAACAGCATCATAATATTATGCCAATTTCCCACTGTTCTTTTCTAATCCACTTTCTTATATAATTCCGTGTTGTGTAGTCATTGTTGTTCAAAATATTCAATACATACACTCCCCCCCCCCTCTCAAATTATTTGCACATAAAATAGTGTGACAATAATAATAATATTTTTCAGATCCTGAAAATAATGTTCCTGTAATTAAGAATAATTGCTGAAAATAAATTAAAGAATTACAGTAATATAACAATTCACTTATAATATATGCTGCACTAGGTTTACAGAAAGCCTGTTCATTCAGGATAAATAAATTTCACACACACAAAAAAAAATGTACATATCTATATATTTTGAAATAACTGTTTTGTGTAAAAAGAAGAAAAGTTGGGTTAGCAGTCATAAAAATACATTTATAACAAATTAACAAACCTATTTGGATTTTGAGCATTTAAATAAATATATTTGACTTTTTTTTCAATAAATTAAACATTAAAATACTTGTACATTTTTTAATGATTAAAAATTTGTTCTAAAGAAACATATACTATTGTCTTGAATTTATGAAGATTGGAATGAAATTACTATAAATAATGAATTTAATGGCGTAATAAGGATTTTGGGGTTTGATACAACTGCCTTATACGCCTAAGCGATATGACCCTCTAGTACAGTAAAGCACCCTTAACTGTATACTATAAGGAACTCAAATAAGTGTGAAAGGGAGAGTTCAGGTGCCTCCCAAGACTAAAAGTAAGTGCCATCATATTGAAGGCATTAATTATATTTTAGGATGGAACATAAGTAATAACATTATGTGGTGGGGCGCAATAAAGTAAATTTATCCTGGCCACTGAGGTAAACTTCTTATTTTACATATTAAAAATGATTGATTCAATATAGCCTAGTCTATCTGGATCTGAAGTATGCAACACTAATGTATATATATCATAGTACTTGATATCATTAGAATACAATTGGCCATTATTCTTAAATACCTTCTTCTTTAAAAACTATATTAATCATCTTCCAGATATTTTATATAATCTGATCTAACACCCATTCAAGGAAAAATTTTCTGAAAACAAACAGTCAGGCAACCCCATGACTGAGGGAGACCTTCTACTAGACAAGCTTTGTCATTTATGATAAGATGACATAACTGAGATACCGCATGATACACCTGGAGTACCCGAAGCAGTATTGATTTTTGACCAAAGCTAATTTTTGCATATATATGTATATATATATATATATATATATATATATATATATATATATATATATATATATATATATAAGGGCTTTCAGAGTAATGAACAAAACACCCTTTAAATATTGTTCTTTGAGTGTTGGTGTGAGTAGAACCCCTATATTGAAAAATATCTGATGTAACTACCACATGACTTCCTTGATATCCTATTGAATTAAATAAACAAAATGTTTAGTTGCATTTGATTCAATATTATTTCATTTGATTGTAATATTCAATGCATCAGATCAAAAGATGTCATAGGTCATAAGTTATAGATAATAAACCAAAACTATCCTTTACAATTATTTTATATCTCTAATATGTATGGAGAAATTTTATTTTTGACTTCCTCCCTCGCTCCCTTAGTCAATTTTGATTAAAAGGGGAGGCACACAACTATACCAATCCCAATATGTACTTTCAACATTCTAAGATAACAGTTTTTGAGTGATGTGAGATTTGTGCATACATACATACATCACACTGAAACTAGTCAAAATGGGTTCAGGGAGCTTTTAAAACAAATAAGTCCATTTAAATCTGATACATCACACTGAAACTAGTCAAAATGGGTTCAGGGAGCTTTTAAAACAAATAAGTCCATTTAAATCTGATACATCACACTGAAACTAGTCAAAATGGGTTCAGGGAGCTTTTAAAACAAATAAGTCCATTTAAATCTGATACATCACACTGAAACTAGTCAAAATGGGTTCAGGGAGCTTTTAAAACAAATAAGTCCATTTAAATCTGATACATCACACTGAAACTAGTCAAAATGGGTTCAGGGAGCTTTTAAAACAAATAAGTCCATTTAAATCTGAAATCCTAAAATTTTTGAGATTACAATACTTCCTTTATTTCGTACATGGAAGTAAACATTGATTGACCAAAACTAAAACTTAGTTTACAAATTATTTATAACAATGAATTATGAAAAAACAGCTTCAGCTGAAAAATAGGCGGTGGAAAATACCTCACCAGTGCTTATGAAGTGGTATATGAATGATGGGTGCCATCTCACTACTTGCTTTGCAAGTGTAGTTGAGTCTCTAGCCCATGTATGTTATGAATATAGCACTCAATTTTGAAAAAAAAAATAGTTATTTACTACCACCGAAGCTCAACTTAATTACAGATATATGCACAGTATTAAAATCAATAATCAAATGGCTTGAGACACTTGAGTAAAGCTGTGAAATTGTTGGAATTAGACCTAATAAAGGTTAATTACCTCTTTTTCAGAAGAGGCTTTATCCTGTTTTCATAGCATACATGTAAAATATTATCATTGAAACTGATAGAAAGTTTACTACTAAAGAATTTTTTTACATAATTTCCACACCTGTTCATGTGAGCACCAGAATTATTTTCCACTCGGGAGAATTTTCATCATTCAATGTTTAAATTTTTACCTATTCCTTCCTAGAGATATATATGAAGTTAAATATTGTAGGGGCATTATTATATCACTGTGTAGTATATACAAATGGGTATCATGGGCTACAAGAGTAAATTGAATAGATATGAATTTTAGTATACGTTTTACATTTATGTTATACATCTGCAAAGATTTCAGGTATTCATAAAAGACTATTTTTAGCATAAATAAGGGTGAATCAAATTTGTTTTATTATAAATGCATTTTCATGACTGTTGATCAAGAATCTCCTTTCAACACTTAAATCACTAACCCTTTTGTACGTGTATGAAATCACCTTTGATTTAAATGCTCTTTTTCTACCAATTTTGTTGTAGATCTTATGATCTTCTTCAGATATAATGTAGACCAAAGTTGGGCTGCTTATAAAAGTTGGCTGAGAGAACAAAAACAGATTTCAAATACCAAAAGCATGAACTTTATTGCCTTTTTAGAGCCACACTCATGGCATGCCATGAATGATTTGTGAGTTTCTATTAAGCAATGTAATTAACTGAATTGAACATTAAAGAATAAAATTTCAGGTGAAGCCAAATGGGTATGAAAAAAAAATATCTAAAAATATTGACATGTTTTGAAATAAACAAAGGGTTTTTATTTTTTTTAAATTTTAATTATTAATTTGGGGAGAAGCGGGTTTAAAAAAAGAACGTGTCACTTTGCAGCTTTAAGTATATTCCACTTAATTTTTAATATATTTATATGGTATGTGTATGCATTAATGATAAGTGAAAGATTTTTTTTTAACAGATTCTATATATATATATATATATATATATATATATATATAAAATCTGAAATCACATGGGAGTTTGTATTGGAGATAACTACTTCATACTAGACGGAACCAATGCCTGAAGTGTAATGGTCAAGTTTTGGGTTGATACCCAGGAACCTATGGTTGACACTTGGTAGGAGTATCCTACTTTAAGCTGTAAATTAACAATGTATATCCTTTTGATTTTTTATGAAAGCTGATATATGGTAATGGACGAAATGACCTTCAGTAATCGTAAATCGAATGGAGGTGTGAGTAATAGAACCACCTCTTTATTGAAAAAAAAATAAAAAATCTAATATGGGCACTATTTGACTTTCCTGAACTCCTACTAAATTAAGTAAACAAAATGTTTGCTAGCACTTATTACAACATAACATTGTTTTATTTAAATATAATATACGATAACTCTGTTCTAATGCAACAGATCAAACATAGTTATAGATCATTATTTACAAATGTTTTCATGATATACCCTTCACAATTATTTTGTATCTCTAATATGTAAGGAGAAATTGGGGTTTTTTAATTTTTTCCCCTGTCTAAGCCCTCCCTACCTCTCCCACTCATTCAATTTTGATTAAAAGGTAAGGTGGACAACTATAACAGTCCTAAATATGAAATTTCAACATTCTAAGATTAGCTATTTATGTGAGATATTTACATACATCATACCGAAACTAGTCAAAATGGGTTCAGTGAGGGTTAAACGGATTAATTCCTTTGAAATCTGAAAACTAAAAATTTCCATGATTAAAATAAAATAGTGACTTTATTTCATAAAACTAAAGAAGAGTAGTGCCTTTAAAAGTCATAAAATTTGAAATATTTCCAAAAGAGGTGAGAATTGAAGGACCTTTTTATGGATTTTTAATATGTCCAGTATCAAACCTAGAAGATTCAGTAGTCTTAACAGTTGCTTATTATTATAGTATGTAATAATGAAATATAATTTTCTTAAAATCAAACAAAAAAAATTGTTTTCAAAAAGTACGGTCTGTGGTCATGCAATGAGTGTGGCAATAGATTTCAAAATCATATGCAAATTATATTTCTAAATTATATAAAAAAAAAAAAAAAAAAAAAAAATAAAAAAAAATAATAATTTTACATGTTTGAAGCATATACATATGTACACTTTTTTTTTAAAGAAGAAGAAGTTTCTATAAAGATTACATGCAATTAGTAACTACATGTTAGCATTCAGAAATCTACGCACATAATTCGCCAAAAAGTGAATAACTAAGAAATAAATAAATACATACAACCAGCTAATGATATATGCAAACCTTTTTACAAATTTCTTAAGATACATTAATAGATGTCAACAAAATTTTGAATTAAAGTTTGATCATTATAAATGTTAAATTTATCCATAGTTATATATATTATATTACCATATAAATTACTTAAGCTACTCACAAATATAATTAATTTGAATAAACAACTTTCTATTAGGAACTTAATAACTAATTAAATATTGACCATTAATTAAAAAATGGTAATAATTATAATATTATAGAAACACTAATTTTAGTCTCAATGGATCAGACATGTGGCAAGTGATAGGCTTCTAGTTTTATACAAAGCTAAATGGTTTGATTTGAGTTGTTGGACTAGTACTTTTAATTTATTTTTTTGTTTGTTGCGTTGGTTGGGTAATTAATGGACTTTGTTGTAAGATAAGTATAAAACCGTTTGTACATACTTATGACAAGAGTGATATTTGTGGGTGGAGGTAATAACTTTTTTACTTGAAATATTCTGAGATGGATAGTTTCAGTTCAACTGCTAAAGCCAGTAACATTAGGTACTGTCAACTGACAGTATTTTCTTGTTCTTACAGCTCAAGAAATAATAATAATAATTATTATAACTGGCATTTTTACTGATTAATTATAATAAAAGAAAGCTATAATTTGGGAAAATAATCAAAGCCCTCCTGTGCAATTTAAATTTTTCAGAGGAAGCGGCCTGCACCTCCACTGATAGTCATGAAATATCTGCTAGTAAGAAGATTTAATATTTTTTTTATTAAAAAAAACTGTTAAATGACTAAAAGAATGATCAAACTTTTACAATCAATTTATTAATATTTTAATACACCTATTTTATATCTATTTTAGTGAAATAACTCACCCTTAATAGAAGTTGTATTTTATCCCCAACCAGTGCAATTTTGGCACCTTTGATTTGGCTCTGTGAAAAATGGAAAACAATATAGAGCATTCTGTGAAACAACTGTGCATTGAGTCTTGAGTAGTGTTACGTGTCAAGGAAATCATGCCTCATTACTGTTTTCGTAGGACCTTACCTTTCTGAGAAATTCAGTGTTGCACTTACAAAATAGTATTGTTTCTGCTTTCAGAACCTCCCTAATGATCAAATGAATAAGGTATTTCAATTAACCCTTTTCAATATTAATAGTGATTTGTCCCTAATGCAAAATAAAGGCATTTATCAATGCCATAATGATTAAATTATTAATAAGTTCAAGAAACGAGAGAGAATGAAAGACAGCAATGTTATAATCTTTTAGGTCAATTATAAAAAGAATAAAAGATTAATATAAATTAGTGTAACTAAAAGTTTATTTGTCCTTTAAAATTTTAGTTAGTTTTTTTTTTTAATTTATTGTAGATTTTCTGTAAATATGAATTATTGGATTATTTTTATTTACTGCCCTTAATGTTTTCTAAAACAATTTTCTGGGATTAATTGTCCCTGATAATTAAGTTTCAATATTCTTTTTAAAAACATCTTTAATTGATTAGTGCTTTTCAATTACATGGATTTTAAGATATCCAGAATGTCAGAAAGACCTTTAATGAAGGGAAAATGACTTAAATTATAATTGGTTATTATGAATTTCAGTTAAAGTATTTTTTTAGAACAGCTAAATTTAATTGAATTTCTCGATTTGATGTTTCACTCTAGGAAAGTGGGTGAGCACGGATGATTGGGTTGAAGGCCTGAGAGTAGTTTGCACTTTGTAGAACAAGTTGTATAAAAGTTCATGTATAGAAAATAAAAGATTTCCCAACATTGAAATAGAATTGTAACTTTGTACACTGAAAGACTATCAATTATTACGATATAATAGATTTTACAGATAAAGGCCTAAGTTACATGCATAGTGTGGCAATAGAAGAACCTGATATGGGAAAGAACAAAAGAGCAAGGAAAATAAAAATAAAAAGTGTTCTAACATTAATCATAACAATACACAATAAAAAAAAAGCTGAAACAATTTTTTTTTTTTTTTTACATGGTGACATAATTTTATTCTGTTGCTAATGTAGAATAGTTAAATGCCTCAAACAGGGATTCTGTCAGCAGACTGACTTCTGCCATTATCAACAAGGAAACCTTCTTGATAGTGAAGAAATCAAGAGTAGGAAGACCAATAGTTCAAAGAATTAAGAAAAGTAGAAACTACTTGGACATTGATTTCCTTATTAATCAACCCAATCACACTGATATTGAGGAAACTGTACCATTTGTTTGAAAGGGCATTGAGGAAATAATTGTCTCTTAAAATAATAATAATAAATCCCATGGGGCTGATGATATTTCTTCGGAACTAGTGGAACATTTACTTTTAATAATTACAGGTTGCCTTCTTCAGAGCTAAAATTCAAACACAATAACAATCATGACATACTGTCTGTGTTCATTTCTCAAGGGTTGGCTGAGAAGAAAAAAAAATACTGGGAGAATATCAGAGTGGCGTTCACCTAGGGTGCAGGACAATAGATAATATCTCACCCATTAAACAAATGATTTAATTCTTTATTGACTTGCAACAGGTTTATGAGATTGATGAGGGTAGCACTGGAAAAACCTTTCTGTAAAGACAAGAGTGTGGCTGTCTCAAACAGCTTTGAAGATATTAGAAGGTCTAAGGCAAGGAGAGCTATCATTGACAGTTGAGTAGCAATTCAAGGAATAAAGATATCTTGGTAGCAAAATAAGCAATGGGCTTAAACATGGGGGGCCTAAATCCGTTACACCATTAAGCAGTGCTATAGAAGCAACAATAATGAGGACATTATTTAACCCTAGAACTACCAAGGGGGGGGGGCTCCTTGAGCCCACAACTTTTTGTTTTTGTTCCCTATCACCCAATTTTAATGGGATATTTATGATATTTTATGTATTCCTCAGAAAAACATCCTAGAGTGAGGGCATAACAATAAAATTAAATAAAAAAATTTCTATGTTGAGAAAAAAAATTTTTTTTTGACGTATGGGCTCGAGGAGCCCCCCCCTTGGTAATGCAAAGGGTAGTTATACACTTAAGTACCAAGGGGGGGGCTCCTCGAGCCCACTGATATTTAATACTACTTTTAACTAGTAATTCAAGTGTTATTAATTATATTGCTCAAATAATAATTACTTTGATGTAATTTTAACATACACAAACCTTCTCAAGTTTTTTTTTTCTCAAAAAAATATATATATATTCTCCCCATATAATTTTTTTTCATATAAAAATATATTACTGAGATGGTTATAATAATTGCTCCTGATAGGTACTTTTTTAGAAAAGAGAAGATTTTCTAGGTTGTTCCCAACTAGGGGAACAGTTAGTCCATGCTACATCTTGGATAAACACTCGGAAACAAAATTATTGTGCAAAAGCACCGATAATTGCAGTTCGAATCTGATAATTATATTTTCTTAAATTATTATTCTATTATAATGTTATAATAACTTAGATATAGATAACTTTTTATTCTAACAATGTTTAGATATGTTCCTCCAGTAGAATAAAATTACATTTAATTTAAAGTCATCCTTTTTTCCCCATCCGAACTTTTTTTTTTAATTTATTTTTATTTTTGTATTTAATTTTTTTTTTTAATTTTTTTTTCACAGGTGTCATAAGAAACGTTCATTAAACATAATCCAATAGAAATAAAAATTTTAAAAAAATTATAGAACCAAAATAAAAGGTTTTTAAGGTTGTGGGCTCGAGGAGTCCCCCCCTTGGTAATCCATGCGACCTGGGAGAGGTCGGTAATACTAGGGTTAAGGCTCACAATAAATAAGAGTACAACAAAGAAGATGAAAGCTTATACACAGACCACCAGAGGCTTCTGGGAGTACATGTTTTCAAGTTGTAAATTATTTAACTGTCTGGGAGGGATTGCAAAAATGGCCAATAGCATAGAAGTTAACATCAAGAGGCAATATCTGAATTTTTAGAATAGTATGGTGAACCTGATATCATCTTTACAATCAAAATGACAGATTGCTATGGTAGGGGAACATTGGTAAAATAAAACCTGTCATACTTTCCAAAAATATGCTATATGGCACAGAACTAGGAAACAACAAAAGAGGTCAGCCAAGCAGTAGCTTGACGGCCTGGAGGGGGCTTTGAGGAGGCTGATCTGTAATTGGAGAAGCTTGGCTGGAAACTGTGCGGAATGATGGTGGCAGAGCTCCTCAAGCCCTTCAAGGACTCAAGCACCAATAAATAAGTAAATGTAGAACTGATAGTGTGTGACTTCAAAAGTTCTGAAATTGATCTCAAAATTTTAACTAAGCATGGCTTTATATATCAAAATTAAATTAGGAATACCATAAACAGAAAAAAAAATTAAGCTACAAAGCATGATAGCAAAGGCAGAAAATGTAAAAATTTCAAACTAATAGCGAGAAGATAGTTATAAAATATTAAAAACATACTGAAGCGAAAAATATAAATTAAAATTGAATTTTTAGCTTCCTATAATTGTATGCATCATCAAAATATGTACAATAATTACATTCAAATACAGGCTACTATTTAGAAGCACAATATATAGAATTTACATGCCTAGCATTGTTATAAGCATGGCAAATATTTTAAAAGGCACAGTGAATTGTATTTCTATTCTGTAAGGAGTTCTTCCTCGCACGATATCTTTAAGCCTATAAATTATCACTATTTTTAAACTGTTTATATGGTGAATACATACAATAAAAGGCATTTCCTCATCAAATACGGTTATTTAAAATACAAATAAAAATTAATCTAGCTTAAAATAAGTACATATATGTATTGATGTTCGAAAATTTTTATCTAAAAGGTAATTGGTAATAATGGACAGAGGCTGAAAGTTTCCGTCAACTGCGATGTGATATGGTTAAATTCATATTTGAAGTCAATGATTAAAAAAAAAAGCTACACGGTGAAGTATCTAAATTGAATTTACGTCTTTTAAGGCATTTCAATAAGATAAAATGATTTTCCTTTTTGAAGAAGAAATAAAAGATTACTGTCAAGGAGAAGAATTGTGGTACAAGTAGGTCCCATGCACAGAAATGCAGAAAAAAAATTGTATAATAAAACTGTTTATGGTTTTAAGCCCAAGGGGGATTAATTAATTCATTTTTATTCTGACAGAAAAGATGAATCTTAGTTAACTCTGTAACTATTCTTTGTTACTTGTACAGTAATTACTGAGTAGAATGTATTCTGTTAAATGTTTCTGATTAAAATATTATTAATACACTTAATTAAATATCCCTCTTGGTAGAAACATCAAATTTATAGCAGGATCTAAATTTTATATCCTATACAACGATTCAAACCTCTAGAACCAACTTGCCAAATAATTTTTTAATAACAAGGTATAATAATTATAATAATAAACTCACGATGATTCCTGCTCCTCCTTGACCGCCAGCATCAACGGCAACGCCACCTCCAGCGCCGCCACCACCTCCCTTGCTAGAACTTGAGAGGCTGAGGATGCTTCCTAAACCACTACCGCCTCCACCACCTCCTCCGGACTAGAATATGTATTATATAATTATATATTTTCATTTCTTTTCATGAAAAGAATGTATCTATGAGACATATAAACATTATTAAAGTCTCTATAAGCATCAGAACTTAGTGCTCATAGAAATGACTAAAGCTCTCAGGTGAAGTATGCTAAAACTTTAACTATTTTTACTCCATTATCATAAAATTAAATGCGACAATATGGGGCATAGTTCTAACCACAGTTAAAATGGATGAAAATGTAAAGGGGATTTGAAATACATTCACAGCCTCTTGCTTGATTCATCCATATTATATTCAAAAAATTAAAATTCACCTACCTATGATGATTTATGTGGCTAATGAACATGTTTTAAAATAGATATAAACTAAAGCTAACAAATTATTATAAAACAAATAATACAAATATAATATTAAAGTGCAAAACTACTTTTTTAACTACTAATAATTTAAATCTACCTTGCAGTGCCATCAAACTATATAGTACTCTCACTTCATCTACTATATTCACAATTATCAATATCTAAATCATTCAAAGACTACAGAATTTTAAAAAGTTGTCTTCTTACCTTTTCAACAAGATGAAGTACGAAAGCACATTATTCAGGAATAAAGTGATCTTAGGAGGGAAAATCTATTTAATTTTAAATGATACTGATTATGTTAAAGAATTTAAATGCTAAAAACAAATAATGAATCCAGCAAATTTTGGAACTATCCATCTACCCTCCCCTAGCTATTATAATTTATTTAAATATAAGATTATAACAATTAAGGAAAAAATGTGATTAAAACATTTTTCTCCAGTTTTAATTTTTTTTTTCAATAGCATCTAGTGCTTACAACCTGTAACAATTCTTCCCTTTTAAAATATAGATTTGCACTATTAGAAAAGCTTTACAACTATTGTTTTTACTCATTAACGTAAAAACCAATAATATTCTTACACTGCTTGAAGAAGACAAGAGGGGTACTATAAGGTTGAGAATGGAGCCCGAATCTGATCCAGCACTAGCAGAAACAGAAGCTCCACCATCGCCGCCTGCATTACCTCCACCTCCGCCTCCCTGAAATTCTTGTACTATACAATCTAGAATTTGGACACTGGTGTATGAAAAACAATCCAAGGAATGCAAAGAGCAAAGTCTGATTCTTCAGTTACATTTTACAGATATAAAATTTGGTGCTCAATAATTAAAATAAACAAAGAAGTACTAAGTCCAATGCAGCAATGATACAGATATGGTAAGCTACAGTGAGATCAAACTCTAAAAAAGTCTGTCACAAAGGGCCTTTGTTAACTAAGCAGATTTCTCACATCCATCACATATTTGAATGTATCTCAAAATGTAGAAGTTCAATGAGAACAATATTACG
The DNA here is from genome assembly GCA_019009955.1 of Riptortus pedestris. Lineage (NCBI taxonomy): Eukaryota > Metazoa > Arthropoda > Insecta > Hemiptera > Alydidae > Riptortus > Riptortus pedestris. Next base: position 78,844,764 of record CM032229.1, read on the forward strand.
TATTTAGGCTTCATAATATAACAGCTTTTTTTTAATATAACATGAGTTGGAGTCGGAGTTTACTGATGGTCGAAAACTAAAATATGGAAATATCTCAGTTAATATTCAATTTAGAGAAAACATGTATATCACAAAATTTATAGAAATCCGCATTTGCAATAAGATTGATTTGATACAATTGTTCGATCAAATTCATAATGGAGCTATTTCGAAATAATCCCCTCTAAACACCCCTCCCCCACTGGTCTGATTTTAGCCATTGACGAAATTGATCTTTACTTTTACATTAAATGTTTAAATACTGAGTTTGGTAATGATCAGACAAAATTTACGACCGTTAGAGTGTTAACTGACAAATACACACACACACACACACATATATATATATATATATATATATATATATATATATATATATATATATATATATATATATATATATATAAATATAAATATATATATATATATATATATATATATATATATATATATATATATATATACACAATTTTTAACGGATCTCATTTTCGTCATCTCCTGGGTAAGATCGATGGACATTACAGGACAATTTTTGAAAATTGCGTCATGAGTAGGACCTCAATAGCTGATTCCCCTAAAGGGAAATCTGCTAATAATTATCCTCTGAATTGTGGAACTAAATAGGTCGACATTTAAAACTATTGATCATTATATGTTATAAAGAATAATGAAGATAATCAATAGATGCTATTATACATCTCAAAAGACCAAGAACTAAATTATTGTCAAATATCTACTTATATGTACATGAACAGAGAGAATAAGAGAATGCAGTCAAGTGTTTTAGTAGTACTTTCAGCTCTAACAGTTAACAGGATACAAAGTGTCTGTATTGTATCTCTAAACTCTTCCAATTCCAATGAAAAACACCTTCTTAAAAAGTACAAGCAAACATGATTGCAAAAATTGTATGTTTGGTCGAGAATAATATTAAAAATTTTTAGGAATATTGACAAAAATTACAAAAGTATATGCTGCCATATACAGGTTTTACATTATGGCTCCAAGGCCAATTATATTAAGTAGAAAATGTAGGTTTGAGCCACCATATAAACTCTCTAACTTTCTAAAGGATTGTTTCAGCATTTGTATTATTGCTGACATGAAAGTAATTGTCTATGGCACTTTGACCTTATTGATCTGGGTAGTGTATATATATATAAAAGAAGACAGAAGTACATTTTTAAATTGTCACCAGCAATAATAAATTACAAAGAAAGCAGATGCAATTCATTAGGAATTTGCTTAGAAAATATTCACCACCCCTTCCATGGTGGTTCCTTATTAGGAAAACATGTATGATAAAAATGCTAATGTAATCAGAAATATAATTTATTAGTTTTAAAAAAAATGTACAAATTATTAAACAATTGTAAAATATTGTTACAAAACTATTTACATAAATGTTTCCCATTAAAACATAAAGTAGTTCTTGACCTAAAATAAAGTTTTTGCCAGACTAAAGAAAAATTTCATTTCAATTCATTGAAAACTGCACTAGAATTTATATACTGCATGCTTAAATAAAATAAAAGATTAACATTTATCAATAAAAGTCCATATTTTTGTTTACTTCTAGATAAAAAAAAAAAAAAGTTCTGTAGAGAAAACATTAAGGAGCACATTTTATCTTTTACTTTTTTAAGTTGCCTTTTCTTTTTCTTCCCATGAAACGTAGTTTCTTCTGGAATTTTTTCTTATCAACAAGAGCTTTATGATGCAATGCAGCTTGCACATTAAGTTCTTTTCTTGACCTCATTTTCTTTACACCAGGCTTAGCAGTGTATCCACAATATTCCGGAACGTTTCCTTCCTCTACTTTGCTGAATTTTCGTTTATTATTTACTACTTTTGATGTGGGTTCTGCTTTCACATCATTTGATGATTTTGGAGTTTGATTTTGGCTTTTAGCTTTTCTTTTCTCTTTTATTCTTAAAGCTGTCCTATTTTCTATAGAGAATCCAACTATTGGACGTTTATTTTCTTTAAATATTTTGGGATTGTTGTTGATTTTTCTTAAGGCTGCCAAAGCATCTTCATGCCTTTTAAAAGTAACAAAACCAAAACCTTTGGATCGACCAACACCTTTATCATCAATGTCTCGAAGATTTCTAATAATCCTAACTTCAGTAATAATAGAGCCTTTTGGAGAATTATCTTTAAAAACTTGGTGTAATCTATTATCATCATAGAAGGGAGGAACATTGTGAACCACTAACCTGTTAGTAGACACAAACTTGTTGAGGTTCCTTAATGTTTGTGTCTTCCAATGTTCTAGTTGTAATCGTTTACTCATATCACTTTCAGAGACTCCCTCAGCTGCAGGAGACCCAGCTAAAACAACTCCTTCTCGTAATAGGTATAAGTTTCTGTTGTCTTTTGGAGATTTCTTATCTGGATTTTCATGTAGTTGATTTTTCTTTAAAGCAAGGTATGCATCCAATTTAACACCTTTTAAAATGAGATTTGATTTCCCACTAATTAAGTCTTCAACAATAGACTTGTCATTGAATTTAACAAATGCTGTCCCTTTAGAATGTTCTGTTAAAGGATCCATACATACAACTGCATAAACTACTGGGCCCATTTCTTTAGCACATTTTAATAAATCATCATCATTAGCTGAAAATGGGACATTCTTAAAGAAGACAGTTCTGCCATCAGATACATCTTGAGGATCATACTGAAAATGAAATTTTTTATCTTTTCCTTTTTCCTGATTTTTTCCTCCCTGAGGCTTTTTGGTTACAGTTTGTTTAGAATTTGATTCTGACTCATCATCACTCTCATCTGATTCAACTTGTTCTGACTCCTCATCACTCTCGTCTGATTCATCTTGTTCTGACTCCTCATCACTCTCGTCTTGTTCTGACTCATTGTCTTCTGACTTAATAGTTGCATTCCCTTCATCTTCAGAATTAATATTTTCTTCCTCTTCATCAATACTTTCTTCTTCTGATGACAAATCTTTTGGTTCTTGCTTAACATTTTCTTTAGTGGGATCTAATTCTTTTTTAATTACTTTAGTAAATTTATCTTTGGGTAATGCCCAATCCACAACAATAGGCCTTCCCAAGAATGGTTGGCCACTAAGTTTAGCAATTGCTTTAGCAGCACTTATCTTGTTTTTAAATTGGATAAAACAGCATCCAACAAGTTTATTACCTTTCTTTAACAGGTTTACTTCTTCCACATCACCAAACTTAGAAAATAACTCTCTAATTGAATCTTCGGTGCTCTTGAAGGACAAATTTCTAATGATTAAACGACCTGACCTAACATTTTTCTTTTTTTCCTTTGTCTTCTGCCGCTGAAAGTCATTTTTTATGTCTTCCTTCTTCAATTTATGCTTTTTCTCTTTTTTTTCTTCAATAACCATACTGTCTGTACTAATGACATATTGTTTCTTCATTAGATAAGCAATACTTCTAGCACGTCCTGAAGGAAACCAACTTATAACATTCCAATAAGTTTTAGTAGTAAAGAAACTAGACAAAAATTCACGTATTATTTAGTTTAGCAGAATTATTGGGACGAAGTAAACAATCCCACGTTTTTGAGGGAGGTAACAAAGACAGGAGTAAACTGAAAGTAAGGTTAAACTTCTTTACAAAGTGATAGTACTTGTGGCAACCACGAGGACAAGCTTCAAACATGACGTCAGGTACTAACGTCAGAAAGAACTTTTATTATTCCTGTCATTGAGTTGTGTTAGCCGTTACATCTGTGGCAAAATACATATACAAATTTTCTTCAATTATGTTTTAGTAAGTGTGTTTATATATATAAATATATATATATATATATATATATATATATATAAAATATGTGTATTTTTTAGGCCAAAAGAGAGGCTGTAAAATTAATAAAAAAACAACTAGAAAAATAAATAAATAAAATAATTTTCAGGTACTAGCTGCATTCGTAAAATGTAACTTATGAATAAGAATTTGCTCATAAGTTTATTTTATTTATTTGCATGTCAACAACTTACAGCGCTGCTGGAAGAAAGAAGTGGTCCAATGAGGCCAAGGATTGAACCAGAATCTGAACCTGCTGCTGCACTAGCACCATCACCTCCAGGTGAACCACCTCCCTAAGTTACATCACAGTTCTACTCGTAACTAACTACTCATTCAAAGGCAATGAATTCAAACAGAAATACTAAGTGACTACTATAATACACAATGAATATGATCTAATATGTACAATAACTCCTTCACAGGATGTAAATAATGATCAAAAATAAGTTGAAGATATGTCTTACCTGAATGAAATTTTATAACATTATGATTGTTACATGATGAATATTAACGAATGCATCAAGTTGAGAGTTATTCTATAATTGTTAATGTTGGTGCAAAGTTATAAACTATGGAAAATACATGATATGATGAAAGACTTTTATATACAAGTATAAAGGGCCTTTCTGTATAATTTATATTATAAATTATTATTATTAAAATAATAATTTCATAAAATTGACAAAATAGTTACACCAGTTAATAAATTAGAATTAAGTTGATTATACAATTCTTGAAATTATTATATGTATGTCAAGCATTGAATAAGGAGAACAAAGTTAAAATTTGTTTTTGAAGGAAACTAGAAAGGGTTTACAATCTTATCTCCAATTTTCATAAATCCGAGATAGTCTTTGGTGGAATTCAGTACTCGAAAAATCAAATGGGTTCGTAAAATAAATTAATTTGGTATCTGAAATTCATTAGGCATAAACAGTTTTATTTTTTAAAGAAAAAGAATAAATATTAGCCGTGAATATTTCGTTTTAGTGAGTCCGAAGATGTTCTGGCTTTCTTGAAATTATTCTTATATGAATTAATGAGGTATTTATTTAAAGAGTTTTGAATTCTTCCAGTTCGGACATAAAGTAAAAACATATGAATGTTCAGGTAAGTAAATATAGTTAGAGAAGAGGTCACCCATTAGTCCCATCTAGGCGAGCAGTGGACCACCAGCCTCGATTAAACGTCGTAGGATAAAGTGGACGTCAATAAATAACAATTTGGAGGAAAATGTTTAAATACCGTTTGGGGCTCAGGTTAGCCATGCGAGTTAAAGCGTTGACCTTAATCTCACATGGGAAACCTAGAGTGGTGAGTTCGATTCTCGCCTGGACAAAGGAAATTATTTAGTGACGAAATTCATTAAATAACATCCTAAATCCCACCCTGGCTAGAAAAGGGTGGTAACCTGTAGATAACCCGTCCCAATTAACCTGAGTTGCAAAAAGTGGACGTTAATAAATATTAATATTAATATTAATAAATATCGTTTACCTGAACTATTTATTGCCCGGAATAAAAGGAGTTTAGTTCTTTTGGAACAATATGCGCTTAGCGGTATTCTTACTATTATTCTATTGTTATCCAGTTTTAAGAGAGTAGGGCTTTATTTTTGTTTTTATCTTTAGCTTTTTTACAATAATAACACAGGCCAACGATGAAAAAACTTTTTTAATGAAAATACCTTATTCTTATGTTGTTTAGGTTGCTGAATCCAAATATGATGCTTAAAAAGTTGTATCACCCACCATTTAATCACATTTTATAGTTAAATTCATGAAATAAAGAAACATTTTTAGAATTTAACAGCTTTTTCATAGTTAAGATAACATGAAAAAATAGGTCTAATGAACAAAGATGATGTTGGCAGCACTGCTGAAACACATGCTAAACAGCTGATGTTTTGTTTATTTTCAACATAACCTCACTTTTACGTTTTCTGTACATGTGCTCAGTGCAATGTCTCATCGCGGCTGTAAAAACTCTGCTGACAGTTTTTGTTATATTTGTGGTGAGTTTGTTATTAAAAAGCACCAAAGAAACATTACAGACTTTGTGAAAAAGGTTTATCTAGCATACTTTGGAACCAAACTTGGAGACCAGGATAAACCTTGGGCACCGCATAAGGTATGTTATGTATGTGTTGAAGACCTCAGGAAATGGTCAAAAAAAGAGAAAAACACTTTAAATTTGCTGTTCCCATGATATGGAGGGAACCAAAAAATCATTCCGATGACTGTTACTTTTGCAGTGTAGATATTACTGGTCATAACTCTAAGAACAATAAGGTAATAAGCTACCCTAACCTTCCGTCCGCCATCCGACCAGTAGGGCACGGTGTAGATTTGCCAATCCCGGAACCACCAGAGGACTTAAATTCTATTGAAACAGAAGTATTTTCTGATGTACAGTCGGAGTTAGATGAACACGATGAAGAATTCCAATGTGTTACAGAAAATGTAGAGCCTAAATTGTTCACTCAGGTCGAGCTTAATGACTTAGTTAGGGATCTGGGCTTAACAAAAGAAAAAGCTGAACTGCTTGGCTCTAGGCTAAAAGAAAAGAACTTGCTGGCGGCTGGAACCAGCTTTCATGTGTATAGGAAGAGAGAACAACAATTTTCGAAGTATTTTGAACAAGAGGGTGATTTGGTGTACTGCTCAGACATTCATGGTTTAATGAATGAGTTTGGAATTGAATACAAAACAGAAGATTGGAGGTTGTTTATTGATTCATCCAAAAATAGTTTGAAGGCAGTTTTACTACACAACGGTAACATGTATGCCTCTGTACCTGTCGGTCATTCTGTACATATGAAAGAGAGTTACGAAAATCTAGAAATAGTGTTAAATAAAATAGGTTATTCTGCACACGGTTGGATGATATGTGGTGATTTGAAAGTTACGTGCATGCTCCTTGGTCAGCAAGGGGGTTTTACCAAATTTCCATGTTTCTTGTGTGAATGGGACAGTAGAGCTCGGAATCAACATTGGTGCAGAAAGAACTGGCCTGCTAGGGAGTCTTTAAAGCCTGGCGAGAAGAACATTTTACGCAAAAACCTTGTAGATCCAAAAAACGTGCTCCTACCACCACTACATATTAAGTTAGGTCTCATAAAACAGTTTGTAAAGGCTTTGCCTAAAGATGGGCTTTGTTTCAAATATCTCTGTCAGAAGTTTCCACACCTTTCAGAAGCTAAACTGAAAGAAGGCGTCTTTACCGGGCCTGATATTAGAAAAATGATGTTTGACGTTAACTTTGAATCCACAATGACCTCAAATGAAAAAGAAGCATGGGTTTCATTCAAGCAAGTTGTCACCAAGTTTTTGGGAAATAAAAAAGACCCAGAATATAAGGCTATTGTTGCTAACATGTTAAAAAAATTTGAACAGTTAGGATGTTTGATGAGCCTGAAATTTCACTTCTTGAGCAGCCACCTCGATTACTTCCCGGAAAATTTAGGAGATGTTAGTGAGGAGCAAGGTGAGCGTTTTCACCAGGACGTTAAAGTGATAGAAAAACGTTACCAGGGCCGCTGGAATACCAACATGATGGGGGATTACTGTTGGTCACTTCACCGGGAAGTTCAGCAAGCTATTCATCGCAGGAAAAGCTACACAAGAAGCTTCAAGGAAAAAAGGGAAAGAAAATATAAAGCAATTCCAGTTGACAAGTGAACCTTGTATCATCACATAAAATTACTATTCCAAGTATTTTACTGTAAATACAAACCATTTTTACGATTCTACAGTGTTTCATTGATTTCCCTATATACTGTAAATGGGTATTAGACTATATAATAAAATACATTTTGCTTGGAAACTAGGGTGATACATAAAAACTACGAGCAGATTTGGATTCAGCACATAAAAATCTATCAAGATCAGCTATTAAAATTAAAAAAGTTTTCAAAAAGGTTTTTTTTGTTGGCCTGTGTAATTAAGAGTTATTTACAAATATTTCCACAGCAAATTTTCCTGCATTATATATAAAGCCTGTTAGTTGTGTTATTTATGTAGATGAGTGGACTCACAGCACTGCTGGAAGAGAGGAGAGGACCAACAAGAGAGAGGATGGATCCCGAGTCAGAGCCAGCAGCTGCACTTGCACCATCGCCACCGGTCGAACCACCCTATTTTAGAGAATCTCTATAGTCACTTGTGCCTGAATTACACGAGCATGGAAAAAAAATCCAGCTATGGGCGTATTATGTTAACGCTTTAGTAGCCGGTGACGGATGAAGTATTAAAGATCAAACGTCCGTCACGGTGGGCTGCGCAAACTTAGCAGATTTCCCACGCGCTGGACATGTGGGCCAGGTAGTCTCCACATTCTAGTATATTTATCCTTCGTTAAGAAACCTATGTAAGCAAGACTTAACATTTTAGCAAGGAATGAGATTTTAATGATGCTCTCACATTTCTTGGTTCAATTTCTGCAATTGACGAACTTCATTTTTAGTCATTCACAAAGCGTTGTCACACTCAGACAAATACAACACATGCACACACACACACACACACACACACACACACACACACACATATATTTATAGGGAGTATTTACAATTTGATATTACCCCTTCTGCTTCAGTTTCAGCCCTTAACAAACTTGATCTTCAGTTTTCACGAATCTGTTAAATACTCATTTTGGCTACGGGCAAAAAAATGAGTTCTATTCCCGCCTAGGCTATAGGAATTATTTAGTGACGAACTCATTAAGTAAAATTATGAGTCCCACCCCGGCTAGCCTAGTGTAGTAACCTGTAGAAAACCCGGCCCCATTAGCCAAAGTAGCATAAAGTGGACGTCAATTAATAATAATAATAAGTAAGTTTCTGCTGAAGCGGTAACAAGCCAATTTGTATTCATAGAAATTTGAATGGACCTCATTCTCGTTGACTGCATTGTTGGTTCTGACGATGCTTGAAAAAGTTTTGAAAAATGGCGTTATGGTATAAGTATAACCTCAATTAGATTTCCTTCTTGGAAAATCTGAGAATAATATATAGCTAATTGATGAAAATGAAGCGATACAGTTTATTAGCCGTGACATACTCAATTTAATTCTTCATAGACTTTGTTTTTGTTTTTTTACGTCATTGATTGTCGCTGTCTGAACCATGTTTGCTCGAAAGAGTGATTGCGCTGAGTTCTAGGAAAATTCATATGGATTTTAAGAATAACACGTTAGCTAAGAAAGCACAGGGATAGACCAGTTTATATTTTATTTATATTTATTGAAGTGTAATTGATTTGGCGGCTTATTAAATTAGCTAAAAGGTTAAGTTTGATGTATTTCCTTTTGATAAATGCATGGTGCCTTGTGCTGCAGTTAAGAATGGTTCATTAATGTACTTGTACAATTAAATGTGCTTTTTAATATGTGCATTTTTTGTTAAGACTCACAGAGCTACTCGAAGAAAGGAGAGGTCCTACAAGAGATAAGATAGATCCTGAATCAGAACCTCCTGGTGGAGCTGATCCATCACCTCCAGACGGACTTCCCTGAGTTAAACCAAAATATTTCTACTTTTTGCAGTGTTACAAATCTATGAATATAAAGCTTTATAACTACTCGTGCAAAACCAAAAAATATGTTTATTTACAACAGTGGTAAAAATAAAATAGTTTTGAAGACCTCTGGCAAAGGTTAGAGTTATTAAAATCAGATGTGAGATATGATTGGATTGTTTACAAGTCGATGTTTAAAAACTATTTATTAATTATATAAATTGAAATTTTCATCGGGCATTCAGTAACTATGAACACATTCGCTTCAAATAGTTTTTATACATTTCTGTACACAATCGATTTCGGTGAACACTCTTACTTAATCCTTCAGAAGTATCTATAATTTCTTTAATCATGAATCATTTTCAACTGATTTCAAGATGATTCACAAATCAGTTAAAACTTTCACTGTGATCGTAGTGGTTAGTCGAAGCCCTGGATCATATTAATACACAATTGAAGCCTGTTTTGTTATTGAAAACAGTATTGAATTATTATGTTACTAATAAAGATCTGAAATTGGTCTCTTTAGAAATGATCAGCAAATAGTAAGCAAAAGAAATGTCACGTCTTTGCTTACTAGCGTGCGTTACAATCATCTATTTCTTCAAATTTTTTTTTAATATTTCTCAATTTTAAAAGTCAAGGGCGACTTTAATGAAGGTTGATAAGGTAATAGTAGAAGTCTCGGTGTTTTAGTATAAATTCCTGAATAATACTTTTTTCCACAGATGAGGACCAGCCATAATTAATGTTTATTCTCTTGAATTTGTTGCACTTTTCATATTAGTAGCTAGAAATGCCAAATTGTCAAGTATAAAAAATACTCACTTAAAAAAGTCCTCTAGAAATATTAAAATTTTATTTAAAAAATAAAGTTTATAATTATGTATTTTAAAAAATCCAAATTCCATTCTAGGTCTAGAGCTTTCGCATAAGAAAGACGGAAGTCAGAAATGGACTTCACAGAAAACACAATGTAAATTAAGAAAAAAAAAATTAAAAACAGTTCTGTCACAATGGAACTTGATCCTTCTTATATTACTTCAATAGACTGAAAATAAAGAAATAGCATTCTGTTTAAATTTATTTATTCGCTACGACGCGATATTTCTCATAAACAAAAACACACGCATTAAGTAAAAAAAAACAGATGTACAAGAACAAATTTAGCAATAGCTTTAGGGGGGGGGGCAAAATAAAAACAAGAAAAATACTAATGTTTGACTAAAAACGTATTAAAAAATTAGTAAATAAATAGGAATAATTAAAAATATGGAATTAATAAATAATTGATAAATAGCAAACACGTTGAACGACATTTTAATAATAAGGGAATAACAAATAAATTAAAATACTTTGTACATTGTGATTAAAACCTCTATAAAATAAATTCGATTTTATATTTGGAATAACTTTCATATGAATTTTCTTTCTTATGTTTTAATGCTTAAGCTTTCATGAAGTTTACGGTTCTCATCAACTTCAGGCGTGAAATTTGAATTTTATTCGATTGGCCTCTAGTGGTTGTTAGTAACAAGTAATGTTGAGTTATAGCGTTTGAAATATACAGAAAAAAATTCTTCTGCAAGCCCAAAATGTCTGGTTGAAGACTAATCCTGAGAATTAAAGCTAGAAATACAAATATAATGTACAAATATTCAGTTCAATATTTAGAATATTATGGCGTAACCTAGGGTATTTGGATAAGTAAGTTGATAAGTGCACAATAGTGTTTCACATTGATTAGTAGTTTTTTTTTTTTAAATCGTGCAATGTGATTAGTGCATGATAGTGGTTAAACTCACAGATGAACTACTGGAAGAAATGAGTGGTCCAACAAGAGACAAGATGGATCCAGAATCAGAACCTCCTGGTGATGAAGACCCATCACCTCCTGGTGAACCTCCCTGAGTTAGAAGAAAATATCTCTGATTCTTGATATATACAAACATAAATATAGGTCTCAGCAGTAAAAGGTAGCAGCTCAATTGCGAATGGTGAAAATATATTTCAACTCTTTTGGATTAGTTTCTTCACTTATATCGTAATAGAATGTAGTGTTGAGTAGGATTTGTAGATGATCTTAAAATATTAGTTTCTCGACTTTGGTTGAGTAAGTTTAATTCGAATAATGCAAACAAAGGTTACTGGCGAATAGTTATTTATTTTTTAATAACTAGACAGGTTTTAACAGTAAAAATCTACAGTCTCCAAATGGATAATTTAGACGGTATTTTTAAAAATTTCTCTCATTGTTCGTCAACGGCGCTTTGAGGCTCTAGTGCTTCTAAGTCAGAAAGGAAGTCATTTCATCATGATTCGGGAACCTGGTAATATTCTAACATAAAGTATTTATTTCAATTCTTTCAAGTGAGCTCACAATGTTTGTCCTAACCTCATTTTTGTCAAACGTAACTTTGAATTTGTTATTTTACATTCTACTTTTCTGCCATTATTATAATAACTTTGAGCCGTGGATTCATTGCTGTGGCTGAAGGGAATTTATTTAGTGACGAACTCACAAAAAAAAAAAAAAAAATGAAAAACGTCTTCTTGGCTAGAAGAGCAGAGTGGTAGCCTATAGATAAGCTATACAAATTAAGTGGATATTAGTTTAAACATAATAATGTGCAACATCTAATAATGTTTATTGACTTACAGTTTCATTGAAGTAGAAAATGGTAATCTCTGGTCCTCACATAGGAAATGACCTGTACGTTTCAATAAATATTTCTACTCTCTAACTACACATTTTCAACACAACTCTTCATAGCTACATTATAAATATATCACATATAAGTTCTATAAATGACGTTTCATGCCAACAATATTTGTGTTTCTACTTCTACGAACGTATTACTACACAATGTCGGGTAACACATACCTTTTTGCCTCTCAAATGCCTTTCGACATTACGTGCGTTTATACAGAATTACATATAATATTTGCAGAGTACTATCAACTGTGAAGAGCGACACAAGATTAAGAGACTTACAGAACTTCCTAGCAAAGGCTGCAATAATCCAAGTATTGAACCTGAATCTGAGCTTCCTCCTCCACCGCCCTCCTCATCTCCTCCACCTCCCTAGCCGTTGGCAAAGCGCAAAATGAAAAATAAAAAGTATTCGAAAAGAAAAAAAATAAATAAGCTGTAAGTATGGACTGGGTAGTCAGTACTCAAAGGATTTGAAAATATTACGAAGTTCTAGGAGTATCCAGAGAGTATAAACTATGTTCAAAAACATTACTTTATAAAACCTTAAACATGTGAAATGGAAGACCAATTTTAATTGATTTCTATATTCATAGCTTCAAGATATGAGGAAAGATTATGTTGCCCCAGTTATTCACTACTTCAGAAACACCTTAAATGAGAAAATGATTTCTCCTTTTATCTTTTCTTTCGTCAAAACATAATTGTTCTCAAATTATCGTCGACAGGAGTGAAAATGTATTTTAAAAAGCATGTGCGAGCGAAACAAAATAACAGGCTATTTAAAAGAACGTTTTTTTCGTAATATTTTCATGTATTATTTTTTGTACTGTTATCTTAGTATCTCTGGAAGTTACTTGCGATGACATTCAATTAAACGCCAAATTTTGAAAGTGTAGTTGTTATTAAAATATAACTAATACAAATCTTTTTTGTCTCAATAGTATTCCGTTGGTTTGGAAGTTAGTTTAATGTCACTCGATTTCTGGAGTGAAGGGTGATATAGAATTTATAGAGCAATGATGAGTGGACTGATGGGCTTGTTTTAAGTCCTACATACAAATATTCACAACAGAGTGATTATAACGTTGAAAGTATAAATATAAGGCAAAGTGTATTGCTTTGATTATAAAACTATGAGAAAGTAGGAGAGGGTAGTAATGAGGAATAATGAAAGGGAGTTATTTTTGCCATCTTCCTTAGAGAAAAGGGATGATACACACACGTCTTAGATCTAAATGAATAACAACTAGAAGAGGTAATTAAAGGTTTCCTTCTTATTTGATCAATGATTATTGATTGCTCAACTATTCTTGGTCAACTACTCCAAAAGGATGTCAGTTGTGAGCTACTTACGCTATTGCTGCTGGAGCCAAGGAGCGGTGTGACTAACCCTAGGATGGACCCCGAGTCAGAGCTCCCTCCTCCTCCACCACCCTCCTCGTCGTTAGCTGCTCCTCCTCCCTGTCGAAGCTTAGTTAGCAAGCAACAAAACGAAAGCATATTAAAAGCAAAGCCCTTTTATGTTTTACCGAAATACTTACGCTACTGGAGCCTAACAGCGGCTGAACTAGTCCCAAGATGGAGCCGGAGTCAGAGCTACCACCGCCTCCTTCATCTCCGCCTCCACCCTACCAGAGAGAAACCACCACGCCACGCAGGTTAAAAGCACAGAGAAGCAGGAAGTTGTAGAAAGGTTATAAAAGGAAGCAGAGACAGTCATTGAGCATGCATCAATAGAAATTTGTACAGAATAAAAAAGTAGAAATGAAGAGAAAAATTAAATCAAATTTGGGAAAGGCCAATTTTCGTCAAGTTACTTTCAGCAGATTTCCGTTGAGGGAAATGAGACTTTGAGGGCATACTCATGACGTAATTTTCGAAACATTTCACACACAGGAGACGTCGAAAATCAGTCGCAATTCCTATTTAATCGTGACAAAACTTGATATATATATAAAGCGTTTTATACAAAACTAAAGGTCGAGTTAACTAAGGGCTGTAATCGAACCAGTGGGAGGGGGGGGGGAGAATTTCGAAATACCTCCGTTATTATAAGGCTGATCGAAAAATTATATAGAACCAATTGTATTGAAAATAAATGTTACTATAAATATTGTCATATACATTTATTCACTATCTTTAGTATTAAAAGAGATATTTGCATTTTTGCAGAAAACCCCCACTCCTACTCATGTCATATTAGCAATAAGCTATTATATTATGTAGCACTTTAGTTGATTCCTAAATGCCAAATAATGTTCGCATTGAACATTTATGTGTTGAGTATATGCAAATACGTGACGCACGAAATCTGCTTAGTTAACGCAGCCCCTGTGTGACAGACTTTTTTCTGTTCAGAACGGAGTGGATTATTCAATTTGGAAATATCCCAGGCAGCTGATTTAAAATAAATCCCACAGCTTTAAATGCAAGAATTGGGGATGGGGCTCCGCTTTAGTTTGATTTTCGGTAGCCCAAGCTACGAATGCTATGTATAAGTTATCGTTCATTGTTCTAAAATGACACGTAATAATGAAAAACGTATGGAAACATATATCCAACGTTACATGTAGATGTACTTCACTGGGAATCTTAAGAATATTTAATATTCATCGGAAATATGTGGTTCTGCAAAGGGAATATTTTTAGTTCAATTCGAAAACTTTTGCGCTTAGAAGATCCAAGATAATTCATATTTCAAAATACGTACGAAACATTTTCAATAACCCTCTGATAAAAGAATGGAAACTAGACTGTAGATGTATACGAATATTGCGTAGACAAAATCGCCTTTCTTTGTTAAATTGAAATTCGTTGAAATAAAAGCAATTGAAGTATTATTATTATGACCTATGCCCAAATTTGATTTATAATTATTACTCAAATTAAAAGATAGATGTATAGTAGACTGAAATGGAAATATAATGAAGGAATGGTATTTATGGTTGAGGAATTTTACATACACTGCTGGTTCCCAAAAGAGGTTGAAGAAGACCAAGAATAGAACCAGAATCAGAACTTCCACCACCTCCACCTTCTTCGTCACCACCTCCACCCTGAATCAGGTTTAATTAAAAACCAATTTTAAATGTTTATGATTTTGTTTATTTTTCATTAAAATACTCTTGAAGCCGTTATGCACGTATATATGGGCTTTGATCTCTTTAATATTTCTTTCTGAGAAAAGGAGGAAAATAACGATTTTTGTTGAGGGATAATTATGAATGTTCCTTTTGTAAATTTTGAATTTCACAGTTTTCTGTATAGATAAAGGATAAATTATTTGTTAGAATATTAAGTCAAGTTACAAAAAAAAGTGGAGTAATATGGATCTCAGTTTCTAATTGGCTGTATTACTTTATACAACTAACTACAATGGAATGAATTAATTTTCGTTAATTTCATTGTTTTTTTTTTGGTATTTGTAATTTAACAAGTGGCGTAACTCAGGGGGCTGACGAACTGGAATGTCTAGTTGTACACTAAATTAAGACAATGGCAAATCGTAAGTTATTATCAAATGATTTCTATATGAGTTATGGATTATCCTGTAATGAGGTCTTCAGGTAGTATGCTTATTTCATGATATATTTCTGTCCAAAGCATTGGTTTACATAGAAAAAAAAATTATACCTGGGGAGCAGTGGATATTGAAAAGAGATTGGCAGGTTTAGAAACATTGCCAAAGTCACTACTAGATTAAAGAAATGGTATAGTCTGAAAGCTGTTCTATAATAAATGTTTTATCCTGGACATAAATTTTGATGTATGTTTTAAGTTTAGTATATTTAGGACATCGATTAAATGAGCTTGGCCAAAGTGGATATGATATTGTGCTTGATCAACAAGATCGATTATATAAAGTTTTTTATCAGATTGTAGATAATTATGATTGTAGGTTTTATACCTTCTCAAACGCCCCACGAACTAGGAGGAACAGCCCAATTCTGGCTGTAAACCAATACACAATTTTAAATTTCACATGAAAAACTTAAATTAAACCACTAAACAAAAACTTAACTTATTGAGAACTAAACTTCAAATAATGTGAAGGATTAAGGTCTTTTCCTTTGATTTTAAACGTTTAAATATTGAATATAGTATAGACCAAATGAAAATTATGGTTTCTAGAGAATATAAATGCTTATTGATGGAGTTACAGTAGTGGGAATGGGGTTCAGAGAAGTTACTAATTAACTTTTTTGCATTGTGTATTGGAAATTGAATTACTTGAATATGTTTACAAAACTCATCTTGGTAATAAAAACACGTTCTATAACTATTCTATACATTTTCTCTTACTCGAATTTTGTATGTTTTAATTTTCAGCCTTTAGTGGACTCCCACTTCTACTAATGCACATTCCACGTTGTTCCTTAACATCCTATGATACAGCATATTATTCAAGTAGTATTTACATCTGGCTATTACTCAGGAAGAAGTAGGGATTAGAATCTAGATGGCGTTATGTGTTCATCATTTTTGTTCCTAAGAATATGCTTAGTTTTCGCCACCCTCGCCTGGTGAACTTTTTAAATAAGTTAAATTACTTTGTTTGTTTCTAAAATTTAAATGTAGTTTTATGTGTTAAAAAGTTATTCGTTTTTTTTTAACTTTGATTGCAGAGTAATAAATTAATTTTATTTTAGAATTATTCGACACCTCAAGTCGATCAAGTACCACATCGTATGATCATCATCTGTCCAATGACTCATTGCCTAAAAAAATAGGGGTTTCAAGGATTTCTAGCTACACCACTGTGTTAGGAATAGCCTTTTGGCTAGGCGTGGTTCTTTGAGTTGAAATTAACTAGTAACTAAATTAACGGCCTTTATTTAATGTTTTTTGCATAAATGTGCAATTGACATTTGTATGTGCCTTGTCGAAAATTGAACTCACACTGCTGGTCCCTAGAAGTGGTTGAAGAAGTCCTAAAATAGAGCCAGAATCCGAACTTCCACCTCCTCCTTCTTCGTCTCCACCACCTCCCTGGTATTATATACAGACGTTATATATATTTGTGTTCACGTTTTATGTATTTTATATGTACACCCTTCATGATCCTGTAAACAGGTGTATGTACATAAATACTTACGCTGCTGGTGCCCAGGAGGGGCTGCAAGAGTCCCAGAATGGATCCCGAGTCGGAACTGCCACCTCCACCGCCTTCCTCGTCGTCGCCGCCTCCTCCCTAGTCGGTGGTTAGTCAAAGAAGTTATGAAAGAGAAGGAAGAAGTTATATGGAAGTAGATAGGAAAGCAGAAAGCAAAGAGGTTAGAAAGTATGCCTAGGTCTCTACTTACGCTACTTGTTCCGAGTAATGGCTGTAATAAACCTAAAATGGATCCTGAGTCTGAAGAACCACCTCCTTCGCCTTCCCCTTCTCCATCTTCTCCGTCACCACCACCTCCCTATTTTGAAATTAGATGGTTTTCCAAAATTAATTTATTTGCAATTGTGCCTCATGTTTTATGGCTTCATACACCTGTGTTTATACAAAAGATGTTTTACTGAGTTTTTATTTCAAACTTGTATTAACTAGTGCCTTGGGATGCAGAAATTCAACTTATTATTAAATTGCATTGAATTTACATAATGTTCTTTATTTTATATGCTGTTACTTTTCAATCGAAGATAACTTTTTTTACACTTCATTTGTATTATTCATATTTATTTAATTTTACTCATTCAAATGTAATATTCATTGGTCGGAGTTGACTTCTTAATTCAACAGAAAAAGAAGAAAGATTTAATAATATATTAAAATCCTTTTTAATTAAATCGTTAATAAAATACAGTTAATTTAATCTTATTCTAACTCAAAAGTTATTTTATCCTGTCCAAGCTATTATGGAGGAGTAGGGGAGGTTGTTTACACGTGAAAGATGGTAGGGGGAGGAGCACAACCCGGTAAGTGTCCAGTTTATATTCATTAGGTCTATACTCGAATTTGACTAAATGTTTCGCACCAATCGATTAAACGGTTCTTGTCCTCAACATGTTAACTAATTCAAGAGCTAATTTAGTGCTTCCCAACCACGCCTGGGATATTGGATAAGAAAACAACTAATGTTTCCATTGGTTCTAGTAATAGACAAGCCGTGGAGTTTCAAGACCTCTTTTTAATTTTCAAATTAATTTTTTACTACAACAAATACTGAAAAGAAATTCAGATATTTTTTTTTACAACATTTTACATCTACATGAGTAATTATACATCTACAAGTGATGTACTTTATACGAATATTATGAAGTATACAACACATGTTACAAAACAAACTAGCTATGATTATTTGGGAAAATGAATAGGCTTTTCTTTTTTGTTTTAAGGAAACCCATCCATTTATTGTAAATTAAACTATCTATAACGAGGTCTTTGAAAGAAAATTAAATAATGGAGGTTGAAAAAGACGGAATCAGGAGCTTTGAAATACACTAAGTTGGTGGAAACGGATAATGACAAGCAGTCAATAAATTTTAATTATTAGACTGCAGTTTTAAACTTTAGTTAAATAATTTGAGCTTTGAATCAATCTATAATGGGTTTTGTGCCCATCTTATGATTCCATTCTGTTTACATTGTTCATTTAGTGAATAGAAACTGGTATTCTAAATTTGTCATAACTGTCATATTTTGGTTCGTTCGATGACATATATGTTCAATGTAAATTTTTCAGACGATTTATGCTTAAATTTTCTATAAAACTAAAGTGGTATGATAATTGGTATAAAAACTAATTAAAAGAAAAAATGGATTTGGTGATTTCAAAAAATAAAAAAGCAACCTGCTATTTAGTGTGGATTATTGGTAGTATGAAGCTGTGATTTTATTTATGATTGTTTAATGTTATTGTTTTACCAACTTACACTGAGTGTACCTAGTAGCGGCTGAATTAGGCCCAGAATTGCTCCTGAATCGGACCCACCTCCACCTCCTTCTTCGTCATCTCCACCCTGAGCAGCATAAAGGTTAGGTTAGGAATAATACTTGTCTGTAAGCCTGAGATCGTTTACCAATTTTACAGCTGAAGATTTTTATACGTAAGCATACAAAAAAGTTATTTTGAAATATTTAAGAGAGAAAGAGTGTTTATGTTATTTTGAAATCCTCTAAAAAGAGGACGATTTTATCATGGAAAGTGATATTCACAAGTTACAACGTCGTGAGCTTAGAAGCCTTTGAATATATTGTTTTCTTTTTTTCTCCCTCCATTGTTGGTGTTCAATATTATTTTCAAGGTAACAGAGCTTTATGAACTCCATTTACATTATGAAAAAAGTATTTTTACTAATATCTTGTATCAAGTTTTGTTGCAATGATGGTTTTATTAATATACAAAAAGTGGAAGTTAATAAATAATAATAATTATTAATATGTTTAAATTAGTTTTAAATTACCTTTATCAATGCAATAATTTCTATGTGAATATTATTAGATCTGTAAATTTAGACTAACAATAATATTGACAATATAAGTTTTGAAACTGTAGTTATTAACAAACCAGTTGTGACTGGCGTAATAATGCTATCTTTTACTGTTAAAAAGAGCAATTTGTACGTTCTAAGAAAAACCGTTCAAAATTATGGTTTCTTGTTTCTTGGACACTGAGTACTAAATTTTCAGACCTATATAATTAATTTTAAATTTCAGCTTGTAGCACAATTGTTTCTGTAATTTTATTTCAATTCATGGAAATCATGAAAAACTTATTATCGTTACGCTCTACAATATGTTCAGTTACTGTTTTGATGTAAATACAGGTCATATTTCATTATTCATATAATTTTCACTAAGGTAGGACCTGATCTGGAATGAACACGGATAAAAAAGTTTAAGCCCAAAATTGTTGACCAACAGCGACAACACCTTATGCCCTTGTAATATTATGAAGTTAAACGAGGACACCAGAAATACGGAAGTCACTTGTATCATGATTTTCTCCAATAATTTATACTGATCAGTGCCCATATTATAAGAGGAGATAATTCCAAAAAAATATCGAAATCCGTTTTTCAGGAAATCTTTCTTAAATATTGAAATAATTTCATAACTCTATTGACGTCGATAAGTAAGAAATGGTCATTGATAATGTTCATAGATGCCAGAAATGAATCAAAATGCCAATAGAAGATAATTAAAAGAGAGATGTGTCCCAAAATAATTGCAGAAATTTCAAGAAATGTAGTCTGAAATGGATACGGTGAGTGTTGGTCATAAACTGCTCATGTAATTAAATATTGCCAATATCATTGAGAGTTGAAAGGCGACTTTAGAGAACAAACAAGTTATGGTATATTTTCGGCTATAATTTGATATTATTGAAGAAATAAATAGGAAAATACACGCAATGCGATCATGGTTTTTTATTTATTTTTTCTCAGGCAGACATAGATTTGTGTTAAGACCCTGATTGAGTTTGATGATGAGTGTTTGTGATGTGAAAGCGCTACGTACCCCACTGCTGGAGCCTAGGATCGGCTGCACTAGTCCAAGTATAGATCCGCTGTCTGATCCTCCTCCGCCACCCCCTTCTTCGTCATCCTCTCCTCCACCACCCTGCCAGTTCATAAATCAACTCTCTTAATCTCATTATACACTTCATTACATCCATCGGAGATATGAGATTTTAGAAATTTAGGGTGTGCTCGTCATGTCACTCAAATAAATCATGAAATCCAAAAGGGTGCAGTCATTGTTCTTTTTTTTACAGTATTTAATGCTTATCGAGGTAAAACAGACTAAAGAGAATACAATTTAGTATTTTAAGAAATTTATGGATTACGTCACTCAAAGATAGAAAAAAAAAACGAACAGTAAGCTAAGGATATAAAATTAGATTTCTTGTTAGTAAAGTACCTCAAACTTGTCACCTCCTCAAATAAGTTTTGAGCCACTATTTTATTGCAAAACTCTCATGAACCGAGACAATGATTGCATCAATCTTAAAAACACAAACAGTTTTTGTAATATGTTTTCATTCTTCCCATTGACAAAACGTCGAAGAAGTGTAATTTTATTGTTTCTTATGCCATATAAGTTTCATCTCTACATTATTTTTTTTGTTTATAATTAAACCTACGTCTAATGAAAAATAAAGCTTTTATGCAAGAACCCGTATCAGCCTTGCAATGTTGACATAGAGTCAATATCTTCAATACGTTTTCATTTTGCTATGAAGCATTTAGAAGCTAATTTAATCGTAATGATATCTTATTTAAATTGGAATAAGTTATTTTGGTATATCCAAAAAGTAATTGTTATTCCAATAAGTAAATTGGAATAAGTATGAAGGGAGTTCATTTTACATGTTAGTCACTTAGTTACAAAATATTTTTATAATTTTATAGAGTTATTATTGTACTTGAGAAATATTGAAGTATTACACTTTTGTTTCAATTTTTTATAAAGAGAAAATGACCTCAATTTCTGACAAGTAATAACTTTTTTAAAGCTAGATAATTTCATGTCACACATGTAACGACAATATAAACATTTTATTTGTAAACTAACAAAAATTCGCATGCCGGACTTTGTATACTTATAAAATAAATCTACTTCAGTACTTAGAATTGGAAATATCTACCCTCATGATTTCGTTTATCTATTTTCTACTTTTAATCTGGCACATACATAAAAAAATGGTATTCCGCTTGTTTCGTGAATTTTGTGTAATTTAGGGTGATACAAACTCGTGTATCGGAATTTATCATTGAGTGATTCAGTTTTGGTAGAATATTTTAATAGTTTAGATAGAGCCTTTCTAACTCATAGATTAATTACTATAATTATTACTCGTTCTAGTTTAGGTGTAGTATTGGTTTTAAATGATTAATTATTGTTCAAGCATGGGACTCAAAAGTATTGGGACTTCCATTTAAGTGCTTTTGGATTTTAGGTCATTTCTTGTGTTTAAAAGCAGTCAGGCGTTTAATATTTTATTAAACTTTAATAATATTAAACTCTCCAGTCTTAAAAATATTATAAAGTTGAAAGGCTCTTGCTAATAATATTCTAAATGACTCGATTTATCAACTTGATTATTCATCACAGTATTCCTGTGAGTGAAGGACAATCGACAGACGAAAGAGACCTCTGCCAGTCCTTCGCAAGTTTTTATTACACAGTTTTCATGCTATAGCGGCTTATAGCACCATCTTCATTGCTGGACTATATGGAGAGCTGTCGTGCTCTGCACATCAGCATGAATCACTGCAGCTAATCTTTGTAATAAAAAGTTATTTTTCAATTTAAAAGGGTCCTCATGAATTTAACTGACTAATGTTGTTTTCTTCTACGATTTTACCAATTGAATTTTGTATAGTCAATTATTTTAACGATATTAACGATTTTTGGTAACTCCGGCAAAATATTAAGAGCTAAAAATTAACTAGTGAAATTTGCAATAAAAGGCTTTGCAAACAGGTTTGTGCACTTTACCATCCATTTTGTATCATTCTATAGCATTGGATGTCTTGAATGTGATTTGAAAATTAAGAGAGGTTAATTCAAGCAAAGATTTTGAAGCGGAAAAGCAAGGCATTATAAGTTATATAATACTTACGCTTAGAGTGCCAATAAGTGGTTGAATCAAACTTAAAATTGCTGATAGATCAGAGCTTCCTCCGCCTCCTCCTTCATCATCATCGTCCTTGTATGAAAATATCAGCAAACCATTAAGCATATTTACAGCAAGAAAGAAGAAAAGCAACAAAGAAAAGAAGCACTTGATTAGCTAGAAACTCAAGAAAATTTATAATACAATATTCAATAGGTATTTGCAAGCTGAAAAAAAATAATACTACTCATATAGGGTAATATATGTACGTAATGCAAGATCCAAACCATAAAAGCGAATTAAGCATAATCTCTGATGTGTCGCTCTTCATTTAAAGCACATTTAACTTCTGTTAATTTTGTATAAATAGTAAACAAATTATTATTTAATAATGAATAAATTTGTAGGTGACCTTCGTGTCTAGAAAAGACAATACCAAATGAGACTTGATTAAAAAAAAAACAACTAAATATTATCAAATTACATGACTTCTTTCATACTATATTTTTATTAGAGCAATAGCGGGGTCTATTTCATAACCAGAATAATTGCCAATATTATTTAAACGTCACTGTTTAAGGAGGAATACAGAGTATACCTTAGCATGACAACTGGAAATTGCTTAGGACGATGTAAGACTTGCAGGTGGAGCGCTCATAAGACGAGAGATGGATATTTGTTTTCAAGCTAGATAAGTAGAACAATAAAAATATGTCCAAGGCAGCCTAATAGAAGCAACTAGAATTTGTCTCTTATTCAATTCAGGAACATTTTTCTTTTCAAGGTTACATGAAAAGAGTTATGGAATAAACTATGGAGAATTCAATGAACAAATCCGACCTTAAATTCTTGTAAATTCTGACGCCAATAAATGCTGACAAGCTTAGGTCAAATTGGGAAATTACTTTAGCAAGTATAATTATAATTTAGCCTAAGACATAATGTGCCTATAATTATTTTGTATAGTTCCCCCCTCTTCAGTGCTAGTTAAAATTATTTGGTGAAGAATAGTGTAATGCAGACACTACAAAAATAGACACATTATTATTAATTATAATTTAATTTATTTTTTGTTATTCATTAATTTGAATTATTATAATATTCCAGTTATTTCCTTGATAATTGAAAAATATCAAAAAGTGTCGACCAAGGTTTGAATTTATTGATCTAATAACTGTTAATAAGTTTAGTAACATTTTACTTTAATTCAAAATCTTGGGTCTCTTCTGCAGTTGTTATTTAGACTGGTGGTTATTTAAATTTGGGGGATTATTTTTGTGATTTTTTTAAAAAAATGTTTCACAAAGTGGACGTTAATGAATAATAATAATAATTTTATAAGTATCCCTGAAATATATCTCCATTCACACGAAAATTAGTCTCAGCTAATATAAAGCTAAAGGTAATATTGCAAACAGGTGCTGGAATGTGAAGTATGATGATTAGTAACATAGCAAGAAAGCCTCAATTCTTCACACTGATTAACAATCGTGTTAATTATTTTGAAGGATTAAGGAATTTTTCTTTGATCCTAATATCTTTTCTATTGAAGTTGAAAAAAAAATTTGTTAGGCATAATAATGATGATGTTATGCAAAATTTGTGTTTTTCTTAAGAAGGAATAATTTACTTCATTTCCTGTAAATTTGTAAATCTATTAACATAAGTACCAGAATTAAAGCATTAATTTACTATTTAAAATTATTAAGGCTTAACAACAATTTGTCAGGTGTAGAAAGTCCTCATCGTTGTCACATAACTATAATTTGTTTATCTAACAATCTTGATGAGGGGTGAGTGAGCTTAACCTTTACCTAATTGGCAACTGCTTTGAGTTTTATTCAGGGTTTCAAATTTCGCATGGATTGCACGTAGCACCATACATGGTTCGAATGAATAGCTTATCTTCATGCTGATATGGAGACTGTTTAAAACTCCTGTCATTTTAAAGTTGAACAATTATGCACATAGTTAAAATGGCGTTACGCAAGAGTATTCGTTTGAAGAAGATTGTTAGTTGTAAATATAAGCATCAAATAATAAATGTTTTGTAACCATTATTTTCCGCTCTAACATTACTTAATTTATAAGTTCCATGGTGCCCATTTTGTACTTCTTATTTTTACTAAAACTGTCTAAATGTTAAATGAATAGTGTTTAAATAATGAGTAATGATTGACCAAATACAAATATAAACATTGAAAAAAATAAATACTCAATAAA
Source organism: Riptortus pedestris (assembly GCA_019009955.1). Taxonomy (NCBI): domain Eukaryota; kingdom Metazoa; phylum Arthropoda; class Insecta; order Hemiptera; family Alydidae; genus Riptortus; species Riptortus pedestris. The sequence continues at coordinate 78,869,620 of CM032229.1, forward strand.
TGAGTAGTAGTACTTAAAAAAAACGGGCCATTGATTAAGAGTCCTCAATTTCCAAGTCGAGTTAAGTATTAGAATCTACCCAGCTCCTTATATCGTTCCTATGTAGAATTATTTACTTTTTACTGCTGCATTAGTGTTACCAAAAATCCTGTTTAACGAAAAGTTTTGAGAACGAGATTCCTGAAATTGCGCAATTATTATAACAGGTTTATACTTTCCTAATATGCACAGCTCTTCTTGGTCAATTCCAAAATATTTCCTAATGTAACATTTCAAGGAAGCTAAAGTTGGAAGAACTTTTCAAAATTTTAATCTTAAAATCCTTTACTCGTTTATAGTTATATTATTCAGGTTATTATTATCTCAACCATTTTTCAATTGGTATTAATTGTAATATCAGAAATAAAATTTTCAGAATAAAAAAGTAACAAATAAAATGTTCTATTCACGACCAACCTTTTTATAAATATTCGAATTACAGTATATGATATTTGAATATAAAAGTATTTATAACACTTAAATACAGTGGTTCTACACTTTTTTCGTTTTGGGATTCGCAGACCATTATAGATGTACCATTTCTTGAATGTTTCCGACTGATGTCAAGTAAAACGTAATTTCTAAGTGAAGAAATATTGCGAAATGCCGTTCAATATTTCAACATTCTCGGCCCAATCGGTGTTAGAAGATCGTTAGGGATAATTATGGTTGTTCCAGACGGTTGAGATACTTTGGATGTCTTAATATTACCATGAGACAGGTCGTTTTTCTAACTGCCGTACTGTTACTTATGTCTTATTCTTAGTTTTGCAATGATCTATTTAAAAACCACAAGTCTGCTAATTCATTTCTGAAAATTTTAATCCTGAGGTTGCAGTAACATTAAGAACTAATTAGGTGCCCCGACTGAATTGCCTCTAATTGAAAGAAAAAAAAACAAGAAAAAAAACTCTCCCAAAAGTGTCCATGGAGCTTGCAATATGGTCTAATAAGAATGGGAATTCAGCAAATATCATTCGTGAATTAGTTTAAGGTTTGATTGTAGATTAGAGTTATGTAATGACTTTTAGTAACTAACGTTGTTCAAATTAATTTTAAAAGGGAAAGGGGGCTAGCACAAACAAGATTGTTGTACTCCGTAACTTCCTGACCAGGATCATCTAAGAGATTGGTGACACCGATGTGACGAAAGTACTGTACCCCGGCCTGCACATATTGGCCAATACACACTAGCTCAAATCATGCCATTTATTGCAACACATTCAATACGGTGCTTTGTATACACCCAATGCTCAAGTCTGCCTTGCACATCGTCTGCCTCTAGACGCTCGTTATTCATATAGTCCTATGAATAGGGTTTTGATAGTTTCGTGAGTTCGATACCTCCGTGAGCATGGTCATATGGGACGAACAAAAGAAATCCTGGAATATTTATGATTGAAGATATGAAAAGATCCCATTTTAAACCTCCTACTAAATGGTACTGCCTCCTTATACATGAGCTTTGATTCTTGAACCTGGTTTCAGGTGGTGGTAGCACTGACTCACCACTATGAGGCTCTACGATGGTAACATGAAACAAGTCTTCTTAGCTGTTGCATGTTTATTTCAGTACCTATTCCCCTAGTAGCTCTCCAGATTCATTTTAGAACCTTAAGATGGTGAGCTAATCCCAGGCCAAAACAGGTAGCAATGCCAGTGTATGCTAGGGATTCATCACTTTTTATTTATTCAGTGATTCATCGCTCCCACACTTCCATTTGGAATGGAATAAAATCAAGTTGATATTGAAAGCCATTAAATTGTCGTTTAATGTAATATTTATAACTGTTTTAAGTTAAAGCTCCTGTTTAGTGCTCATCAAGAATTTATATTGCAGAAAATGTCCACTGTGAGTTATATTTATAATGTGTAATGTAAAATTCATACGATTTACGATCTAAAATTTTCATCATTTTACCGGAGATGTATTGAGTAGAAAATCCAAAACATATCAGTTATTTAGTACAAATGTAGAAACAAGAAAAAAAGAATAAAAATGAACAATAGGCATTAATAAATAGAATTGAGCTGCTGTTTATGATTTGATTGTAACTTACACCGCCGCCACCTCCTCCGCTGCTGCTACCTAGGATTGGTCCCACCAAACTAAGGATGGATCCTGAGTCACTGCCAGCCGATGCACTTGCACCCTGAAATATGAATTAGTTAAATAAAAATAACTTTTAATAATTAGAAAATGTCTAGCTATAACCGTAGTTCTTTTCAAGGATAAACTTATAGACGCTTTATGCTGTTTAAAGATAAATAAATAAGACAAATGTCTTCTATTAGTTGAAATCGACTAATTAAATTTTGCTATTACTGTTTCTACACAGTAAACAAATTTATTCATATTGATTTAAAAAATTAAATCTAAAATTGAATATTCATGTATGCATTGATTTTTAGTTCTTCTTTGGCAAGTGAGCTAACCTTCTACTTCCGGTTAGAGATGTTACCCAAAGTCTTGAACGAGTATGAAAATCTGTGTGAGTCGGATAATTCATTTATATTCTTTATACATTAGTATTCCCGAATTAGCACATGCGTGATTAAACAGTAATTGGAAATTTGAGTTGATATTTAGTTATGACATAACATCATCCCGCTGTAACTAGAAAATTATAAATAGAAAGGATCAGAATTTTAATTCTATTAATTTAATAGTTTACATTCAACAATTAATATTTCTTAGAATAGGAAATGTATGAATTTATCGGTTTTGGACGAATGTGCTCAAACAAAATCTTGAAATTACTGAAACTTCTGATTCAGATTACTATAACTTCTTTTATGACATTGGAGCGGTGTATAAACCAGGTCAGAAGTTGTCCCGAAAAGCTTCATTGCTATACAAATGTGTTGCTGTAAAAATGATGAATTATAGATATTATCTGAAAACAAGCCATAAGAGAGATTTAAAGTTTTTGCTGTCGATCATTTAATTTAGATTGTCGTTTTATCAAGCGTAAAATATTAAATGATTCCATTCATGCTAGTTTTTCAAAACCACTTTATGAAACTGATAACATAACGTGTTTCAGTGTCAGTTGCTAAAGGTTTAATATTTTTAATAAAATATACATATGTAATTCATTTCTTAGGGCGTAGGAAAAATGTATTCTTGCCAGGGAAACGTTTTTCTCTGAAACAACGTGGGCCTATGGATATAAATGTAGGTCCTCTGAATATTTGCTCCATATCAGTTATAAACATTTTTTTACCATCCCAAATCTAAACCAATCAAAGGCTTTCAATATGTGTTTCCATGCCGTTCTCCTTTATACAATATTATTTTTAGATTCTCACTTCACTTTCATCTATGTTGAATGCATATTGAGTAATCCATGCCAAGTAATTATGTAACTAACTAATCCTACTCCTTACTTGTTATTTCTGTTCCTTTCCTTTTATACTTATTACATGGCTTAAGTAATAAGTACTCTTTATTAAGGCTTATTAAGTACTCTTTTTTCCAACTTCTGTCAATGGGGACAACAGGCGGCAACAGGCGGTGCCGGGAGGTTATACTAACGAAACATCTATACTTCTTTAATTTGTCCTGTTTTCAACCTTGTAATCTAATAGATCAATTGCTCAATTAACCACAGTAGGAAAAAGTGGACGTTAATAAATAATAAATGACCAATGATAGCAAACCGACAATGTTTTAATGATTCCAATGTTCCTATAGAAACAAATAAAATCTTGGTGTAGAAAAAAATAAACAATAAATCAGCAACACTCACATAAGCTTACTGTTTTCTATTATCGAATAATTTGCTGTTAAAATCAACGCTAAGGAGTATTTCTATAGTGTTAAATTATAGCAATATAACAATATTATTATTTCTTATGAGGACTAATGGTTATAAGTTCTCCCTAATTCTTTTAAATATATGCTACTAGTTATTAGTTGATACTTACGGCACCTCCACCGCCTCCGCTACTGCTACCGATAAGACCGGATAAAGCTTGTACTGCACGCTTGTCTCGTCTCAGCAATTCACTCACCTGAAAAATATATTCAAAAATTGAATCATTTACATAAATAACCCACAAGAACAACATTTTTAAATTTTGTATTTTATAATATCTAGCGGGTGTAGAAGTTCGTTTCCCAACTGTCAAGAATAAGAATAAACCTGAATTAAAGAGATAGTCACCTTTAAAAAAAAATGAAATTTTGTTATTTTAAAGCAAACCCACAACAGAAAGGACTGCGAAACCACGAAGTAAATGAAAAACAAAAATGTAGTTCGTCAAAAGAATGCCTGGTATTTCCATAGAAAACTGTCAAGTGACCAATTAAAAAATAAGTATATTTTTGTTTTAATGTAAAGTTTGGAATATAGTCAACCAATGCAATAAGAGCGACGAAATATCTCTCACCACTTATTATTAAAGCAGAGGTTTATGCCCCAGTTTTATTGCCCTACATTGTAGAATGTTACTAGTCTGAAATGTAGGCATTTTACAACTCCCACTAACCGAGGAGGTCTTTGAACCAGCTGTCTTATGGAACTGATTGTCCTTACATTTCTATGTAATAAATCCGTTAATTATTTAAGTATGCATATATTTTTTATTATATACCATTAAATGTACCTCTAATTTATAACTCTCCCTCTATTTCATTGTACTATAAATATATATGAGATTTCTACCAACGCATACTTTTAATACGCTTATGTCATTTGCTGTTTCCTTGAATAGTCTTTTGAATTTCTATTTTCCCCATATTCTTGCCCATTTTGAAATGACAATAGACTAGAGATTGAATATGACATATGAAAAAGAAGGATTTAATAAATCCATGAATGGTGATGGATAAATAACATTAGAAGAAAAATAGAAAGGTTTATATGGACTAAAAAAAAGAAAGGACGGCTGCGTGCGGTGTTGTAACAGTTTCACAACAAACTGGATGGGATAACCTCCAGATTCTTGTCGACTACTATGAATATATTTGCTACCTGCTCCTACATTTATAAATATGAAACTCAAAATATTTGCAAAATAAATCATTTGATTGTAGTTTTCAGACAGTACAACAACTGAATGGAAGCAAGCCATCAACTATTATTACAATTATTAATCATGGGTGCTCATGTGAATGCGACGTGGATGCTTGAAAAGTGAGAAGGAAGATAGCTTTCGTTTTTATTTGTGTATATATTTATTTATATTTTTTTTATTATCATAGTAAGATAAATTAAAAACTCAGGTTAATCAGAAACATTTTTTTGTAGTTCTTCACAATGTATTTGATAAATTCTGAGGAGCCTCAGAAAAGTGATTCGGATTAACCTAATTCATGACTCTCACCACCAGCTGAAAATAAAAATGAAAAAAACAACAAAAAATGTGAAATTAAAAACTATTTATTAGCTCCTATTCTTTCTTTCTTTATTTTATTTGGATAATCAAAATGGAATAGAATGCCGTTTATAGGCATTGTATAGAAATCAATAAGATATTTAATATTGAAATACAATCCAGATACATAGTATTTAGAACAAAGTATCTACTAATACATAACATAACATTCATAAACCATATTCTTTTGTACTTCAAATTCATCGTAGAATATTAGCCGTCGCGTGCCAATTTTAGGGTTCGACTAATCATAATCAGGTCCATTAGATTATATTTTGTTGAGTGTCTTTGTGTATCTCTCTCAGCCAGAAATTGTAAAGGACCTCTCAGGAATGAAAATAATGAAGGAGAGTGGAAATATGTGGAGTATATGCTAAAATATTGAATTGAATATTGATATGTTAGAATATTGTTAAATATATAACCTAATTCTACGAATGACCTACTTCTTGGATTAAGATGTATATTTAACTTGACTTAATGAAGGTTAAAGCATAACCAAACATACTGAATAGTAAAATGTACTTATGGAAATATATATGTACGGTGGGATTAATTTACTAGTGTGTCATATCTGGACGTGGGGAATCTTCTTACTTTACGCAGCCCCTGCGTGACGGACTTTTTTAAGTTACTTTCTTGTTATCTATCCAGGAAAATTATTGATTTAACAGAAATTATGACCTAAATGGAAGTAAGGGAAAGTTCAACATAGCTATATTTAGGAATGTTTTTAAATATCTTAATGCCTCAAAATTTGAATTAATCGCCGTAATTAGAAGAAATGCCATTGCCTAAACTAGACATGATATGGTTATAGATCATGTTTCAGGCGAGATTGCGTAAGCCAACCTGGCACTCGCGCTCTTCCGGTTTAATCTAGTCACGTCTCTCTAAGGCGCCTCTCCATTATAATTATTTATTTTATAAAATATTGTCAAAGGTGTAGTCTATATGAATATAATTTAAATTATTTTATAATTATTTTCTCAGTACATTTTCTTTTCCTTTTGGTTCAAATATACAGAACTTGACACTATTTAGAAGAATCAAATTGGAACTATAATATTATTCGCATCTACCACATTACTATGCTCTACATTATTTATGTAGAGCTACTCAACCTGGACGATATACTCGTATGATAATAATGTAGTTCTTCATTGTCGCGTTGGTGTATGTCGTTTTTAACTTGTGCCGACCAGCTTAGGACACTTTGCGATTGAATAATAATGTTGAGTGACATTTGAGGCAGATTGGCTAACTTGTTTGGAGTCGTAAAATCTTAATATTAGCAGGTTTTCCTTAGGGGTTCAGGCTTTACTTACGACGCGTTTCCCGAAATATTTCCTCACCTACCATGGAAGTGACGAAAATATATTTATTTGCCTGCCAATGGTCAAAAGGTCACACTTTTTGTTGGATCGTTGCAAAATTCGACGTTTAAACGTTCTTTGCAATTATAAAAGATCAATCAGTTCGTTAATGGCTGAAATCGGACTAGTGGGTTGGAGGGGGTTAGATGGAGAATATCGAAAATTCGGAATATATCCGTTATTATACGTCAGATTCAATCTCATTGATTTTATTTTTGTATTACTGATACAATAATGTAAGAAATAAACTGTTTGGATTTCGCCCCAAGCATTGCAGTCCAATAGAAAATTTTTAAAATATTGATTCACAAACCTAAAGATGTAACCAACAACGAAACTGAATATGTAGAAATATTCAAAAATCGTATCATAAGTACAACCTCAATAGCTGTCTTCCCTTAAGGGAAATCTGCTGAAATAAATACCATAGTGTCTTTGATAATGGTTCTTTGAAACTGAATAGTCTTCAAACAGATTGTTCAATAATGAACATAGACGAAATAGAACCGAAATATTATGGACTAATATTTAACCACCATTAAAAAGTAAAACCTGTTGACACAATTATACATCACATTTGTTTTTTTTATTTTATTTTATCCATCCTGTAATTATGAACTATATTAGTAAGGAGAAAATTCGTTGTCATTAATGAGTTTACTTATTGACTGCCCTATGGACAATCAGCAGATTATTAAAGAACTATTAGAGGATTAGTTAAAAAAAGAAAAGTGGTAATTTTTAATTATTCAATAATGGCAGAACGTCGCTGCAAAACTTCTAGTGAGTAATTAAGTACAAATCCTAAGGCTCCAAACCTTTCACTCAACAGTTTTCAACATACATTAAGAAATTATTGTGTAATGGAGGATTTCTAGAGGCTAATTATCTTCATGCTTCACTAGAATTGGTTTTATAAATTACATCATCTAAACCACCTGATGGAAAACATGAACAGAAAATTAAGAAAAACCGATTCATTTCTCAATAGGATGAAAATATTGCCAAGCCAACTGCAGTCTTTTTTAGCAGATTTCGTTGAAAAATCGTTGAACCTAATAATGATTGAATTACTAATTCCCTTAAGGGAAATCCTGCTATTGAGGTCGTACTCATGACGCGTTTTTTTTTGTTTTTTTATGGAGTGTGCTTTCTGTCTTTAAAAAGACATCTTGAGTACAGCTATTCCTCAAGACCTACCGCTGGACGAGTACTCAAAAGGAGAGTTGTCTTTTGAAAGGCCACTCTCCAGAAACAGGGAAAACGATTCCATTGTAACCACGTCCTCCTCCTACATTTCTCACGATTATTTTCTATTTATCAAGAATTTGCCATAAAAAGGGATAAATTATTTTAATTAGTGAGGAAGTCATTAAAGCACATTGGAAATAAAGGTGGTGGACGTTTGTATTAATAGGAATAAAAAAGGTGATCAAAGAAATACTTTAGACAATGAATTAGCTCTCGCATACCTACTATAACTTTTTTAAGAAATAGTAGCAAAAATGTGTAGTAATGGGGGTTGAGTCTAAGCTTATTCGAAAGGACGTCCGTAGAATTACTTCCCAAACTGACGAGATTTCATACTTGCTGGAAGTAGGTCACGTCAGAGCTCATTCTATTCTTTATTGCACCAAGAATCCTATTTAATCACGGCTTGATATTTAAGTTGAAAATGATACATTTTTTTAAAAAAATAATTTAATGTGGAATCTCCAGGAGGAGTTTACCGAAGTATGGAAATAAAAAAAACAACAAATAAGCATACATATACAATTCCAATAATGGTGGTGTTCGAAGGAAAGAAATGTACATATACATCGAGATTGGCAAAGGCCAAATACATATTTTTATTTTCCCATCTACAGTAAACCTTGAATAGGGGAGTTTAATTGCTGTATGTTCCTCATATCTTTCTCACTCGTATTTCCTAGACTGATTTTCCTAGTATTTTTTCTATATTGTTAACATGTGGGGCTAAGTACATTTCTTGGGGAGACGGACGAATAGACGTAATATCGACATTATAAAGGGTATTTGATCTTTACTAAATTCAGTATTTAGACGTCTAATATAAAATTAAAAGATAAAGACCAGCAGCAGTCAGAAGTTTGAGAGAAGGCCCTATTTTAAATTTAAAGTACCTTCGTTATGGTGAGTCGGATTGAAAAATGATTAATCTTGTTCATAAACTGAAGTACAATTGTTTTCTATAAATCTTTTGGTAAATCTAATAAGCTAAGCCATTTGTATTTTTAGTTTATAACTTTCCGTAGAACCCCATTCCTATCCATTCGCATTAGCAGACTTCCCTGAAGGGAAATCAGATATTAAGGTTGTAAACATGACGAATAATTTCTTCAATAGTCCATCGATCATATACCTAGGAGATGACGAAAGTGAAATCCGTTAAATATATATATATATATATATATATATATATATATATATATATATATATATATGGTTTTATACGGTAACCTTTTTACATTTCAGGCAACAAACCGTGATATTCTGTATTGTTACTTTCATTTTTTCTTTCAGAAAATTATGACATAGCAGAATTTGAAATTACTTGCACATTTTTTTTAATGTTTTTGAACTATAAACACATGCATTAAACTTCTTACCTCACGCAGTCTCTGTGTCCTTTCTGGGCCAGGTTCTTCTTGGAGAGTCTCTACTGCAGCTTCCAGTATTTTCTCTTCTGCTGCTTGTTCCAGTTTGATTCCTTCAGCGAGCGTCTTCAGGGTATACATACGAACAACTTCGTTCTCGTAGTCCTGCAGTTTTAGAAGAGTTGTCCATTATACGTGTACAAAATTTCATTTTTAAAGTGCAATATTTATATCAATAATGATTTGTTAAAACTAAACATCGTTAGTTACACATTGTAGCGATTTCATAAATGCATTAAAGAGAACAGTAGATGCAGTCTACTCGTGTGTAGAATGATAAGGACATAGTCCTGATACAAACTTCAAAGCAAGTCATCTTCTGTTGGAGGGTTTCTAATTGGTCTATGTAATATTAATATATACATTTTGTTTAGTGTTTTCTTTATAATGCTCATTATTTACTATTTTTTCCATTTTATTTTTGTCTTTTCAGTCAATGATGATGAGTAGTTCTTGTTTATCAAGTGACCGATTAATCTTTTTTTTTTCAAGAGTATTGATGTATTTAGTTAGGTAAAATAATATCCGTTATAAAACATTATATGCTAATTTCAAATAACGCACGAGCGTTGTTCCCATAAAGTTCATATTGTACGTATAATAAAAATAATATGCAAGCGTACTAAAAGCCTTTTGGTTGATTATAAAATTCAATCATTATTTGGTTCAACGATTTTTTGGAAAAAAATATGATTAGAAAGAAAGAATATGCTCAAAATGGATTTAATATTAATGATTCTCAAAGTTAGCTATAGAAAAAATAATATCTACGAATCAGAAAGGCTTTCATTCGATACACAAGATGATATTTAAAGTTGTATTGTTGTTTTGATTTTTTTTTTATTTCGTGGTGAAGTGTCCTAAAGAGAATTACTTGCAGAACTATTGTTCCCGATTGAGAGTGGATAAGTGTCAATTATCACGTAATTCTCAATGATTTTTACAAATAAATAAAAAAATAATCTTAATTATTTAGTTTATCTTATTCAGACGTAATGTTTTTATCTGAACACGTAGGGAACCTTATCACATACAGCGAAGCTTTATAATTCAGTGGAGAAAGTCTTGTGTTTACAAGGAAAATATCAGAGGCCTGAACTACGCTTTATACCGTGGTTTGTAACCTTTTGTTTGGCTATGTGAAGGCATTGTAGAACCGCAGGTGGCCCTTTGAGACTTTTCAATTGACACAAACCTCAACGGAGTGGAAGAATGATACAGGAAGCAACGGTGTGGATGTCTTCGTGGATAAGGCTAATTTAAACGTAGTTTGAAGAAAGCTCCAGATCATTGCTTTCTCCCTATTAGCAGATTAAGAACAGTCTAAATAGTTCATTTCTCTCAGGGGAAATCAGCTATTGAGGTTGTTTTCAAGACTTGAACAGAAAACATTTTGTCCAAAATTTCCAAAATGTTGATGGAAATTAAGTCTGTTTGTAAAATTGTGTATGGATCCTTACGAAGCTTTAAATTAAATTAATTAAAACTTTTAATTTTGATCTGTTTTTTTTACTCAAATGTTAATGGAATTATTTGAATTTTTTTATTTTTAATTTCGTTTTATGTAACACCCACCCCTAATAATCTGATTTTTAAAGTAAGTTAGTTTATTAAGATGCATATTCTTTCAAGATTGACAACGCCTTGTTGTTGTATCATCAGTTGATATGTAATCGTTTCATGTGAGACTAAATGCTAAGTTCACTTTTAAAGGTCAGAATAGTCGAGAGTATGGGGATGAAGCGAAAGTGTTAAATGAAATTAGACAAATAATTATTCTTCCCGTGAATAAAAAATAGTATATGACAATTGATATTCTTGACATTTATTTTAACTTATACATTTTAGGAGCAATGTCCACATTTTCTTTTTCTGTTTTGAGTAAATTATCACTTTTTAATTTGACTGTATCTGACTAAAAATCGTATTTTTTTTTCCATTCTTCTTTTATTTTCCATATAAAGACAAACCAACCGTTAAACACCTTATGCCTTTTTCCATAACCCGCCAGTTCATCTGTTTGTTTTTATTGAGGAATATAAAATTGTAAGATGTAGCTATTTCTTCACTGATGATTTTGTTTAGACGCCATATTATTATTAAATCTCTTATGCATTACTTTGAAAATTACTGATTCCAATGTTGATGGCATTTTTACATACTTAATCTTTCAAAGGGGCTCAGATTAGCCATGCGAGTTAAAGCGTTGTCGTTAATCTTACATGGTTATCCTAGAGTGGCGAGTTCAATTCCCGCCTGGGCAAGGGAATTTGTTTAGTGAAGAAATTCATTAAATAAAATCCTAAGTCCCACCCTGGCTAGAAAAGGGTAGTAACATGTAGATAATCCCAATTAGCCGTAGTTGCAAAAAGTGGACGTTAATAAATAATAATAATAATCTTTCATGAAATTAACTTGTATCCATTTGCCTCAACTTTGGGGAATCTAATACTCAAAAGATAGAATAAAAAGTGCTGTTTGTTTTCATTTTTAATGCTATTGGTCATGATGGAATCATTAGTTATTTGGACGGTAACTATTAGTGAGTGAAGTAAGAGATCTCATTGTGGATAGAGAAAGCATGTTCTATTTATACATTTATTTATTTACCTGAACTAGCTCTTCTGCTTCTTTGGGAGACACCTCTATCCTGGGCTGGGGACGAGGCTGCACCAGTGCTGGCTGAGGTCCCAACCACTGAGCAGGAGGTGGAGCTCCGCTACTGTAGCCCAGCACCACTAACACCAACAATATCCGCATCTGAAACCATTCAAATTGTTAAAAACTCTTCAAAATAAATTGGCCACCAATGCAATGTCAAATAGTGGACCAGTACAAAACGAGATTTGTAGCTTCTGTAGGTGTCATAGGTTTTCTCAAAAATGATTTATGATAAGAATATGTGAATGTCTCCTATAAAACAAACAGCTACGTTAGTTAACGGGTTTAACAATATTGATTATATTAATTTATGATCTAAATAGCCCTTTTATTTTCATCAAATAAAGACATGCAAATAGCTTTGTGACCTGGAGTTGCCATAGATATATTCCCTATCTCATATTTAACGCACTAATTCTAAATAATATGACTCCAGCTCAGTCATGCATTAACTTTTAAGTACCGAATAGTATGAAAAAGCGAGTTATATCTGCTGGTAATACATGTTTTCCATTTTTGGCTTATGTCAACAGGCATTAAATTAGAAATTCTTGTTTGAATCTTCTTCTAGCTGTAACTCCATTTCTTAAAAATTAATCAATGTACTTTTATGTTTTTTATATGTTTCCCATATGAATGAAGATGATGAATGATCCAAGTTATGAAGCTATGTGAATCACAGAATATTGGACTCCGATATTCCAACCACATTTTTGCTTTACTTGGGAAACAAATCATACTTTGTCTATATTTTCGTTACCATTGGAAAACTAAGATCAGACAATGTTACCCAATGGTATAAGTCACGCTAGAAGAAATGGAGGATTATCGAAGGAGAAAAATGTGAATAAAACATTTCTTCATATACTTATACAAACATAATTATATTAAAACTTTTATATAAATATGTTTTAAAAGTTATATACTATCAAAATTGAAGAATAACAACCATTAATGTTACTCTTTACGACCAACTCAGTTATTGTTTTTTTTTTTATTGTTTCTTATGTAAACACGAGTTATATTAATTCAATTTACTTTATTAGTACTATATAACTAAATATCTTGTTTACATAGGAGTCTTATTTATGGAGAAATAGAGAGTAGAGAGTGAGACGACCTCAGCTTTGTGCGACTCCAGGAATATCTGGTTAATCTACCAAGACCTTCCATGACAGATGTTTTACAAGTATATTTGACAATGAAGGATATCTAAAGAAAGTGTTATTTATAATAAATAAATGAACTAAATAATACAACTTACGAGGTGCTCTTTGTCTTTATATATCAATCTTGCGTCTGACCATAATTGTAGCACTTTCAAATTGCGTAAAATGCTAGTCTTTCTAGGTGAATGTGAATTAGAAGATCACATTTAGAGAAACACTATCTCTTAAATTCCCTCTCATCCTTTAAAAGCGTAAGAATGGATGTGACCGCATTAGGTGGATGGGGTCAGCAAGATAGAGTTCAGCAATCATGTTCGTAGGGATAAGAAGAGGGAATACTGTACAAAGTGGTGTAATACCTTCATTGAATTAGTAGCAATAATGGAGGCTGAAATAGATTCCTCTCCAATGCACCGATTATATAAAATTACCATTGCAAATAGGTCCTATGAATATTTTCTTTGGCCAAGTTTAAATATGTTTTCAGTGGCTGGAGGTCGCCCTGAGGAATCTGCTTAGCATGTTCACATAATTAAACAATGTAGCAGTGTTCGTAGCCCATAAAACTTAAAATAAATTACTTTTAGTATATGATTAAATTAAAAAGGCAATACTAAAATGAAGGACCTTGTGGAAATCCCATTCTTTGGGAGGAATATACAAATCGTAATTTAGTGTAAAAATTGTTGGGCCTTATTTGTGTTTTGTAAATGTGCCGTTTATTTTTATTTCCCATTTACACTATCACTTGCAATTGAGATAATAATTGGCTTTACTAATATTTTATGTTATATTATGCAAACGTCTCACTAGAAGGTAGAGGACTTGAAGGAGATTCAAGACTGCTCTCTTCACAGATATGATAATATTTTGCAATTGGCTATCCAATTCCTCAATAATATACGACAATAACGAGAATACTACTTACTATATATTAATATTTACTTTAGGAAAACAAAGTGCCAGTAGTATTAGGAAATTTAACGGTTACTTCACTAAATACATATATTTTTATTTTTAAAATCTTTCACTTTCTGAACTTATTAGAATTATTCTGCCTGAATAATGATTCTTCAAAAGATTAGAAATATATGGGATATTTGGTGACATGAGAATTAATGATAAAACAATCGTTTAATCGGATTGGATACGGCTATTATATTAGGAAACTAATTTCATAAATAAGTGTACATATTTATAACATGAATATTCCTTTTTAATTCAAAATGTAAACAACATAAAACAATTTGTATTCTAACTTAATAATAATATAACCTCAAAAACCATATGTTAACAAAAGAAAAACAATAATCATATGTAACAAAAACTGTTAAGAAAAGCGAAGAATTTGTATTCCACTACCAATTATAAGAAAGAGTTGTCACGTGTAAAAATCCTGCTACGATTCGAATTATTGCATAGGAATAATTTAAGTATTTATGTATTTCGTGAGTGAAGCGATGGACTTCTTAGAACTAATAATCCAGTAAATCAATCTATACTGGCGCCAATTTAAAGAATAAAATAAAATTTCACTGACCTTCTCTTCTAACGGGTTTACCAAAAATGTTATTTAGTCTATTAGTTTCCTATGAGTCCATCGATTATGCTAGTTAAGACCTCATGTCCACTCAAGTAAATTTTCATTGTTAATTATCCTAACAGGATTCACTCACTCACTTCCTATATTTATTCAAAATAAGAGTTAAACATGATAAACTCCTGTAACATGTAATTTGCAGCTAATAAATGGGAGGACAGAGAAGCAAGCTGAGTGGGAAGTTCACAGTGAAAGTGCTGACTGGGGTTAGGGCATGAGAAACTTAATCTGCCCTAACACGTTCTACTGCCTTCGCGATGACCGCCATATGATGCCCCTCTCAAACATTGACATTTCTCGTAGTTAGCTACACAGTACTCTTTGTGAAGCCTCAAGAACATTTGAAGTTAACGTTTAGAATGCTATCTAGAAGTTCAACTGTCTCATGTTTGTAAGTAATTTACTGACTAGTATCTTAAAAACTAAGAAAATTTTTAAAAGTAATTTAATGATATAACTGTGGGCGAATGAATGTTTTATAGTTATCAATCTGTTCACGATGTTAGTGTCTAGTGTGTGTGTGTGTGTGTGTGTGCGTGTGTGTGTGTGTGTGTGTGTGTGTGTGTGTGTGTGTGTACATATATTCTTTCGTATGGAGTGTGCTGCTTTACGGGAGTTAAGTTGGACTATCCACATAAGGGAATATAATAGATTAGAAGCAATGGAAATGTGGATCTGAATGTTAATCATTAAATCAAGTTGGACTCAAAAAAAAATACAACTAGGAAGTTCTGAATGAGGTAAGTGAAAGCAAAAGTCTTATCAGACCATGGAAAAGAGGAGAGTGAAGCCTCTTGGGCATATCTAAGGCACAAAGACTTCATCACAAGTATATATGAGGGTATATATTCACATATATATAGTTTCCTCCTCACAGAATCTCAGTAAGGGTTATATTTTGACACAGCATGTCCCTTGTATTTTCACTTATCACATGCATGTGTCTAAACATGATATAGGTATATATTTTCTTCTAAATGCAATGTATACGAATTGGCTCTTGCAATAAAATACATACTGACAGACTGCTATAGACTAGATAATTTCCAGATACCTTACGACCTACATGAATTACTTATTGAATATAGCCCATACATATCCACTATACTTCAGCATCTAAAATAGACTACTGTTTGTGTATAAACATATACACAAAGATTTATATACTTCAATTACAATTAATATTTGTACTAAAACATTTTTAAAAGTTAAAATGAAATATTAAAAAATGATGAAGGAAAAATTGAGACGTCTTTTATGTAGCATAGTAGTTTTATAAAGGGTTTTGGAGTTTAAAGACTTATCTGCTTTGACCACCTACAATAGTAATTTATTTTTAATAGGAGTTTAGTCGTATTGAATATATAATACGTACTGCATTAGTAAATGTATTTAAAGATTTACAGGAGAAATGTCATTTTTTGGGACAGTTCTAGACTGCGTAACATAAAGCAGAATTTTAATTTTCTCGGAGCATGGATTCTTGATGCTACATTCAATCCTTTCTCTTGTCAAATTTATCCAACAAATCCCGAGATCGTGGTGGCATGATGATGAAAATTTCATTGATGAAACTGTAGTGGTCTTAATTGGATGCGGTAGATAAAGAGGCTGCTTCCATCCACCTGTGGTTGCAACAGCTGTGGCCGTAACATTGGTGGGAGGAGCAACTTACAAGAGCCACTCACATCCTTCAACATCTCAAACTGAATTTATTATACTTATGTAATAACTACTAACTAATCCCAAATAATAATAATATAAATTTTATAGAGTCCTCTTCAGCTTCCAAAATAACCGTTTTTTTTGTAGGTTTTCCCTCAGGGAAGAGCTATTGAGGTTGTACCGCAAACCGATTTTCAGAACATTTCTTCAAATGTCCATTGATCCTTTCAATATATATGGGTGCATAGGTATATTTGTCTGTTAACACTCTAGCGGTTGCGATGTTTGTTTGATCCTCAACAAAATTGATATTTAAGTTTCTTATGTAAAACTGAAGATCAAATTCGTTAATGGCTGGATTTGAGCCAGAAAGAGGGAGTTTAAAGTTGGGGAAATATGTAACTCAAAGATCTTTGTCCTTATGAGATGGACAACTAATAGTTATTCATAACTAATCATGCCGCAAATTAAGTTTTCTATAAAAGTTGTTTTATACACTTTTTCTATTTGGAAGCCCTATTCTATTCTTCAACTCTCCGACTCAACTTTGCAAACCTGAGTCGCTAAACATCTCTCACATGTTTGTCAATTGCCGTTTTAATTGGTTTCTATCGGAGAACTAAAGAGCAGATGGTGAATTGAGATCATTAGCGTGTCATATTACAAGCTTGTGTGAAATCTGATTGGATAAAACAGTATCTGCGTGACGAACTTTTTAATTAAATAAGACTTGTAAAGCAGAATGTCTAAACAAAACGACTTTCCTCCATTTGGTCTCATTGTAGTGCATTGAAGAACAGGACTAGGTGATGCTATTGTACACGGTTTGTCGGTTTTCGTGTAAGAGTAAGGATAAAAATCTATGAACACGTTTAATAAAAATGCTACACACCTGATAGCAGCAGGTCTATCGAAGACATGTTCGTGTGAAAGGAAATATAAGAGATTTGTCGCAGATACAGTATTTTGTTATAGCCGGACTAGGAGTCACTAGTAATACTGAAATAGTTAAAAAATATATTGAATGACAAAATCATTTTTATTTTCTAAAAACTGTGTGTTAGTATTTCATGAGGTGTGTAGTTAAATAATTTCAAGAAAAATTGCTCCATGGTTGGAATTGTTTGGAAGCTATTGTTTGGGCCATAATAAAAGCCCCACAAGTAGCTTCATACACTATGGAGATTACCATTTCAAATTCAACAATGGCTGTCCAGTTTGCGTTTTTAAAGGCCGAGCTAAAGTGTAAAAGCAGTCAGTGGAATCACATACAAAGAACGTCAAGAGGCACTTTGAATGATGTGGTTCCATTAGCCAATGTTCACAATATGATGTGTTCTAGTTCCCCATTACACATTTCAAGATATATTAACTTACTACATAAAGTATAAGAAGTGCACATTTTCTTTGTATATCAATAAACCTAGATTCAAAGTCTACACTGGTTTGGATTTTTATTACTCCGTAATAACGTTTTACAAAGAAATAAGGCCTGGCAACTTGCAGGCAAACCTCGCAATTGATTTTGAGTGAACTATAGCACTTTCAAATTGCGTAAAAAGTAAATCGTTCTAGGTGAATGTGAATTAGGAGATCACATTTGGAGAAACACTATCTCTTCAATTCCCTCTCATCCTTTAAAAGCGTTAGAATGGATGAGACCGCATAAGGTGGATAGGGTCATCAAGATAGAGTTCAGCAATCATGTTCGTGGGGATAAGAAGCGGGATTACTGTACTAAGTGGTGTAATACCGTCATTGCATTAGTAGCAATAATGGAGGCTGAAATAGACTCCTCTCCAATGCACCGATTATATAAAATTACCATTGGAAATAGGTCCTATGAATATTTTCTTTGGCCAAGTTTCACTATGCTTTCAGTGGCTGGAGGTGGCTGGAGGAAGTATCTGCTTAGCATGTTCACAACAATGCAGCAGTGCTTGAAGTCCATCAAATTAAATGGTAATATTAAAAAGGCAATACTAAAATTAAGGACTTTGCGGATATCCCAATCTTTAGGAGGAATATATAAATCTTAATTTAGTGTAAAATTGGATGGGGTTTATTTGTGTTTTATAAATATGCAATTTATTTTTATATCCCCATTACACTATCACTTGCAATTGAGATAATAATTGGCTTTACTATTATTTTATGTTGTATTATGCAAACGCCCCACTAAAAGTTGAGAATTTAAAGGAGATTCAAGACTACTCTCTCCTCAGAAATGATATTTTGCAATTAGTTCTCCAATTCATCAAAAGTATACGGCTAATAAAGATTTTGTTTAGTTTAAGAAATTTTGAAGTTCCGATATACACTAAGTGCTGATAGTATTCGGAATTTTCCTTCGCTAAGTACAAACATACTCTCTAAACTAATTAGGAATTTAATAAAAGAGATTTCGGAAACCACTAGCCAGATTATAAAAAATAGTGATTATTAGGTAAAACATTTATTGTAGGCTGAGAATTAAAAAACAGAATAAGTAATGTCGCTATTATTTGAGGTATAGCAAATAGGCAGGAAATTTTACAAGTGGCCTATACGGCATAAAAACTAACAAATCTCAAATTAAATGAAGTCATTAATGTCACTCAGATTGTTTTCATCTATTTATTCCCTTTTGTGAATATTTGAGGAAATATATGATAAATCCTGAGTTGAGGACCTTAAGGGAGAAGTGACATTAAAAAGTACATGCTTTAGAAAACTATGATAAATACATGTATCTATGGTGGGGCATTTTAGCTTTAGTAATAAATTATCAGGCGTCTAGAGTTTGGATCGAATATAAGTGAGTACCCTTGTAATTGAGATAGAGGCAAGATGGCGTTAGCAATTGCTGATGTTGGTAAAGCATTGCGTCTTCCTTCCTGTTTCGCCACGAAGCCTTCCTTTCTCGAGAACGGTCATTTAGATGAAAAGGCTAAATCAGAGGAAGAATTCCCTTAATCACAATATTTCTTACGGTTTATTCATGTTTATGTATTTTTTCATTTTAATGTAGATAATGCCCATCATTCTAGGTCGTTTAAGTTATGTAATATTTCAAATCATACTTTCTTGACTAGGCTTCACAAATATTTTTTTCTGAAATGTGAAAGCCTTTTGTATTGTGTACTAAAACTACTTAGACTTACATCTGCAAGTAGAAATAAGTTCTTAGGAAAATAGGAAAAGGATAATTTTTAAATAGCTTCTCTTTGAAGCTCGTATCTCAAAATTTTTATCTTCGAAGAATATAAAATCTCTAAGGGTGATTAACAACTAAAAAGTTTTTAATTTTATTTAGGATTATCCTGCTTCTACTCGGAGGCCCATTAGCAGACAAAAAAGTTTATATTACATTGCAAAAAGTTAACATCTAACTTATCTCAAATCCGCAATTTTTAGTTTTAAAAATAGTACTTAAATAACTAACTTAAGAGTTAATTAGTTAATAGATTAGTGAAGGTATCTTAAAAAGTTAGTAAGAATCCTGAATGTTCAGCAGTTCCACTTTTAATCATAATCTTATTTGTATTATTTTTATTGCTATTGTAATTAAACAGTGGGTTCGTTTAATTTGCTTTTGAAAGTGGAGTGTTCCAAACATAGGATGTAAAGAAACAGCTTTTTATTACCCACCTTCTAGTAGAATACTCTGGCATTAGAAGGTGCCCAGGTAAATTTTAAGGATAGTTACTCCGTAAGTTTCAAAAAGAAAAACTAATGTATTTCGTGCTGTAATTAGAACATTATTCATAGTAGGTTTGTTAGTATACTGGTGGGTCTTTTTACCCCTGTTTCATATTGGGCATGAGTGAAGTAATCGTTTAAGTCAACAACAACCTTCAAAAGTTCAATGCCAGGGATGCTTCCAGTGCGAATATCCTTCAAACGGGAGGAGTGTCTCTCAAATGAAATGACTCAGTAGAAATGAGAAATTCTTTCCAATGTTTTAATGGTTAAACTTAATTTAAAATTTTTGCATGAGTAGTCCGTGCAATAATATATATAAATAATAAAATAAAATATATACAGTCCGTCAACCATCCTAAGTGGGAGTTGTGAGAATTAATAAAAAACTGTAACTCTCACTGGCTATGCATGAGATCAAACGTGTTGTGGGACTTAATTTTTAGACCATGATTCGTGTCGAGTGTAGTCTCCTTTGGTGTGGCAATTTTCCCTCCCATATATTCATTGTTTCTAGATCATAAAAAAACAAACAAACGAAAGAAATTATTTTTATTTATTTTCAATAATGAATTTTTCAAACTTTGATTGAAGTAAAAAAGATAACCAATACTCGAAATAAAAGCGATTTATAACTTTATAACACTAATCATTACTCGTTACGTAATTAATAGAATTAATTGGCTGTAACAATTCTAAAATAACATACCAAAAAATAAACATTAGTTTTTACGAAATACCCACGAATTTAAATCAAATCAAAATTTAAAATCAAGCATATTAAGATCTGCAGATCCCACTTAGAAAGCACAGCAATACGGTTAGGTAACGAGCAGCCTCCATTGATGTTGGCCAGACTGATCAGACATGTAACCTATCTGCTATTTGCCAGGTTACCTTTCTCTAGTTGGTGAGTTCAGCTTTAGAATCTTTTATAACAAGGCAGTGTCCACGGCCAAGATCGACAAGTTGCGCTCTCTACCGTGTATAATTGCCGTCATTCAGCCTTAGGATGAAGCTATTTGACCTAACAAGGTTGCGCTCTGGAATGCCAACTAAGCATTCTAGTGTAATACACTCTTTTTTTTTTCTTTTTAGTCAAGCAACGAATATGGCTGCGTTAGAAATTGTGATCAAGGCTTTAGGGACGTACACTTAGGGTGGGTTAGTATACCATATGGTAATGAAGTCATAATAGGTATTAACGGTATAATTGCCGTTAATATATTCATGGATAAATAGTGTTCACCTTTTGCCTAAGACCAACAGTATTAGCCGAAATAAAATTACACATATAGACCGTTTCATTTCTAAAAAGACAACAATTAAATTTTTTGTTTTCTAAAAAATAGATGGCAGAGTAACTTAATGAATTCTCTGCTGAGAGGAAGGCTTAGGAATTGTTTTAGTCTTACATTATTTTGTTTTAATATTTGTACGATTTCCTCCCATGCTTATTTACATCTTGTGTCCGTCAATAAGAGGTCAATTACAGCAATGGAACCCATTAATATCCATACTTCCCCTATTGTTTATCAGTAAGATTCAAAAAATGATATCATTACACAATTCAAAAATGATATTACAAAATTTAAAACCAGTAAGATTCAAAAATGGCATCATTACCAGGCTCTTTTATTACTTTGTACTTTAGTAGTCTAATATGCAACAGTAATAAGTCTTCTAATGTTTTATTTTATGTTATGTAATTTGGACGGATTATCTCCAGGATATCACCCTTTTTAAACCGGGATTTTATTTATTGAGTTCGTTACGAAATAAATTTCTATTACCCACACTGTAATTGAATCCAAAACTCTAGTTATATATGTTCTTAGTTTAAGTTTCGACGAGATTTTTGTCACTATTTTTTAAGCAAATTTGTTTTTGTACAGCTACTGCATTCTGGAATATTTATTTCTAGATTTATTGCCTTTCGAATTCCCCCATTCAGTAATTATTTAGCCAAACATTTTAATACTGAATAATTAGGCATTTTAAAATATTCAATTTTAATATTTTTAAATCACAAACAGCTTGCATAATATAAGTTTGACATGTAAACAAACAATTGGTTAAATAAATCAGAAAATAGGAAATTAATTCCAACATGTCTAGCACAGATTTTGTTAATTGTGTGCTCAGAATAAAAAAAGATTGAAAGCATGCAAAGAAAAGGTGATATAAGTGGAAACCGATAACACAATTCCCTGAGTGGGGGTAGCTGCCCTGATTCAGAAGTGAAAGGTGATTGGATTTGACAGCAAGATGGCACACGTCTGCGTATCTATCAATTATCAAGGACTGTAAATTTGTATATATGCTTGGGAAAATGACAAAATGTTGTAAAATAATGTTAGCAATTATTTAATTACTTACAAAAACTATGAATTTTGTTCACTATAAAATAGAATCAAACTAAAGCATCTCCAATAAGTAAGTCATATTATTTTTAAACAACCTCTATACAAATGAAATTTAGGAACACCCGGATAATGACAATCAAATGGAATATATTGATAATGAAGGATACAGAACTGTCTTTATAAACACTGAAATAAAGTCAATAGAACAATGAAAGCTTATCTGTAAAAGTAAAAAGAATGTTTAAGATATTCATACAATCTAATAAACTAGTTTTATATCTAGGTCCTCCAGTACTTGAAGTACGTGGCCTCTTCCCTGAGGAAGCGTGGAGAATATTTCATTCTTGGGCAGAACTGTTAGAAAAGCTCTGAAATATGTAACCTTGACAAAATTCCTAAAGATAGGCATTACAACTGTGTAAGTGTGCAAACTACTGATTTAATGTATATCGTGTCATTATGCAAGTGAGAATTTGAAAAAGTAGGAAGAGTTTGAAACGGTGATATAATGTATCTGTCTCTGTGAATCATGATTTATTTATTCATAAAGGCCGCATATTAGTACTATGTTGTAAACATGATCACGTTCAAAACTTTTAGTCCATTTCACTCATTTGTTTTTTTCTTTATATTTCCTCTCATTGATTGGAATGGTACGTTATCACAAAAATGTAAGCATTACTTTTATAAAGTAAATTCAAGGGAGAAAATGAATGGTTTCTAAAACGTTTGCAGGAAATCGGCGTCGAATGTTGTCGTTCTCAAGAGGAACTCATGTGTATGTATCTGTGAAAGTTGAGTGCTTCCCACTCACTGAGAAACCTCACTGCAACGGCTGAGCACTTAAATGTCAAACACTGTCTGCAGCATTGTTCATTCGCAAAGGCCTGAAATAATTCATTCATATGGTTTAAATACGTAGCCTTTCATTATTTTAAGATAATTGATAATTGAAGGTAAAAGCTTATTAGAGTCAAGGCAATGGCGAATAGATTCAATGAATTAAAACAATTGTGCAAATATGGAACATCTAGAATACAGAATACGATGAATGTTTCGATAAAAAAAAAAAATTTTAACATGTTAAGGAATATCCTCCTGAAGGCAATTGTAAAAATATCTCATTTTCAGATATTACATACACATCTGAATGAAATTTTGTTGTTTTTGAAATTTAATCGAAAACATATTCGTAAATAACGTACAGGAGGAGGAGGAGATACAGTCCCCCACCCCCTCAATTCATTACCATTGTACACAGGGCTAATCAAAACTTTTTATCTCCAAAAAAAAAAAAAACTCTTTTAGAAAGTGTTTTGTACTGTAAGTATACATGAGGTAAGGACATTAAAATATTAATTCCCGTGCTAATGAGGTAACTATTTTACGTACCCTCTGCATGGTTCAAAGTCTAAATCTACTATTTACGAATTTATCTAGAAACTTATTTAAATAATAATTTAAATCCGTAGTCGTAAATAAACTAGAATTTGGTGGTTATCGTATAGATAACTTTCTCCGATTTCCTATTTATATAGCTATTTTCAGTTTAATTATTTCATAGTAGAAGTATTAATTGCCAAGCAACTAGTGGAATGATGCTTCGTTTTTTAAAAATGATTTTAGTGTTGGTGATTACAAAGCGAAAAGAAACGCATTAAATATTATGACGCACGTTATATAACAGGTACTTCGCTCACTTAAAGTGTCATGCAACGCCTAAACTTTGCCTTACAGCCATTTTAGTGTCTTAGGTATAATAAAGTTGAATGATGTTTTATTTCTGCATTTCTAACACGCATTCATGATCCTGACATGGGATGTATTTTCAGTTTCAGAGACTCCAGGGATAATCCAGATTCTTTCGTTCTGTTTAACTTTTAGTTTTTTATTTTAAATTTCAGCAATTTTATAAATGTATTTTGTCACTTCTTACTAAAACTGCAGAATTTAGTTAATACATGAAGAATAGCTTCTTATATTTAAACGTTTTATGTAAAACCGAAGACCAAATAAATTAAGGGTCTAAATTGGACCAGGAAGACTTGAGATTTACCCTCGTCTCCTAAGGTGGTTCTTCGTTCCACATTTCCTATGGTGGGTCGGATCCGACCATGCTGGCTCCTGAAGGGCGTAATCATTAAAAAAATCATTAATTATGCAGGAAAAGAATAAATATTGATTAAAAACTAAAAAAAAAAAATGTTTATTTACTTTAATGTTTAAGAAAGTTAACATTGATACTTATATCAGTCTTCATTGTCTTTTGACTAAATTTTGACAGTCTCTTAAAGCTATATAGTTAAATTATAAAAAAAAAAAAAATACAAAATAAAGGAACAAAAGTGAGAATTAAATTCAAGAAAACTTGTCTTGTCGTCAAACCTGCATTTCTCGAGGATAAATTCAAATCGTTCTCGGGACATAGTACATCGAAACATGGGTGGACCATAAATTTGGGTAAACATTTCCTAGGTATTCAGGGTGGAATTTTTCAATGTGTCACTCAAATAAAGGAGGCCAAGAAAGGCTTTAAATTCTTCATTATTTGTAATGAAATATACGAAACATCGCCGGTAAATGAATGCCGCGTCCGTTCGATTTCTTCGTTTGTGTGCTTTACAACATCACTTATCATTTCTTCACCAATGAAAAGTAAAAACAGTTTCAAAATATCCGTGATGCCTCTTGCTTCTCCTCTTGGGCCAGGATTTCTTCTGACCACATTGAATGCAAGAACTCTGGAAAATTTTGATCCCATCGGCTTATCGGTCCAGTAATTAAATTGTCCGTTTGTAATCCTTGCCGAAATCAAAATTTCTCTCATCATCGTCAAAAACCTGGTCATTTTTCAATCCACACTCGTCATCACTCTCATCAGCATCAAATACATCATCAACGTTGTGTAATATCTCATCTTCCTGCTCGGATGTACTATGCTCGTTTTCTTCCAATATTTCTTCTAATCTAAAAAAAATCGTGCATTCTTATGGGAATGTAGAAATAATCATGAAAAAATCTAAAGCATAGAACCTACGGTGGGTCGGATCCGACCCCTAACTTTTTTCCTACGGTGGGTTGGATCTGACCGAATGGTTAATAATGAGGAGAGGACACTTACCTGAGCGAAGTGGACTTGTCAGCCTCCCAGGCACAACTGGAGAGGAGGGTACCTAGGACCATGGAGTAGTCGGGGAAGCCAGGAGATTTTTAGACAAGGGGGAACCGGCGCCCCGGTCGGATCCGACCCAACCGTAGGAGATGAGGGTTTATAAATGGAAAGCATAAGATCTTAAATATTATTTTATCAGGGCCATTTCTATTGTAATTCGTTTAACTTAACGGTGTACTTCTGTTTAGATAATAATTACATTAAACTGCTATATTGTTTTACCTTAGGCTCACACATTAATTATTGCTTTTGTCCCTAGCTGTTACTGAGGGTCAAAAACTGAATTGAAGGTCCCAAGAGAACTGCGGGCATCTTGTTTCCTATCAGTGTTTCATATAATTCCAGTTACAGACACTGCTCATGTTTGACTGTGCATTAAAGTTAAAACAATGTGCTAGACTCGTCACTGAGTGCCGGAAATTTGTTATTGGAGGACGCGCTAGAAGAATCTGGGAGAGTGCAGCATAGGTCATTAATTTTTCCCCTCTGGTGCGGTATTAGTTTTAAGTATGCTCTTAAAATATTTGATTAAAAATAAAGACAAATAATATAAATTTTTTTATAAGTGGTTGTTCTTGAGTTTATTTCTGTGTAATGATATTTATTATTAATGCCTTGAGACTGTATAATAATTCATTCATTATGATTAGTTGTGTTTTCTAAGAATGTATTTCAATAATAGTTATACATTGCAGAACAAAAAAAGGAAAAAAAGGATCTATATTTGAGAGATTTGGCAGAGAAAAAGTCCCTCTGACAGGGGCTTAAACGGATCAGAGTTTGAAATGCTACTCCAAAAACATCCTTGATACATTTATAAAACCGGTGTACAAGTAAAACGTAGTTTCATCCTTAAAATGACACTCAAATGATGGCAGAAAGCTGTCAAATCTCATCTTAATCCCGCGTTTCTACAGTAGAGGCTTGAAGTGAAAATACTGGATATTTTGACTGGGCATTTCGTGTAATGCTAAAGCATTTTCAAAATCCAGTCAATTGGACGGCAAGTTTTCATAAAGTTGAAAAAATGTTATTATTTTCCTGACCGCAAGAAAATTATAATGTATCTCGAACCCCAATTTCCTGTTTTCCCAGGTCAGTGTGCTATCCTCTATATAAGAGTAACGGTAAATTTACAGTCGTGACGTCAGACATATTTCAGCTCGCTAATTTATAAAATAATTGATGATTTTTTCTTCAGGAGAAATCCGTCCTAACCATTCATGTAATAACGCGGTTACGCTAAAAAGACGTATCCATCTTAAAACCATATATATAGGAATTTTTCAAATAAAAAAAAATGTACTGTATCATCATGATCTGAAATATTTATGTATGTACGAATAAAGATTTTATTTTTTTATTTTATAAATATAAATACATATATGTTTGAGTGTGTGTGTGTGTGTGTGTGCGTATAATTTGACAGGATGTAATTTCCCACGTCAAGTTTGGTATGTTAGGATCTTTAGAAATTCGAAGATAGTTTTGAAAAATTATGACGAGAGGCTTGCTCTAATTATTTTAAGGGAAATCTAAAATTTACTTGGCAGCATGTTTACTTATATTTTCGAAAATCAAATTATTATTTTCTGTTAACTGAGTTGTACTTTTTATTTGTTTTTTTTTTTATAATAAGGGCGTTGTACAGGCTGCTATTCTTCAATAAAATTCAACGTCTCAGTAGAAGTTAAGAACATGCCTCTAAATAGAATATTAGATAATTGTATCACATGAGGCATATTAACCTAGAACTGGTCTCTCTAAAGAAGTCAAGAACACCTTGAAACCCTATACCGCTTAAGCAATACAAATGAGAGTTCTAAGAGGTCTTGCTGCTAAAAAGATCTTTAGATCAACACTTTATAGAACTATTTAGAAAATATTTCTATGTCTCTATTTCTAAAATGTATTTTTTAAATGTTTTTAATAGATACCCGTATGTTTGAAAATATAGAAATATAGACTTCTTATTTCGCTAGTCCTACATTAACCAACTGAACATCTTCCACCTGAAAACCAATTATTAAAGTTACTTACCACAAAATATCATTTTCCAAAGGACTTAAATGAATAGGTTCAGGAACCTGAATACCATTAAAATGTTACTAGAACTCTGAAGCAGATTCTGTCTGAATTAAAAAAAAAAAAATATTGTCACAGAGATATCACTTAAAAATTAAGTGCTTTTGGTTTTTGATCCGATGAATAGGTGCATATAGATAGATTTTTGATAAATTTTAAACACCATTAAGAATTCCTCCACAAAGTGTCTTTTGTACTCATTTTAAGGATAGTTGGTTTCAGAATGAGGAACCCCATTTTTTCTATTCTCCTACCAATCACAAAATTAATTTCATCTATGATATTATGAAAAGATTCCATTAATTTGGAATATTAAATATGGATTTTTTTAAAAATATTTCGGATAGTTTTAGCGGGGAAGAGCAATTGAGGTTGCTCGCGTGACAAAATCACGCTAAAATTCCTTCATATCTTTCCGATGATAGTAAATGAATGAAAAAAAAAATCGGTTTAAATTATAAATTTTGATATCTATTATAGATTGTTTGACAGTTCACTCTATAGGTACCGTAAATTTCAAAATATTGGTATTAAACCAAATCTTTCGTTTTCCTAACGGCAAATAAAATATGAGCGATATTAGTGTTGTTGTTTTTTTTCAAAACTACGAGCTACTGAGGTTGCTTAAATTGTACAATTAAGCAAGATTCCCTTCAAATCTTCGCCAAAGCTGAACTGCCATGTACAGGAAGGATAATAGATAATATATCTCTAAACATGTTTAATCATTTATAACTTCAACTACAAGAGCTGGGTATTTTTTTTATTTAATTAATAAAACTAATAAATGTTATTTCATCTTAAATATGCCTTATTTATTTCTGATTATTTTTGGGATTGGTTGTTTGGCAGGACATTAATTGTTCATATCTATTTCCTTACAATGATTCATTTCCACAAAAGTACTTAATATTTATTTTTTTGTTATTTGTAATAAGTTCTAGAGAGCACTATTGTACCGGTTTTCCTTTAATCTTTTCAACACAACTCCAATATTAATCTACATTAATACATAACATATCGTTATTTTACTATCAGACTTTAATCTCAAATCATGTTTTGCTTATTTATGGTGTCTTATGTTAGACAGGAATATGATATGAAATTAAAATATCTTCCCTAATTTCTGGGTAATTTAGAAAAACCTCAAATTCCGCAGCTCCTGAGTGACGTACATTTTTTTATTCTCGTTTCCTCGTGAAAGAAGAGGTCCTATTTTTTAAAAATTACTCTTTTCTTATGAGGGCTACTTTACTGTAACCCAGCTACTATTTGACTTACGCGTTTGTCTCGATGGCCCTGCGTACTTGCTCTGATGCTATTTACTTGAGAAGGCTATGATAGACTAATAGTTCTCAATGTTATGGCTATTAAATATTTCACAAGCAACTTGGGATTTTTGAGGAAAGATAAAGTCGTTTGACTTTGAACCATATAGTAATTAATCAGTCAAATGAGGTTGTCAATAGTAAGATCGGTGGTTGACCTCGACCGCTAGGATTTCGTTACCGCCCGCTCTGAAATGCATGCCAGTTGTCAGGGGAAAAATTCGCCGAAGGCTGCTGTCAGAGACTAAGGACTTAGCTCGATCTTGACCTAGGGTTAGAATGGCTACGCGAGGAGAATTGGCAGTGGTTGAAGATGGCGTTGGGTGTGACAAGAGCTCCCTCTGTCCAAGAGCTTCCGATGTCTTACCATTACTGGGGTCGGTGTCTGGAACCGGGCCAAGGACTCGCTGCGAAAGTTGATTCCTGAGTAATCCAGTTGCACCTATTTTTTTGTTTTATAAGGGAATCGGATCAATCTATGTATGTAGAATCTACTTAAAGAACGTTTATCTATTCAAAAAGAGACCTTAAAATTAATTCCATTTAGATAACAAAAACGCTCCTTTTTCCTACTAAAAGTCTATAAGAATATTTTATGCTATGGCAATGTAACGTTTCTAGCGAACAGTTGTGAAACCACGAAATTTGTTACAGAAGGCCACGAAAATGTCAGTCTCCATATATCAAAAATATTTCTTAATAGAATTCACAGTAAAGGTAATTTAGAAAGTATATGGGGAAATAGAGCTAATGAGATAATGTAAAGCATAGTTGAGGGCAATGTTTTTTCTGAAATCACTTCGACCTGGAAGTGACTTCTTCGTTGGCCAGCAGTGTATCAGTGTTTTACTTTAATAAGGTACATTGAAATATTTTTTACAATTAAATAGTTTTAAAATAGGCGAAATAATTTCTTCGCCAGTCTGCAATGGAATACCATGGATCTAGCCATGACAATAATATATAAAGAAATTAATTAGGTTTACTACTATCATTAAACCGCAATTTCATGAAGGTTTTATTGTAGGGGATTCCTTCTCTGCATTTCTCATTCACTGCCGTTTTTACAGTAACTAGGCTTCTTTAAGTAGCAAACAATTTTTTTTTGGAAGAAATGACTTTGTTAACCATTGTAATTTTAGTAACTTGAAAGAAATATAAGAAACTCTTTGAAACTATTCTACTGAAAATATGAACCTTATTTACCTGAAAACAGAGTATTCATATTTAGCTCAAGAAGGACTTCAAGTTCATGGTCCCTTTTAATGACAGCTTAATAAGCAAATGATCTTATTTTGTTTTTAACTATATATTATTAAAATTCGATCGACAATAGAGAATGCCTAAGTCTCCGAAATGGAGTATCAAATGCCACTCCATAACATGTGCTAATTCATTTAAAGCTTGATTTACTTTATCATTCTAATGATATTTACAAGCACTATTTACAATAATTAATGGACTGTAATTTTCTTTGCAGCTTTAATTTAAATTGACATCCTTAACACGACAATTGACTATCAATTACGAAAACACTGTGTTGGATTTTATATATACTTGAAACTAAGATGTGCTTGTAATTCAATTTCAATTTTGCGACAATAAATGTTTTTCACGTTTCAGGTCACTCTTAGAAAAATGATATGGAAATTGAAATACTTTTCTGTCTATCTGCCCCCACCTCGTTTTTTTTGTCGTTTTTTTCCTTCACTTACTTAAAACAACTTAGAGGAATTCAATGAACGTTTATATACGTAAGTCATCTCTCTCAAGTAAAACATAGTCTATATGAGAATTCAGATTTCCAACCAGGAGAGGGGGTTTATTTTAATGACAAAATGTACCTATTTGGTCCCTATCCATGCGTAATATATGTATTATCGAAAAAAGATTAAAGAATAAATAGTGCTCAGTCATAAAACGTTGTTTATTGGCTTAGAACTTTTGGCTTTATACTTCCGGTTGCCAAGTAGAATTTATTCTTGTTTATTAGTAATGTCTTTAAAATAGAATAGTTATGTCGTTAGAATTAGAAAAATTATTCTATATTTATTTTGTGTGTAATATTGTTAGTACTAGCTATTCTATATTTACTGTCCGGGGCAGAATTGGGGGTATGTATACTTGGAAATCAAAAAGTTCGCTTTTTAATATTATCGGTTTGTAGAAAAAAAATGAAAATAATAAATTGGGTTTAAATACAAATTTTTCTGTATTAAAAATTATTTTGAAATATTAAGTTCAAAGTTATTTGTTCCTGCTTCCAATAAATAACACTTTCATTTTCGGGCCTTATTTTGTACAGCAAAAACAACGTTTGTTCATATATTTTGTCCTAATGCTTACCTAATGTAATCATTATATTGGGAGCAATATTTATTTCTACCCATCAATAATGGGTAAAAGCCTTGTTTCAGTTCATATTCTTCCCATCGCAATTTTATTTACTTCAACCAAATATTCAGGTGTCTTTAAAATTTTATAGTTTGAATCAGGTTGGACTTAGGGCTATAGTTTTACTGAAGTAAATAATTTATTTATTAAACTTTTAGTAGGGTTATTATGGGTATGTTGTTATTACATTTCCCCGGTGTGTGTGAATTATTCAATGAAAGCGATGCTCCAGTAGGAGGAAAAGTGGAGCGGTTCTTTTTAAACATATATTTCTTCTTTTTAATTCAAACTAGCTGCAATAGAGTTCTGAAAGTGAAATTCCATAGAGACTAGAGTCCCTCATGCATAGAGGTTGGCGGAAGGCTTAAAGGCTGCGATTCCCTAAAAGCTTGGCTGTCCGTGGAGAGGGCAGCCTGCCACTTTCTAGACCTGCCTTGTGTAACAAGTCGTGAGACCAGTACATCTCCTTCTGACAACCTTATATCCCTTCCTTGTGCTACGCGAAACTTTGGATCTCAGCCGTATCTCACTAAAATGTATTTTTTTAAAATTCTTACATACCCTCATGTTTACAACATAAATTGTAATTATTCCTGCAGCTCTTGTTTTGTTAAGACTAGATGCCAAACACTATATCATTATAATTGACGACTGTTCATTAAAAAAATATATATATATACAGTACGTCATATCAGGAATATCACGCAGCTTAGCTTAATAGCTAACAGCCGATGAATTTCTAAAATTGAAACATAATCTAACCTTAAGACATAAACGACTAACTCCCAGGTTTGTGTAAAGAAATAAAATTTCCCAATTCCAAGAATGACACGCTGATGGTGTAAAATTCAAATTCTCTATTTCTCCCGTAATAATATATCTATTTAAGTACAAAATGTAAGAGCCAGTGTAAGACACAGTTGCATTAAAAGAAAATTACACGCGAAAAAACAAAAATACAAAACAAATACGTCGGTTAATATTCAAATTAGTGAAAAATGTGTATGAAAACGATTGCAGTACATTACGTCGTTTGCCAATAAACTCTGTTATATAACATTTTTCGGGAATTTAATAACAGTGATTTACATATATTAATAATTTAATCCCCCTAATCTCCATCTGAACCGATTTACTCCATTAACCAATGTTTTTTTTTTATTAATTTTATACGAACCGATGGCATATTAAATATGATATTGAGTTAACGTTGAGGCCTCTAGACCACTGATGGTTAAAAACAAACGTTTAATTATGTCCCTTGCATAGTAACGCGACGTGAAAAGAATATTTTGTATTTAAGTTTGGAATAGACCTTTTGTTATATACTGGCTTATTGAAAATGTGAAATGATCGAGATTTGGAGTTCAGTAAAAGCTGATAACATGAAAATATAATTTTCAAGTTACCGAAAAAATTTAAAGAGCAATATTTGTAGAACAGTAAATGTTTAACAAGAAGACGTTAACAATAAGTTCTTCATCTCTCTTTGTACAAACTTCTATTTTTCTCAATCTAGTTTCAGCATTGGCCACTCCTACACATGAGTCTCGGTCATTGGTTGCGGGATTTTATATCTAGTAGGTCATCGAGCATGGCCATGACTTCTGTAACTCCATTTTAAATTTTAATGCTTCACTACCTGTGACATCAATTGTCTCAGGAATACCGTCTGCACATATTGGTCTAACTTCTTTTCCTGTTACATCTTTGATTGAGGCATGATATGCTTTCATTTTCGTCCCTTGCATCAGCTGTAGCTTCACAAAGACTTATAAAACCAAAATAATAATGGGCTCTGAAGCTATCAGAAGCACACCGGTCACATTACTTCACAGAACGAAGTCTCAGAAAGACGAAGACAAAGTGGTTGCCTACTCGTGGGGTTAGAATCGATCTTTGTCACAGAGGTTGCTTTCTCATATCTGAGCCAGTGGTAACGTCACCACACCTTGGGTGATTATTATATTAAAAGTTTACATAATAAAGCAGAAACGCTTTAAACGCAGAGCTGGAAAGTACCTTTATTTATTTTTTTTTGGGGGGGGCTTTACATTAAATATTCATTAATGTAAAAACCGGTGACAAAGGTATTCCATTGAGAGGTTTCCAGATTGAAAATCTACCTAGACTATATGTCCACAAACGCAGGACTCCATAGAATATTTGTGCCAATGTTTTCGATACCTCGGTGAGTACTTGACCAGCTTTGCCTGTCAATTCATACATCTCCGAGAAGCTCACCAGGGGTTCATTATTCTTTCTCCATCAATAACTTTATTGCACGCATCACTCATTCTTCCAATAGTGGCTAAGATTGTATCATGGGCTGATTTATTTTACATCGACTTCTTTAACTTGTATCGAAATGTCTTGTATTTAATGATCAACGAATATACATTTACATAAATTGTTCATTCTTATTTTAGATATTTATCATAGATAACTTAATAATTCATTTCTTAATTCTTCTTATATAATGTATTTCAACATAGCCTATCAAGCATTAATTCATTGACAGTACTTAAATATTTCCAGTTACTTTTCATTCTAGATAAACGTTTAGTTTGGTTATTGCTACTGTCATTAAAATTTATTAACCTCCATTTGTGCTACTAGGGCTGGTAGGAACGGGCTATCTAAAGGTTACAAATCTTTTCAAGCGAGGGTAGAAATAAGGATTTTTTTAATGGGTTAGTCACTGAATAAATTCATACTGCTCAGGTGAGAATCAAACTCACAACTCTAGGTTTACGCCTTAACTCATAAGGCTAATCTGATGCCGCTCATAATATTTTGGATTTTAAGGAAAATGCAAAAAAAAATAACGGGTTTAATTAGTAATTTTAATATGTAAAATGTTCCCTTCATTAATGTAAAGACTATTCTAAAAAATAGAATGTTTACTTTTTCCAAGATAATAATATAATATAAATAATAAAGTACGTTATTGTTTGGAGGCATTATTGGCAAGGCTTTCATAAGTACGACTTTCATGCTTTTATGAAAATACTCCTTTTTAGTCATGACGTTTTTCAATCCAGTGTTTATCCTTCGTGACGTTTTTGTTGTAATATTTTCCCTAAGTAAAAGCAAAAAAATAAAACCAATATTATGAAGTACGATGATATTGATTATATAAATGAATCTCACATAAGGAAATGTGTCGAGTTATGTAATTTTGAATTTGCAATATATTAGACACGTTGAGAACCTTTACGATATAAATTCACTTTTGAAATTCATTATTTTTTTTTTGGTTATTAAATAAAAAAAAAAACCTTAATTTAAAATCAACAAAATATACTAGTCAATCCATGAATGTATAGCACTTTGGTGACTTATATGATATGAACGGAAATCATTAATTTAACGAAATTCCGTTCTTAGTGAATAAAATCATGGCGGCATTTTTAATAGGCCCTTTGTTATAATTTACCAAAAGCCGCATAAAGCCCCGTGAGTGTATTTAGAAAACCTGGAGCACGTTTTATTTAAATTTGCGACAATTTAAGCTACCATATATATATATGAATGGGAGTCAAAAGAATATCTAATAAGTATTATGCATTAAAAAATTTATCAAATATCTAGATCTTGGCTCACCCGACACAATGACCATCCATTACTTATTTTTGACTCCAGAAAATAATTAAATTTTTAACGGTTATTTGATTTGAACCCTTGGATAGGACAATAGCTCGTGTAAATTTAATTTTCGGTAGATTATAACATCGATTTCTTTTCTGTAGGGGTCACGTTAAGCGAGACATTTAGTTTTTTGGTTCCCCTGTAAATCATTGCCCTCTCCCTATGAGCTTATTCTCAAGAATGAGTACACTAAGAAACGGACCAACATTAAAAATTAAATCTCACAAAGGAATAATAATGGTTTAAGGTAAGTTTAATAAAACTCAATATTTTCACATTTTTAACCCATTTTAGTTAATTTCCCTTAAGGGAAAGAAGCTATTGGCTTTGTACTCATGTCGAGGTTTTCAAAAAATTTCTTCCCTCCTACTAAGTAGATCGCGAAAATGAGTACCGTTCAAAATTACATCTATACATGTCTGTTATAATTAAATTTTCAACAAATGTTTTTTACATGTTTTCTTAACTTCAAAATCAAGCGAGATTATTGCGTTTTTTAATTTGCTGTCTTCATTAAACCCCTAGTTTTAGTCATAGCACTTTAACAATAACCGAATATATCATGAAACGTCTTATTCCATGCTTAAATGACCAATATTGTTTTCATCAGATCTTTACTACATGTAAATACGCTTGCGTGACGAGGGTATTATTTAAGATTTTATTGACCGCCCATATGTACTCAATGGATTGTTCTTTGGAAATAGGGAATATATGGTGAGGTGAGATCAGCAGAGTTTCATGACAGCACATGGGAATTTTGATTAGTTTACGCAGGCTCTGCGTGACGGATTTTGTGCCAGTGCTATTAAGTGAGGTTAGAAAAATGCTATCTTTATTTAATAAACTTCTGGCTGTCAAGAAAATAGATTAAATAATTCAAAAATAACCTTTAGAGGACAGTTACAGTAGGTATATAACAGTAAGTATACAGTATATAACTAAAAGGAATACATATATGAGATATATAATAGGTCTCCCCACACCAGCATTCGAACCGGTCTTTTCTTACGAAATGCTGCTAGCGGCCCTCAGAAGTAGGTCGCAATTGCAGCTATCGCTCAACGGAAATGTGCAATGGGTTTATAGATACCTAATATATTTTTGACGATTAAAGGTCATTATGCTATTGGTCTAAATCTTCCAATTATATTAATTTATAACAATTTCCTATGATTTAGCGTCAACGATTAGTGATTTCTTCCATTCATATTAGAAAATTGCAACCGCTATTATTAATATAACTATAGGAATAATAACAGTAAATGATTTTACAAAAAAATAAGGCTAATTCTTGTCTTGTGCTGAGGGTGTGCGTCAATTTCAATGCTGGGAAAAAATTGGCCAAGTAAAACTGCATTCGAGACGGATTCCCCGTTATTCTAACATGTCAAACCTGTGTTTTTGTACGAGGGTAAGAAACATTTTCCGTACGGCTTGCCTTAAGACCTAATATTGTTTTACCAAAATGTTACCGTCTAAATAAATTAAAAGAACTTCTCGTATCCTGGCATGATATATACAGGAAATACTTTATTTATATCCAATTCTTCTAACCCTTTGCCATATATGAAAAATTATAAATGTTATGAAATTAGTGAACGACGGACTGGAGATTTTATCTCAAATTTAATGACTCAAAAAATCACGGATCTAAAATATTTTGCTAAATATACTTCTGATGTTAAATTAGCCAGTTGATTTCTGAAAACTTTTGCCTAAGAGAAACAGACGGAGTTTAATGGTGGTGAAACGATTGGGCCTCCGTCGGAGGGAACGAGTTCTAAGCAAGAGAATGTCTCTTCCTTGTCAATCCATTTCTTAAAGTTCACAGCCCAGACATATATATATTTTACGACTCAA
The DNA here is from genome assembly GCA_019009955.1 of Riptortus pedestris. Lineage (NCBI taxonomy): Eukaryota > Metazoa > Arthropoda > Insecta > Hemiptera > Alydidae > Riptortus > Riptortus pedestris. Next base: position 78,906,730 of record CM032229.1, read on the forward strand.
ATTCATCGTCAATGACGTTAACATAGACTTGAAATTATCTTAAACATTGTTGATGTTCCACCATCTGTGGTGAATATATGAACCCATCATATTGTTAAGTGACATATCTGAAGCTCATAAATCGGGTAGTTCTGGTGATTGGAGATGCGAAACCTCTCTGCAAATCCTTCCAAGGCGTTTAGCCACCTGTTCCTACCTCTCTTGCGGCTTCCTCCTGGTGTACCATATAACATCTTCATTGCCAGTCTAAAGGGTTCGTTTCATTCATCATATTCCAACCACCGTAGTCTGTCCTTTTTTGATAGCACAAATCATATAATTATTTAGACCTTGATCCTAATGATCCTTGATTGCTCAACATATTTTTTGGAATGCATTTCTCTATCAGATGAGGAGTCCATGTTTTATTGTCATATAGGACTAGAGCATTGTCTGATCTGCCTTGATTACTGATTACTTCGTCTGTCGTTATATAAACTGGGCTCTACGCCATGAGAACTCTTCTACAAGACCGGCAAAACCTCCATGTTATTACTTGTACGTATTACATCGTTGGCATAACATAAACATATAATTTATAACACGTTTCTTACAAATTGTTAAAGTGTTCATTAATCATCTGGCTTTGAATTCCATAAAATAATCATTATAAATTATTTTTAGAGCTATAATACTTACAGTAAATGTCAACCACTATCAATCTGAGATTCGTTATCCAGGTATAACTGAGAACCTATAAACTCTGCAGGAAACAAAACTAATAGGCATCGTTCCTTGTCAATAAGGATGTAAAATAGCCAAGAAAGTGTAATAAATTATCCTTCATGTTCTTTAATTCAAATCCCTGTTACTAATCATGAGATCATCTAACTATTAACATTTTTCAAGAACTTTTTCTTTAAACAGTAATACTTGTAAACCTTTCTTAAAGACTACTTTTTAATATAGCATTTGCATTAAAAACTATTTATAAGTTTTTTCATTTCTTTAATTGGCACGAATATTTACTCACAATAATGACGAGAAAACTGACAAAAAAAATAATAGAATCATGACTCGAAGAAAAAAGAATAATGTAAATGAAAAAAATATAAATATGTATATAGATATCCAATGGGATTTATAAAAAAAGTCCGTCACGCAGGGGCTGCGTAAACTAAGCAGATTTCCCACGTGAAGTTTTACAATAGAGAAATCCGCCTAATAACAACAGTAGTAGTAAGGAATCTCTAAACCTATTCACGATGGACGAATAGTTACCGAAACGGCCCGCACTAGCTCTCGGCGGAGAGCCCCGAACATAGCCCACTCCTGCCGACCACACACATGCATACAAATGCAAATATCTCGGTTAATATTCAAGATACAGGATAAATGTATAAAACAATATTTATAGGAAACGTAATTTGCAATAAGATTGATTCTATACAATTTTTCGATCCGACGCATAATAACGGAGATATTTTGAATTTTCAAAAATCCCCCCTCTAAACCCCCCCTCCCACTGGTCCGATTTCAGCCATTAACGAACTTGATCTTTCTTTTTACATAAAACGCTTAAATATGACGTTTGGTAACGATCAAACAAAAATTGCGACCGCTAGAGCGTTAACAGACAAATATATATATATATATATATATATATATATATATATATATATATATATATATATATATAGATAGATAGATATAGATATAATTTGAACGGACCTCATTTTCGTCATCTAGGTAGGATCGATGGACATTTGAGGAAATTTTTCAAAACTCGCGTCATGAGTACGACCTCAATAGCTAGGGAAATCTGCTAATAACGTAGTTCTAACTGGAAGAAATGAAGGAGCAAAGGACAAGTCCTTAGTAGAAAAAGTATATGCTTGATTTGAAAGAGTTCAACTAAAAAAGTATAAGTAAATTTACAATTGTTTCGATATATTCGAAGTATAAAGTTAATATTGCTGTAATCTTTTTTATTCAACTCTTTTTATTTTGAAGCTTTTAAAATTAAAAATCTTACATTAAATATTTTAAAATTTTTAGTGAAATTGCAGTAAGTACTCTATAGCCAAAATACAATACTGTTGCTTTCTTCCAGTAATAAAAAATTACATATAAGAGGGTTGTAAACTTCGGGATATCCCACACAGATTAGCTCATTATTATTCTATTCTTTGACTTTTAGTAAATAAAAAAATCTTATCTTATATTTGTGAAATATAAATGAAAGCATTACCAACTTGGATAATGGGTGAAAAGATCTATTTTTTTAAAGTCAAAACACTCACAAAAATAGTGGAAGCAACGAGTCTTCAGTGGACAAAACGCTGAATAAAATACATCCAGATGGATCCATGGATGAATTTAAAAGGTGTGTGAAATCGGTAGGCTTTAAAAAAATTAGCTTAGCTTCCGTGAGTGAGGAATGTAACTATGTACCTTCCAATAAGGTTTATATTAACTGCTATGTTACTGATTTTATTTAATCGATGTATAATTTCCTTAAAACCAAAGAATACACCTTATTTATTCTGAATAGACTTTGTTCGGCTTTAATACTTATGTTTATTGCGAAATTCTGGATAAATCGTCTTACAAATGTAAAATGTTCTTCTGAGCAATAGTTTGATCTTCCTGACTAGATTTGAAATACGGAGGGAGCTATACTGAATGGAAGTCGCAAGGAGTTGAACAACCTAGCCCATTGGCCTTGGGTTGGAATGGATTTAAGTTGCACCAGTGTTAAGTGAGGTTAAACACACCTTATTCAATTTATGGGTCACAGCACCTGTTTTATGGTCTTCCTATTTCATTTCATCATACTAGTCTACTTTCCAATATATGACCTTTATCAGATTTGTTTTACTCTCTTCTCCAGAAAGAGTGGTCAACTCTATGTTGGATAAATGAGTTGAATTTACAATAAGAAATATAGTAAATAGTGGAGCATGATAAGCGCCCCAACTTATGTATCATTTATCTAGAATGGCTCTATCTTGTATTAAAGTTTGATTCAAATCCGTAATGTAAGATTCATGTAAAAATGTATTTACTGAAAACGCAAGATTTTGATTAAGAATTTCTGTATCGTTCCAATATTTAGAATATGTACCGCCAAAGGCAGTACGCGTATGGAAACGATCTTGAAAAACGGATGCCCCTTTTTCTTATTAATCATGTGCTTCTTATTTGTAAATTTATTTATTAAGTCATACCGGTTCTAAAGTAAAGTCATTAGTGGTAGTGAGAACTATATTTCAAACAGAAAAGATTCTTCCAAGGAAACCATAAATAAGCCTTTTATTTCTTGTTTGCCGCATTGAAGCAGTCGTCTCAGCTAACTTGAGATTTAGCATTTACCATGGACGAAAGTACTTTTCACATGTTAGATAGGCATATTAACAATCGTGAGTCGGAAGAGTTCTTTCAGAACTTGAGACTGTGTTCATTTCGTAAGCCCAAACGAATTCAAGCTAGACAACTTTATATATATTGAAGGATGCACAAATGTAGAACGTAATTAAGAACCCTTATGGTATATTATAGTCAATTTGGATTTGCTTGAATTTGGTTTCAGGTAAAACGTTGAGTCACAGACAAACAAGGTAAATATTTGATTTGTTTTCCTTACTTAGGACTTGGTTTCAATTATTTGAGAACTAATTTACCCTATAAAGAAAAATGTACACTATGCAGTGTACACTTGTAATATTGAATAAAGCTGCTGGAGCAGTATGCCAAAACACCATATTTTTTGGAATGCATTTCTCTTTCAGATGAGGAGTCCATGTTTCATTGTCATATAGGACTAGAGCATTGTCTGATCTGCCTTGATTACTGATTACATCGTCTGTCGTTATATAAACTGGGCTCTAAGCCATGAGAACTCTTCTACAAGACCGGCAAAAATTCTACAAGACACTGTTGAAGTCTTAACCATCATAGGTACTTCATATTGTTTTTTAAACACCTATATATGATGGATAAAACGCGTGGTACACTTTTAGTAAATTACGAAATTTAGGTTCATGTTGGTCAAAAAAAGTTTCTTCCTCAGCAGTCGAACATTGACCATTACTCTGTTAAATTAGGTCGTAAAAGTGATGTCTACTACTAAAGGAATAAAGGTGAGGTTACCATTGTGGTCAGAACGTAATTATTTAGGTTGAAATTGTAATTTAAAGTTTCACAGTAATATATTTCATTTGGTTGGCACTTCATGCAAATTTAACATTTATTCCTTGAGTCAGCTGTTTAGTGGAGATTCATGGTCAGGATAAAATATCATTTCTGCTTTTCGATAACTGTTTAACTGCAAGATAGGTTGGTAATAAAGTTACAAATTTGAGAATTTACGAGATTGTTTTCTAATTTTACTTTAAATTTCGTCTTCTGATTTAACTATATATAGCTTTATAATAAACCAACAGCAAATGAAATAGACTACTTCAGACTCTTTTTAGAATAATTGCATTTTTCTTATAAACGAATAAGTATTGATAAATAATTGTGGGTGTGAGCTTCCTCCTTGCATAATCTTCACCTTCAAACAGTTTTCATCTAAGGCTAGTCTCTTGCTTAATAAGAAAATATAATTTAAACCATTAAGCATAATATAATATTTGCAGCTTAGCCTTTTTTAGGCTTAGCTTATGCATTTTATTTTGTAGAGACTGTCTCTCTGTCTATCCTCCAGGGTACCTTTATGTCGTATTTACTCTCTCTCTCTTTTCAATCAGATGCTGAATGAGTTTACGTTGGAATCTATTTGAAAATGTTATAGTCTATAACTAAGCAATCAAACTTTCGCAAACACACATATACATTTGAGTGTATTTAAAATGACAATTCATTACTACTAATACAAAAATCATAAGCTTTAAGTAATCTACAATGATTTGAGGAGGACTAACGTGCTAAGTGGGTGACCCATGTGAATTACACGCACTATTTCATTAAATGTTCTATTAATGGACTTTGTAGTTAAGCCTACACATCTTCGTAAACCAATTTAGAAGGTACTTGAATTAACAGAAATTGGTTCAGTAAACCGCAAACATTCCAATAAGTATTAAAATACCCTCTCCCCTCCCCTAAGCCACATTTTACAGATGTTGTCCGCCCATGTGCTGTTGTGACACAGAACTGAAAGTTTATATTGCTATTGGATAGGTTTAACTCTTGTATTAATACACTCATCACTACTAGTCATGAATGGTCATGGTTTGATTTGTACTCCCCCGATAAAAGTTTCAATAGTGCTCAGGGTCCAAAAAGCCTTCCATGCCTCGGCTTTACTTGAACGATTCAGAGAAGAGGAAATCGTGTCACTAATACGTTATAAATGCTAACATTCGTTCACTCCTACTATGTTGGTGCTATTATTGTGTAACGGTTTTCTGGGCCGATCATGTCATAATATGCACACAAATACAAGTAAGCCACTTTAATACGTAATCAAGAGTCATATTGTAAAAGAACGCTTTGCATAGAGTTTGTGAGCTCTACTTAAAATTGAATATATATATATATATAATATAACATTGAAGCACAGTGTCTACAGAGACTGCCAATTTTGAGGAATTCGGAATTGCACTTATTGGTAACCGATGGGTTGTAACAATGAAGAGTTATTGATGAATGAGAGGGGCATAGGCTCTTATCATTAATTATTTTTCAAACCAATGTTTTAATTTCGGTTATCATTAAAAATAATACCTACTTTGCCCAAAGAGAATGTATGTAGTTGTACATTTGGGAATAAGGGATGCTTTATGAATTCCATGTTACATAAAATAAATTATGATAAAATAAAAAAAAATCGTTTTAAATATTTTTTCGCTTTATTATTGAAGAACAAAACAAAACATTAACCCTTCTTTAGGATTGGAAAAGGGATTCTGAAATATGTTATATTCATATAAGAAGATTCTCTTTTGGTACTGGTCCATGATAAGAAGTTGACAATTGATAAGATATTAGGCTATTGATAAGGTACTCACGTTGCCTCGGTGTGACGGTGCTTGACGGGGACTGAGGGTTGCGGTGGTCTTGACGGTCCTGGCCGGAGTGAGTGCCTCTTAGAGTTGTACCCTCCTCAAGTCCCCACTACTCCCCACCCCCACTGGCTCCGGGGGGTGGTGGCTCTTCGCCCTGCAATATTCTAACCATTGTCACAATGTTCCTTCGGTAGTGTCCATGTTTCATCAGTTTCACGACCCGTATCTCCGCCCTTTCCGTATAAGTGTTTTAAACACACATCCACAAGGCCCGGCTCACTTCACCTTGAAACAGGTGAAAAATCTTGCCAGCTTTCGAAATGCCCGGCTTGCTTAATATAGACTTATTTATCGGATATAATACCTCAACTGTATCAACTTAGTTCATCAGTAAAGGGAAATATTCATTAGCATACTCTAGTATTACCTATTTTTTACCTCATCCTTTTCGTGAGATAACATTACTTCGATCTAGAGTCTACCAGAACTTCGCAATTCATACTAGACATGTGAGAGGAAGTCATAATCCGTCAGGGGTTTATATTTTTCAGCTATTTCCATATTGCGTTTAACTAAATACTAGGCATAGATAGACGTCTTTATACGGTCTGACCCATTGCCATCATCTTAGACGATTCAGTGACTATTAACATCTAATTGCGGACTCCTTTAACCTTTGCGAATTTCCCCCTTTTACTTGGGACGCTACATCAGTTCTATTCTGAGAATGTGACATCCATCACAATTTGCTCCACTTTACAGCACAAATGATATCAAGATCGCCCGATAAGCATTTGATCCTTCTTCTGTATGGCTCTGTCACAGCGCCAAAGAGATTTCTTCTTTCCCAGATCTAGAGGGCACGCCGTAATTTTTTTCTGTGTTCCACTTGCCACCCTTGAGAGACTCTTAAATCAGAGAGATGTCTGTAGGGAATATAAAGATCTGGCTTCCATTTATAACGATAATATATAACTGCTGGGTTCCTACGGTTAGTTAATATTATTTCCATTTATTTGTATGTACTAAAACTTTCTCAAATTAAAACCATTTCTCCCTAAACGAATCCTAAAAACATATTTCCAACAAATAACGTTATACGTTGTTCTTCGCAAATAATAATTATTTACTTATTTAAGTCCGAGTTCGCTTTTTATAATGAATGGGACAATTATTCTCTAGCTTTAATCATTTATAAATGGGCTATGGTTTATTACAAATCTTTTTAAAAAAATAGGTATTATCTGACTTAACTCTTCCATATTTCATATAGAAGTAAATTTAGCAACTACGCGATGTTTCATCATTTAACAGCCTATCTATATCAAAAAGGATGTTTTCTGTTTCTGCTTATGGCTAAAAATAAAAATAATGAATTTCTTTGAAGAAAAGCTATATTTGTGCAATTATGCAGCCCTTTTAATTATTTTGAATTTTTTCATCCACTTATTTTTTTAAAAAAGTTTATTTACACAATTTGTGTGTGATAGCAGCATTGTGATGCTTAGATAATAATTCAGTTGTTCATCATATTCTCTGAAGTTCAAATAATTTGTTCTGCTTAAGTTACCTTGTTAAAATGAATTACTAGATATTATTTTGATTCCTTATTTTTGATTTCCACGTAGTGCAGTTTTAACATAACTTCCACTAAACAGAAACAGACACATTTCAATCTCTAGGTGCTGCAATATCAAGGATGCGAATAATAAATCTCCAAAAAAAGAGCATTAATGCATCTTCATGATTTTTTTCCGGTGGAGCACGTTCGTTCTCTATCTTGAGCGCCCTCTTAAAGTAAAAAGACTAATCATAGTTGCGCGCACAAGACAGTTACACGTGTAAATAATCAATGTGAATAAATAATCAATTTAAACAATCAGGCTCCCAAATAAATCATTGTGAAAGATTAAGGTCTTTTTTAATGATCCGTAAAAAGTCGATTGAAACTAGGAAACTATTAAATTAATACTAGGATACCCATAAACCATCCTTGTATGTATGGCATGTGGCGGATGTGCGTATGAACATTGTTTGCATTCTTCTTCTCTCTTCTAGTTTTGTTCGTTTTTATTTATTTATTTTTTTGTAATCTCACTTATATAATTAATATGCCTGTTGAGGGAAAATAATTTCGTTTCTTTATATTTTTTAATTATTATATGTGTGGAAATAATTCGGATTCTGCCTTCAACTCCTCCTTATATTTACTCCTATATGCAATTTTTTTTTATTAGCTTCCATTAAGTAACTGTTGCTCAGGTTTTTACCATTGTAAGAGGGAGTATTTCAAAGGATTTTAGTATGAAATATTAATAGAGTTTTAATTAGGCAGTATAAAATATTTCAAGTGGACAATACTTATTACCTTAATACACATATGAAAAATTCCTTAATCCTATTGAGGCATTCTGATAAAAACATGAATTCTATTTGTTGGCAAAAAGGGGCATGTCAAAAGCCTTAATTTCATAAATTAAAGAAAAAAACGTTTTACGGCTGTAAAGTACATTCTAATAAAAGCCTAGTACATTCTTCGAAAAAGCATCAAAGGGAATTTCATCGTCAGCACTGACGAATATTTATCATTACATTCATGTAAGCCATCATTCCAGTCAGTCGTAGACAAGTATTATATAGCTCATGTTGATAATATTCATTCCATTAATGCATATTTAAAAAAAAATCACAATTGTATTGAGGCATTCTCATGGACCATGAATATCCATCTATTTGAAGATCATTTATGAAGTGAAAAATGTATCCTAAACAAATTAATTCAGTCTTGATAAATATATTATTAACAAATATATACAATACTATTTCTTAAAGCTTATAAATATATAAGTAAAACGCCTCTATTTCATCATTTCCAAGGTAGGCATACGAACAATTTTTTTCAGAAACGTGGAATGTACAAATTCAATAACTGATTGCCCTCAAAGGAAGTCTGCTAAAATCGAATTGTTTTATGGTAATTGTTGTATTTTGGTATTAGTTGACTCAGAAATATTATTAATGCTCAACGAAATTCTATGAGCTTCTAGTTTAAGAGAATTATGACGCTACACACAAGATTTGAAATATGACGCTACACACAAGATTTGAATTATGACGCTACACGCAAGATTTGAATTATGACGCTACATTTCCTATACATATCTCAAACTTATAAAAAATAAAAGTATTTAACTGAGGAAAAACCTTAATTTTATTTATATAGATGTTTTTACATTCATTGATAATTATTTCATTGTTATGAATTTTAGTTTATTTGTTTGCTAGATCATAGTAGTCACTTCCCGGCAATGGTGATTTCCATTCTACCATGATACCTTAATATGAACCCTATTATGAAGGAAGGCTTTATACCAATTACGGAAATGTACCTGTATTGGCTAACGGATTGGTGAAGAGGAGGTGATGTTAATGATTAATATGAAACGTATAAAGTTTCATACAAAGCTTAATATAAACATTTTGAGACTAGCTGTAGTTGTATCGTTGAAAATAGCTGTATTCCACTTGTAAATATTATAAATGGATTGACCTAAACACTAAACAACCCCTGCCTATTCATAACATACTCCAAGTGGTTTTGAAAAGTCAGTCTCTTGTTATACTTATGTTGTGTGAATTGGTCACTGGTTGAATATTGGCAAGATAATGTTTAGGACCTATAGTTTCAAGAATAAAATAAATATCGTTAATTTCCTATAGAAATGAAAAGATTCAATTATTTCAGCATGACTAAATTATTTGATCTAATTCCGATTAAGCATTCTCTTGTAATATAATAATGAGTACCTCTTAGTCAATATTAATAATTTTGAATTGTATGCTATAAATAGCTTTCTAATAATAATAATAAATATAATTTAAACTCAATTTATTTTTAATTGTTTTTATTAGTCCAACATTGGCAATTATAGTTTAATGCTGACAATATTTATTTTTTATAACCTGAAACAAACAAAATTCTCAATTAAGTTCAATTTGATCACCAGAAAAAAAATACAATTCATAAATAAGAATAGCATGATAATGCTGATAAATATTACAAAAACAATTTATTTATTTTTTATAAAACATTATTATTGATGATATGAAATCTGTGTTTTCACTTAAAAATAATTTAACCCCGCTCCTGGTATAAGGTATATATATATATATATATATATATATATATATATATATATTTTCAATTGACATATTTACAAAAAAATTGTTTTCCCTATTGAGGCAATCTAACAACATTGATATTTATCATCCGGAACTTAGATATCAAAATTTTAAATTCGTAAATGTAAACAAGGTCTTAGGCCCGAAAAATGTTTCCTATCAAGTGCTTGCATTTTTGTCCTATAAAACCAAATATATTGACGAAAATATTTTTTTTCTTCAAGGTAAACCTCCCCTTGCACATACGTTTAGTTGAACATTAATTGGCAAAGATAAATATAAAATATAAAAAATAAGAAACAAAATATCATTCGGTCGTATTTGAGTGATAGAATATCGTAAGGGTGGCCAAGGGTAAAATACAAGAATTTCAATTGTGTCTTAGAATGATCTAAATGAAAAAAAGAAAAAAAAGACGGAAAAAAAAGAAAAACAAGCTTAATTTAAATAGAATTTCAAACCTTTATTTTCATAAGATATTAGAATACTTTAGCAACGGGATAAGTTAAAATTAAGCCCGAATTGGATATTAACATTTATAACACCTTTAATCCTATATTTCAAAACAATAAAACACTCTAAATAATAAATTGGTGCCCAAGAAACTGTGTATGAACATGGTTGTTAAGAGAATACAAACAAAGATCCTGAATAATCCGCGAACAGGAAGTTTAAGAATATATGAATACCCTCTGTTTTGGTACACAAATATTTTCTTAAGATCAACGCATCTTTAAAAATGTATAACTATATTATCTGAAATAAGAAATTATAGTATTTAATTTTTTTTTATTACAGATTAAATAATGATCATTTTTCTGATTCAGTGCCAAGTGGTGCGATAGCTAGTCAAGTGTTTGCTGAAAGGCCAAGAACTTGAGGATGAAGAATTAATGTGAAGGACAATAGCATCCTCTGATACATTGAAGGCATTCAAATCTTCTAATAACTAGTACATATAGAGGTGGCACTCCTTGTTCCGTCGCCTTACAACATGTCCTTGAAATTACATATAAGATACTGTCTTAGCTAAATTATTTCCTTCATCCTTAACAGGTGTGTGGGGACCTTTTTGAATCAAGGCATGTTGTTTCCTCTACCATACCAGAAAGCAAGACATGATGACTTATAAATTAGTTTTTCTTTTTCAGTCCTTAATTGATATTTTTGGCGATGGGTTTGATTCCTTAGTGGACAAAGAACATTTAATCAGTGATGGGCACGATGACCACTCAGCAACGTGAGTAAATTGAGTAGCTTCTCAAACTAAGAAGTGGCTATCCTTGATCTGCAGAGCCCCCACAGTACGGCTGGGAATGTGTCAAGCTGACCACTTGACTCCCCATTATATATTTAATTATAAATTAATACACATTATTATTTTGGATATTTATCATAATAAATAAAGGAATTTATTTTTTAATTGATTTTTAGGGAGGTTCAAAATTTACTAGCATCTGATTGACTGATTTGAATTATGGGTCATTTCCAGCTCAACACACCCATTATTCCTCATTGTTTTAGACTTTTCTAATTTTGTATACTAGGGGTAGTATAAAATGTCATGGGTATCAGAGTAAAATGACACCATTCTCACCGTCCTAGCTCATTTAGAACAGCTTCTGGGTCTATTTTTTTTAAAAAAAGAAGCGTTTCTTGCGTTTTTGGGCTCCTCTTTCAAAGCTATACGACGCCGTCTTTCGGAAACCGTTTGAGATAAAAAATTAAATTTGATGTTTTTCTTATTGTCAATGCCTACTATTAGTATACAAAATTTAGGAAATTCGAAATTAAAAGTGTATTTAACTGACATGGAATGACCCTTATAGTGTCTCATTTCATTGCTTTAGCGCAGTATTCCACCAGTAGTATATACGAGTAGTAAGCATGTTAGTGGAGGTTGAATACCCTATTGAACACATCTCTTACAATTCAACATATTTTCGAAATATTCAAGGATATCAAATATGAAATTTCTCAATTTTAAATGCAGCTTATTGTTTACATACTCGTAGGTTAAGGGTCCTATGCAAAGGATTAAGCCCGGAATTGAAGTTAAGATGAAATAGCCTTCGACGTCCCACGCTCAAAATTAACTTGGAAAAAACACCTGCCTATTTTAGGAACTGCACGTGGAAAATCTCTTAAGTTAACATAATATGAAGGATTTTGTATTAATGCATTGACTCCATGTCATTCGTCGATCCAGAAAGTTCGGTGCTCCTTGATGATTACGGAGATATCATCATATTAGAAGCGTTCTAAACTGAATACTTTTAATTCTGATTTTTAGCAGCTTGAGCTTTAACCCACCACTTTCTATACCTCAATGTTAGTGTTTGTGCCACATTCAACATATTCTGGATCAGATATATCTGAGAAAAACAAATTAAAAAGTATAGGGCTTAATATTGTGGAGCCTCTGCATTAAAAGTTGGTTTCGTTGCTCATGCGAAGAAATGGTTTAATAACAATATTGAACTTATAAAAAACTTGTGATGCTGAATAGAAGATATTTATGTCAAAGTGAGTTCGAAGTCATCAGTGACACGCCAAGCGCGTCTGCTGCAGTATTTGAACCCTTTGTTTTGAACATTCTTGTCATAACTGTTTTAAAAGCCGAATTGACGTTGTCCGATGTTTTTCAAGATGCCGAAGCAATTAAGTAATTTTTCGTGAGTGCATAGATACATGTAATTGGTCGTCCAAAATCTTGGATCTTGACGTGAGGTCTCACGCCAGTAAAGCAATAACTACTCGATTTTTCTTTATCTTGGAAAGTACCTTTAGCAAGCAAACACAGTGCTTGTGAATTATTGAGGGTGCTCTTATTTGCTTTTGGTTTTTGATAATTTTTCGTTTTCGATATCTTCATAGAGTTTTATTTTTCTTCAGGTTATGAGTTTTATCTTCTGATTTCATTATTTGTGATGAAATCGATTTTTGAAGGATTCTCAGAGGACGAATACACTGAATTTTTCAAACTTTTTCTGTACCCAGGTCGTTTTGTTTAAAGGATGAAATTTAAGTATAGAGCAGAAAGTTCCTACTTTCTTTTGCCTGTGACAACTGTTTGTCCGTGAGCCAATGGTGAAATAGTGCTGTCGTTCTGCCTATTTTTTAGTTATTTCCAAAGATAGTTGTTGCTCTGTTCTATGCAACTGACTCTATATTTTGTGATTATCAATATAAATGTTTTGCATTGATAAACTACTATCAACGGTTGTGATGCAAATTACTCCTTTTGAAAAACAGTTTTTCTATGAGATAAGTTTATAAGTATGCTTTAGCGTTTTATTTAAGAAATTTGTGATTCTATAGGGATGTTTCCTATAGTCTTGAGTTGAATACAGAAAATTTTAGTCATTTATACCTCCCGAATGAATAGTATAAACACTATTACATATGAGTTGAAATTAATGGGGAATTATTTATGATTGTTGAGACGATTTGAAATACCTCTTTATCATTAAAATTTAACGTAACGCTGCTCAAGCTGCATTGGGTCAGATGGTCCGCCTGTAAGTCGTGACTTCAGTAATTTCGTAGCATTCATAGGTCATCCGAAGTGAGATTTGTAATTTACATGATTATTATAAATGATTAGCAAGTGTGTTACTAAGCGTCGTTGTTTCATGGTGACATTAGAGTATCAGTTAAGGAGCCCAAGGCTTTGCATCTACTACATTCAGGATTACCCTGAGAAAATGAATATACTTAGATAAGTATAACCAAGAAGAATTTGTTCACTTGAGTTAAAAATGGTTACGTCGTCTCAAGAAGAGTGGTGTAATGACTCGTGAGGCGATGTGTATAAAGCAATCGGCCACATTTCAGAACAGAGGCCTGTTGATAAAAAGCCTTCTTTGAAGGTCTGGTGGATTCTCGGGATTAGTTGCAGTTGAGGGAATGGTACGATGAAATCATTTTCTTTAACAGGAGATGTTAGTCTATCATAAGTTAAGATTAATTTTCAACTTGGACAGTACACTATAGCTATACTTTTTAAGTATACTTAATTATAATTAATGAAAGAGTTCCACAGCTTGAGAAGCATAAGTATCTCTACCAATAGAACGTCCATTGCTATTTTGTAGATGTATTGTAAATAAAGAGTGGCTATATAAGGTAACAACTATTGCCTCACCTTACTCAACATCAGATTTACCTTGCAACCCAATTGCCATTAGTACGCCTGCAAATATAGTAAATCTATAAACATTGGATTTTATTAAAGTTATCAAGATCGTCTTATAACTTCTAACTGCATATTCTTTAGACGTGTGCTGGTTATTGTGTTGTTTATTTTCGTCCATGTGCTACGTTTGCAATTAAACGTTTTTACGTTTGAATGAAAAAACGTACGATGAAATCATTTTCTTTAACAGGAGATGTTAGTCGATCATAATTAAAGATTCATTTTCAGTGAAATGTCCTAAAAATATGATCCATTGAATGCCCTTTGAGGCAGGCAACACTGATTGCACGCACAAGCTATAAATCAATAACTAAAAACTTCCTCCCGCAGGAGCTGCGTAATTAGTGTAATTTTAAATCATAGTCCACCCCCTTCCCGCCGGTTGAACCGATACTGCCCAGTAATAATATCTGCCTTTTTCCGGTTAAAAGCTCAAGTATTACGTTTGGTTTAAATATCTCAAAATTTGAGGTCGCTAAAGAGCGAACAGACAAATAATCTACAGGTAAATACATAGATGTCACATTGTTCATTGATCCTGTTTTTAGAAGCCATTCACAGGGAACGCGTAGATGTGAAGGTTTTTTGTGTAATGTTGTCGTTTGACCAACCCTATAGCTGCCAACAATTAAATTAACTCGTCCTTCTTTGCATCAATCTTCCGATTTGCTTATCATTTATTTTCCGATAATAAAGTATATGTTCAAATTGGTTTATCCAGATTATCTCTACAACTATTTGGCCCGTTCATGAATAGTGAAAATTGAAGTTATATAATCCTTATCTAGAGAAGCCCAACAAGTTATTTATGAAAAAAAAGTGTAACTTGTTATAGATCTCATTGTGGAATATCAACCTTAATTTGACTGAGAAGGAACGGAACCGAAACTGCCACCAGGAAGTACGAACGAACTGTTGTCATTTAACAGCCAGAAAGACTGGACATTTATTTCGTCAATATGGAATGAAGAATGAAGGAAGTTCTTTAGAAAAAGGAGAAAGTTTCTCATTTGGGAAATAATGAACGGTGACACTTTCAAAAATTCAGAAATTCTGATGCAAGGCAGAACCTGGTAATGATATGAAGCAGAAAAAGAGAAAATCACAAGAGGCCATTCGATTATATAGGGAATATTAATTCAAACGTGCCAAACATGAGTAGTTGGTTCGTGACTAAAACTCCTCGCCAAAGCTTGTTGACCAGGCACTGCCTCATCTCGGGAGGTTTCCTAAAAGTGTACTAGTTATGTATGTTTCTTTTATGTTTGTTTGGCAAAATGAATTTCTCACACAGGAATTAACTTCTATATCACTCAGGCTAAAGGCAGATTTATAACTTGCTACAACATTCACAGATGACCTAATCTAGCATTATATTCTCTATTCTAAGCCTGAAGTATGCTGGGTGTTAGGTATTAAGTGATATGATGGTATTTAGAAAATTGCATTAACAGAATAAAATTCAAATAACCCAGTTCATATTCGATTGAAAGCGAATAAGTTTTCCTTTTAACACTTTATTTAAACCCCTACATGGCCCAATAACAAAGTTGATTTTTAGTTTTACATGAAATGGTTAAATATCGAGTTTGGTAACTGCGAGAGATTTGGGTAGCTCAATTGGGTAGCAGAAACACACGCGCACACACAAACGTTGACGCACTGTGAGGGAATAAATAATTTTTTTTAAAAAAAAGTTTGGTCGATTTTAATATTTGACGCAACCACTAATCTGGTTGGAGAAATGACTAAGACAACAATTTTTAAATTAGCTTCAATAAGAGTGTTTCAGAATTTCTCCCTTGTAAATATATGTGGATTATAAATAACCATCGCAGGCCACAAAGTATTTGAACTGATCGTATATTATATTTGAACTGATATATTTTTTATTATACTTATTCACGTTGTATTCAAGTTCGTAAAACAGTTAACGCTGCAGAATATATTGATAAAATCATAAATTCTTTGAACGATTTTGAAATACTACCCAATTCTCAATTTTTTTCTAATTGTCCATTTAAATCATGTAAGATTCAGTCTCGTCATTGAACCTGGTAGCCTTAATTTGGCAACATTGGCTTGGCAATGATTCCGGCCTTCCAGACACATTTAAATTATTCAAGCCATAGGTTATTTGCCGCTTCTATGTCACAAATCATAATGACTTTCTTATGTCGATGCGGGTTAAAGGGGTTAATAATCCCGTTCCATGTCGCTAATGACGTGGGACAATTTATTTGTGGTGTAATACACTGTTTTAAACGTTTCGAAAGAGTGATAATGCCTCAAGGATTCCTTCTAATGCATTATGCAGTAATTTAAAACCAAGCTGCAATGGTGATTTACAGTAGATTTAGTTGGTGCATGTCAACAAAATAACGTCATGCAAATGACTAGTTTTGTGAAATTCCCGCAGATAGAAAATCAAAGATCCCTGCATGTGATGTCCTTCCAATTAACTTTCACCTGCCTTGAATATTATTAGAGATATCTTTTCTGCATATTAAAAAAAACAAGCCTTTATTATGTGCAATTAAATGAGATTAGACAACTACAGTGAATTATTGAATGCCATCACCTTATTATCAATTCTTATAACTTTAGGAGGAAGAATTTTTTAAGAGAGTTTTATGGAATCAACGGAAATGATGTTAATAATCTTGTAATATTTTTATTTTACAAATTAAGCAATTAATCCTATTTTTGAAACCCAGATCAAACACGCAGCACGCGTCTTTGTTGTTTAAAAGTGTTAAAATGGAAAATAACTATGTTATTAAATTGGAATTCAAACTAAGAGAATGCCTTGAAAACTTAATTAATACAAATTTTACAGAATTAATAATTTTTCAGATGCGCATTTTAGTTTAGTACGGAAATTAGTAGGTTGTCTACCTTTTAACTACAGTTTTATATAAGTAATTTCTAAGTGCTTCCACCCAGCATTCCATCAGATATAGGAATATCTGGCCATACAAGCATTTTCATATTTAATCTATGTCAACCATCATTAACCCGTGACGAATCTATGAAATTTTCTGTATTCTAAATTCTTAAAACACAAGTCTTGCAAAAAAATATAATACAACGATGATCTCCCGGATATATTTGATAACTTGAATACCTCTAGTAGTAAACTGGTTAACTATATTTTGACGAATAAATCAGCAGCAACGATAATAGATCAGGTTTTGAGAAAGGAAATAGGGTTAAGGTAAATATTTTAATATCGTGATTTAAGTGTCGAATTTTGAAGAATGGATTAGAAAATAGTTATTTTTTGGTGAGTTCCATTGAAAGCAATAGGGAGGGGTACGAGATAAGGTGGCTAATAATAAAAATCCTCGGAAGAAAAAATGAATATTTAGTTGGCCCAGAGGAGTGTGGAATAATACACAGTTCAGTTGATAGAAATAAGTTTAGGAAAAGAAGGAGGTGGCTTTGATGTGACCATAGTAGTCTTGTTAAGTGAAATAATCACTAAAAGCAGGTTATAATCCAGTCGGGGCATTGATGTATAAGCAGAAGAACTGAATAGGTCCACGATGAGTGTCAGGATATGGCCTGCTTTGACTTAGTAGTGACTAGGGATGGAAGGTGACTCCAAAAGGTGTTCTTAGGAAGAGATAAATGCTGACTATTGGCCCCAAATTAATTTTACTTAATTAAATACATCGCCTGGCCTGTCTAGTGCTGACAGGATATGGATGCATCAAGCAAGTTTATTATAAAACATATGATGTAGTTGAAAATCAGAGATGCTATCCTTTTATTTCGCATCACATATGGTGAAAGCAAAATTGGATGATGACTCAGTTATGTTTTAGAGTGTTCCTGAATTTATCACCTGGCGTTATATTTGATGACAGAGAACGAAAAGGAGAATGGTGATTAGCTTTCCGGATCATTTATTGATTGGGCAACAAATTTTATGTTTTTTTCTTCTTATGAGATTTGTGAGAGCCCTTTCAACGGAGAGTCCATTAATCTGAGTTGATTTTGTCCAAGGTTGACGTTCGTCAAACCAGTTGCTTTATTACTCCCGGGCATCATTTCCACTTTTCATACAAGCACATCCTGCAGCATCCTAGACAATTCTCCTTAACCACATAACTAAACTCCAATTTATCATTATTTTAAGCTGTAAGACATTAAAATAAAAAAAAAATGGACTAATGAAGACATAATAAGCTATCTAGAAAAGGAAAGCGATGTGGGCCTAATTTGCCTGAGTGCCACCCCTCCTTGGTGGTTGGTGTTTTGTAACCACTAGCCGACCTACAAACCTGAAATACTTGATGAAAGTCGACTCTGTCCTTTCCTGCTGCTACATATGTCCTTCGTACTATGTCTGAGATTTCTACCGTTATACAATTATTTAGAATAGATCTGTAGCTAGTACATTCGCGAAGATTATTAAGTTTGAAATATAATTAGGAAATGACTTTGAAAATGCAACATTTTCAGCTGATTTCCTCTAAGGGAAATCATCTATTGAGATCGTACTCATGACGTGATTTTCGAGAACTTTCTTCAAATTTCCATCGATCCTACCCAGGAGAAAATGAAAATGAGGTCCGTTATTGTTCTCATTGAACTTTTAGGTTTTGAGATAAATGCAAATACGTCACGCACGTGGGAAATCTGCTTAGTTAACGCAGCCCCTGCGTGACGGATCTTTGTTTATATCAATCAAATTAAAATCAACCCTCCCCCTTATATGTACCTTATCAATAAATATTAAAAAAATACGCAATAAATATTACTTCTTCGTAACAGTCATATATTAGGATTGTAAAAGGTAAAAATCTAGATATTTCATCCAAACTTGCATTTTTTCAATCATTTCACTTTGATAAAGGCACAGCCAACGAGATTATCTTTAGCCGTTTGAACAATCATTCTAAATAAAATACTTCCTATTAAAAATTACAAAAAGAATATTTGTTATTAACTATGGTTTATATAAGATCAGAAATATGCTTAAGTAGTTTTAGTTTTGTAATTTTATTATAGTTTTAGCCTGCGTCGAAACCGTTAGCTGTGATTGCGTACAAAAAATCATTTAGATGAAATACGAAGATTTTACTTCCACATTACCTAAACCGAGTTCATAAAAATTCTTTGTCAAAGGCTTTTCCTTAATAGAGTTTTGAAAGATAAGAAGATAGTCAAAATTACTATGAATGATTTTTGCTTCTTATCATTTACCACTCTATTTTTTAAATATAAAACCATATTTGATCAGACTCAAATTTCTTTACTAGTTGGAGATCACATAAAACCGAGTTGAACTGTTAATACAAGAACATGATGACCTAGATTATACGTCGAATCAACAATGAATTTCATATTATCCCTTTCTCAAATAAACATTTCATTTGAAATATCATTATGGTCTATTATGCTGTCCAGAGTAAATATTGCACATGCTGGAGACGCTTTTTAGTTCACGAATGTTTGTGTTTTTTATTCATTGTTCGACCTCAGTAGTCTTTTTGTTTGTTTTAACCTTTTGATATTTACAATAACTGGTCTTGAACCATTTACTCAATAACAAAACTTAGAATAACTGTGTATGAATAAATTGATTACTTTGCCAGGAAATGTCATGGCTGTCACACATATAGATGAAATAGAATCGGTTCAATCAAAACAAAAATAGCAACTTTATTCAACCGTTTTAAGCTTGAAAGCTAGAGTGAACGATCGAAAGACTGATTCTTTCCCTGTAGTGTCAAACTACTAGGAGAATGTAGGAGCCTAAATGGTTTTGATTGTTGAAAGTTTAAGCTATTCTGCGAATTATAAATTTAACGATTAAAAACACGCCTCTGCGCCTGAACTTAACTCTTATCATATCGTATCATATAAAATGTTCTTGGGCAGTCTGGAAATTTCCATTATTTCAAAATGTCCCATCAGCAGTCGTTTGTGACAGATGTTATCAGGTCTGCTATGTACCAATTATAGGTAAAGAAAGATGATTTCCACACAATGATAATAGCTAGAATCGGTTTGGAAGGAAGCCGACGACGGATGGGGCAAGAGGTTACTACTAACTAGGCGGTCAGGTGCGGATTTTAATTAAATAAAAATGTTTGGCTCGATCACTCAATATTTATTATAGTATAATTCCTTTAGTTTAGGGCCCTTGTTCGTTATTCACCATTTGTGCTCCTCTTTAACGCTCCATATATTTTTCAAAGACACTTCTTTCCCCGTCCAGCAACGCTTTCCTTTATTCTTCTGGGATAGTTCCCGATTCACAGTCAAGTATAACCGCAGGTCTAAACACCGCTTTGAATGTCATCGGTATCACTTTTCAAGAGAGGTTCTTGAATCTGAGATCTCTCCGCAAGGCACAGTAGCATGATATGTATTCCAGGGATTAGTAGAAACACTACTTACCCAAATGATAATTTCTATATGATTAGCTAATCTGGGTGTGTTATCTACAGACTACCACCCAGATATTTAATTTTCGTACAAATGGGGAACGTGTACTCTCTAAAATGGGCGATTCCTTGTCTCTTTGATCTATCTCGTAAACCATATCCCCACTTAAACCACTATACTATATTTAATGAATGAAAGACCTCTCACTACTGTCGTTGAGCACTCTTTGCCTTGCTTAGCCGTGCATCCTTGTCCAGCAGTATTTTCAAAGGGGGGACCCCCCTCTACAGTTTCTGAATGTCGTTATCTAGAGCATCAAGCTACCTTTTGTCTGAGCCTACGTCCTTTTTTGCTTCCTTCTATAGTACCATACAGCAACGCTTTGATGGAGAATCACCTCTTTTTAATGGCACAATGATTTCAGGATCACAATACAATAGTACTAGTTCGGTATTAAGACATTTCCTATGTCACTTTTATAACCTCATCCATCCATATCCTTTGATTATTTCAACAGTCCCGAGTAGGCCCCAGGTCCCGAGTGGGTATCAGTAGGCCAAGGAGATTTGTTATTTTTAAGAGACTTGATATATTCTTAGTGACTTCTCATTCATGTGACAACTTCCTCAATATCGTTGCCATTGAGTGAACTTATTAGATCACACGATATCCGACTGATCTCGACATTTAAAATTTCGTTGACGTATTGATTCCTACTTTCAACTCTCACACTGGGAGAATTCCCTTGAGTATGCTAGTATTCACTCACATGACAGCATCTCAGTAGTATACATTTAACATGTTTTATTACTTATGGGCCTGAAAATTCTCCTGCATTTCCTCAAATTCCAGAGTTTTGCCCCTACCTTCGCAGCTCTTTTTCTAATGGTTTATAGTAATTTATTATGTGAACAAAAAATTAGGCATATATTCAAATTGGTATATCAAATTTGGTGTAATTAAGATGATTTATAGTATATACTAAAGAATAGAACATTTCCTAGAAGAAAATAGAAATCCAGTGTTTTATTTTAAAAACCGTTAAAGTTTAATTTGTTCCTTGCCTTTCAAAAGTAGCCTGGATTCTCTTTATAGAAATCGAAAATTATTGTTTCTCAGAAATAACTTAAGGTAGTAATTTAGGATGTTTACGAAATATGCCATTCCTAAAATAAAGCCTGCAACGGTACTAATTTGCAACTGTAATGTATGCTTCTTTTTCGCAACTAAAATTTAATTTGTTCTTTCACAATCCAAGTCCTATGGAGACAGTGACAATGCACATATACCATTCGAAGCTAAACCGCTTGCAACACCTCCTTGTCAGCGTATTTTCCTTGTAGCTAATCGATTAATGGGAGTCATTCTTAATCTTGTCAATTGACAGAAGTACCTAAGCAATTAACGCCTGTTTAGGCTTCTGTAGACACTTATACCTAGTCCGGGTGGGGACAACATGCGGTTCCGCAATGGGATGTCCCACCAGTAACAGCGAAAATGAGGGGGGCGCGTCGGGACCGATTATTACTGTGCGCATGCCCAATGATTACCCTCCAGAATTACAGCGGGTGAAAGGTTTGCCAACTACCATGTGTGGGGAATGATTGCCTAACCTGGGACAGTCGATCACATAAATCATTGCCGTATTCCTCGTCTTTTATGGTTCAAGCCCCATATTTCAGTTAGTTATTGATTAGTATGTCACTACTCTATTTAACACCTATGGTGACAATGTTGAATTCATGCACATCATTTAACTTTCCATGATAACTACTTTTACTTAATGATATGTCAATGTTATCGGCAAAGAATATGTATCTCAACCTAATTACGCACATGCTATCAAAAGAACCGCCTGAAGTAATTTTCTGTTAATGGGGATTAATAAACAACATCTAAAAAAACAAAAATTAGGGAGGGGGTAACAAATATATTACACTATATAGTAAAATTTGCTGAAGGGAATTGCGTTATCGTGGTTATTTTCGTGTTGCCAATTTCGTAATATTTCTTCAAATATTCATTAATCCTACCTAAGAAAATGATGAAAATGAGGCCCACTCAAATTTATTGCGCTCGTGTGGGTCTGTGTATTTGTCTGTTACCACTCTAGCAGATGTAATTTTTGTTATATTTTTACGAAACTCGGTACATTAACGTTTTGTGTTAAAGGAAATATCCTTAGCAGGATGGAATTTAGAGAAAGGGGGGGGGGTGGGACTAAAAACTCAAAACAAAAATTTCCGTTATTATGAGGTGGGTCAAAAATTCATATAAACTATCTACATATACATTTAATTTCCTAAAGTTGTCCTTCTATTCATATTTTTTGCTCTAATATTAATTGAGTCATTTGCATTTTTTATTATCGCTCTTCAGTAAACGCCCAGTACTATTCATCTCCCGATATCTCACGGATCGGCGTATTTGAATTTTAAAAACCAGGCATTATTTTCATAGGGCAAGGAGGACGAGGATGAGGGGATAGGTAAAGGGTAAAATAAAAACTCCATCATTTAATCGTAAAATGTTACATTTTTAGGCTTGTCTGTTCCTATTCCAGAAAGCAGAAAATTCCTATTTCATATTAAAAATTTTCAGTTTTATCATACTACGACACATTTCATACTACCTCCTGGAAGTCCATACATATATTCTGTATGTAACTAAATATTCTAAATAAATAAATTTATTTAGTAGCATGGAGCCAAATAAAAAGACATTATAATTACTGGCTATTTAATATATTTATATTCATTTTATTGAATGAAATGTGAAAACCCTTGAGGAAATAAGTAGATTGTGATTTGAATTCTGGAGTATTTTAGTACTGAATTCGTTTTATTATTAATTTATGATTTCAAAGAGTACTAATACAACACAAATCAATTTCAGTATTAAGAAGAATTTTAATTTTCCTGAATTGAAAATGAAAACTGAATAGGAAGGAAAGGTAGTGCGAAATTACATAGATTATCAGAATTAGTTTAAGTATAGTCTCGAGTGATTCACTTATCTTATATGTTATGATTTATATGAAAACAAAACGAACAAAAAGCTTCTTACTGTAGTGTTACGTGGCCGAAAAATGTTTTCCAGTTTATGATTTATAGGTAATTATCTTTTTTCAATTACAACAGAAATGTGTGTAGGAAGCTGCGGTGAATTGATTAGAGGAGAGACAGGCAAAGTGAAAAGCCCCACTTTTCCCCAATAACGAAATAGCCCGGAATGATGAAACAGATGACTCAGATACCTGCCCACGGGATTTCCACGTGCTCTGGAGAGTGAACTGTAAATATCAAAAGTTCAACTTATGATAAATTGTTCTGGGACTATAATTTTCATTTCTAATAAAGTCATAACCCTGGAGCACGATAAACTGAGCAGATTTCTCACATACTGTAATAAGACAATGATGAACTCATCTCAAAATCTCTTCTTTATTTCTCTCCTTGTAAAGAAAAAACTTAAAATTTGAGCAGCAAATGTGATATAATAGCTTAATGTGAAGAAGCATGAGTAGGAGCAAGAATTTACTAAAGTATGAACCATCACCAAACGTAACTCAGTTAATATTCGTGAAACAGGGAAAAAAAGTATGTAAAAAAAGGAATTGGAGAAAATACCTTGATTAGTCAATATTAAGAGGAAAATGGGTTCATGATAAAATGCAAAAGTATAAGGTATTCTCATAACTTTTGAAGGGGATGTATAATCGAAAGGAGATGTGTGAAAATGAGATAATAAAAAAAGGAACGTCTGAAGGGTCTATGTATAGTAAGGAAGAGATATATATTTTGTGTTGTGTTGAAGGGGTGAATTTTAGTAACATCTGTAAAATGCCCTTTAATGATTCTGACCTTAAGTGCTCACTCTGTACCCTGTTTGTGCTACTATGTTATGCGATAGTGGAGTCGACTCATAGCCTCAGATTAATTTTAAAAAGAGAATCAATTCTGAAAATATATTAATTCTGCTGAGTGGAATTGTATTTAAGAATTATAATAAAGAATAGTTATTTATTATACAAGTGACGAAAGTAGATCATTTTACAACTCGAGTGAAACGTTTACCCACAGGAGTGAAGCGAGTGTGGTAATTTCACGAGAGTTGTAAATTCTACTTTCGTCACGAGTGTAATATTAAATTTTTTCTGTAATCGTGCTGTGAAGATTATGGTATGTTGTTGGTAGGTTATAAGCATGGTTGTGAAAGGTTATAAGCATAGTTATAAAACAACTAGTGATGATTGTGAAGTAGTGCAGTTATAAACAAGTGCAGGTTATAAACAAGGAAGGTAATTATTATTATATTTAAATTTTAAAATATATTGATTATTTCCACCAATAATTCATTCACATTTCAATTTATTTTGTTAAAATAAATTCTTACAATGTTAAGAAGCATTTAAAAGCATTTAATTTCCAACTTCAAATTATTTTTTAATTTATACTTATTATTAATTAAGAAGGCAATTCACTTTCTTCACTTGTGAAGAAAGTAATTACTTTCTTCACTCTATTGCAAAATGTTTCACTTTCTTCACTCATTTCAGTTTAGTAATGTTATTACGATTACAGAAAAAATATATTAAGTGTCGTTTTATTCTTTATGTATACCAAATAAGAAGCAAGAGGTTAAAGGTATGGAAATAAAGCCGTTATTCATAATATACATGACTAACCTAGACTCATGCCTCTAGGTTAGTCATGTATATCAAGACTAGCTAAATATTTTGATTACCTTCTGGGTAATAGGAGCAGCACTGTCTAAATAAAATCATTAGTGACATTCTGACATGAAATGGGTAGTAAGTAGTACCTTGCGGATAACCCGTTATGGATAGTCGCATTAGCATAAAATGTAGCTAGACATAATTTTCATATTTGTTTTGACTGAGTCATTTCCCCTTTATTCTCCTATTGATCGTCAACCTATATTACGAAATTAAAGGACATTAAATGCAGAACGTTTCCTAAACGTGCAAAAGATGCGCTAATAGTGTAAATACGTGTTATTCCCTTAAGACATAAAACATTTAATTTACTCCCTACTCACGCAATTTCGGCCTGTGGTTCATATAAACATTGTTCTTGCTTTAAGACCAACTAGCACCTCTTTAAATTATTCTCCGTTACACACTGTATGTAATTAGTAGCTCATCAATGGAGCTACAGAATTGACCAAGATTCAAATCCCAGAAAAGCCAAACATTTTATATTTACATGCTAATTTATCATCACCCTTCTATGTTGATGGCTATATTTTGGCCCTGTCTATGGGGAGGAAATGTAAAAATGAGGTCCGTTAAAAATTATATACAATATTTATATATATATATATATATATATATATATATATATATATATATATATATATATATATATAAAATATATATATATATATATATATATATATATATATTTGTCTGTTACCGATCTAGCGGTCGAAATTATTGTTTGATCGTTACCAAACTCTATATTTAGTTCTTTTTTGGGAAAAGAAAGATCAAGTTCGTTAATGGCTGAAATCGGACAGTGGAGAGGAGGGGGTGGGGTTAGAAGGGGAGAATTTTGAAAATTTGATATAACTCCGTTACTATAAATCAGATCGAAAACGTGTATAGAACCAATCGTATTGCAAATAAAATGTACTATAAATATTGTTTATACATTTATTCTCTGTCTTGAATATTAACCGAGATATTTGCACTTTTAAGTTTTCAGCGCTCAGGCAACCCCCACTTCTACTAGTGTTACATAAATAATACACTGTTATATAATAAACCACATTTTTCGAAGCTTAAATGCCAAATATTGTTTTCAAGAGACCTTAATTATACGAGATACATGCAAATATGTTCTGGTGACCACACCCCCCCTTGTTTTAAATTCATGGACTTCTAAAATTTGATTGATTGAGATAAAAATTATTCTGATTTATCATAAATGACAGTACTAGATATAGTACATAGTTTTCAATAAAATCAATATGTTATATTCTGATGTATTTCAGTAATTGCTTTTCTTTTCGGTGTGAGGTAAGCAGACCTGTTTGTTTACATTTCAGACGCTTCCGTGAGAGGTCTCTTATCATCGTTTGTATTTATTCACGGTGGTATTTTGTCAGCAGTATGTAGTTTAGCTTCACGAGGGAAATCTGCTTAGTTTACGCAGCTCCTGCGTGACGGACGGACTTTTTCAAGTTTTAGTTTGTGCCTCGAACAAGCACAAACGACTGAACGGATTGAGATTTGGCTCACGGATAGACGGTCTTACCTAGATTATCTGATTGGTTAACTGTGGCTTCAGTGCGTTCCTCTGTGTTAAAATTTTGTTTTATTTACGCGTTTTAGCACTTAATGATGTATCCACAGAACACGTTTTATTTAAAAATATGAATAGTTGAGAATTCAACCAAAAATTTATTATTATTTATCAAACATTTTTATTGTTTCCTCGTTATTGATTTTGGACATTTTAGAAATTGTTTTATTACTTGTGAATATCTATCTTTATATCACAGATATACAACCGAAAAATATATTTTAATTTACCAGAACCGTTAACGAGATTCGAAAATAGTTTAAAGCACTTGAATTCGTAGCCCCTTATTTGCTTTAGAGGTCTTGAAATTTAACGGAAATTAGTAAAGACCTCATGCAAGCTATTCTATGCAATGAGCTATGAATAACCAAAGTGCTCAATGAGGCTAGAATAATATTGCAAGCTAGGGGTATCAGTGGGCTGCAGACATCAAGCCGAAGTTAGCTAGTTAATTGCACACGGGAGGTTGGAAACAAACTTAACTGGAAAAACTGATTACTGAAATGTGGAGAAAACACTCTGCCCATGATCATAGTAACATATCAAAAAATTCAAAGAGTGTTTTCACGTGATACCTTGGTGTACGATTATCGTACTTGAAACTTCAACTACTACACGGGACTGCACACTAAATTTTTCTTATTTTATCTAATGCAACTTAAAATATTAGAAATATTATTTTTCACCTTAAGCCACTAGATCACCAAATGCAATATCTCATTTCCAGTATAACTTGTTAACGTAGAATCCTTGCAAACCGTTATCTCAAAGTTATCCTCCTTCTTCCTACATCAAATAAACAGCCACAGTTCCTTATGTTAGAAGTGGTATGTGACCTTCTTTAATACCCAAGAAGAATTAAAAATTATATAAATGAATTGTGGTGAATTAACCACAATGGGTCACAATAAAATAAAAGATTAGAGAAAACTAGAATTTATTTTCTATTTGAATCCTTTATTTTTGGTTTTCCTGAACGTTTTTACAGTAAACATAGAGTAGTCACCACAGTTTTATTATAACGTTTAAGAAATAAATGGAAAAAAAAATACTAAATATAGTATTTGTTTGTCGAATTTCCCTTCTGTTTGTTTCTGAGTACCTTTCTAAATAAATGTAAATTGAACAATTTTATGAAAACACACTTCCACGTAAAACCAGGCCGTGGCTCATTATAAAATTATATCAGATGGCACACTTAACGGGAAATCTGACACGCACAGAGCTGAGGGGATTCTGCAATACAAACTGCGTTTTACATAACATAGGGAATGTAATAAGCTGTGGACTCGCTAAACGGGAAGATAGTGGCTTTTTATGTTAAGAGCTATGAGTTGCATGACCTGCCTTATTTTGTTGTGAGTCTGGTACTCACTCTGCAGGAATGATCCACATTGCAGCACAATACAACGACGGACTTCCTATGGGTGCTGGCGACACTCCCCGCATTGAGAAAGAGCTCTCGTGATTGATATCAGATTCAAATTGATTGTTGTTATCAACAAAATTGGGGCTGTAATTGGCTTCATGGAACGTAAGACGCTCTGGTATGGTAATTTGTTGCGACATTGTGAATACTAGACAAGGACACTGTCACTTTCATTACCATGCTCTCTCCGTCAGAGATAAGATGCTGAGCTGAATGGCCATGTTGAACATGTATTTCTGAACACATTGATACACAAGGTCAAAGGGTAGAATAGTCATCTTTTTATTTTTTTATTTCTGTGCAAATAAGCACTGGTTGTAAATCACTTCTTAAAATTTAAGTAGCGTAATCTATTCCTCCATGGGCATGAGAACGATATATTCGGTGACTCACTGAAATAAATAAATGCACAAATCTTTATTTCTGAAACGAAACGTTTTATTGAAATATCCTGCGTCATAAAAGTTGTAGCCAAGAAAATTATCTTTGAAACAAGTCTATAAGAAGACGTATGAATTCTGAAATAAAAAATAAATAAATAACGAAATAACGCATAAGTATTCTTGATGATTCTTCCTTGGAAGATACAGCACCGTTTTTTTTTTTATTTTTTATTTTTTTACATGGAGCTATGTAGGTAAAAATGTACTCTTTTTATAAATAATTACTATGGAATTAATTTAAAATAAGAACGTTTTTGGTTATGTTGATGTTTTTTTTATGTAAACGTCTTTTTTTTTTTTTTTTTAAACCTTCAAGAATACTTTTGCGTTATTTCGTTTTAAATACTTTTTTTTCTTTGATTCCAGAATCCATTCACCTTTGTTGTAGCCAACAAAATTATCTTTGAAACACGTCTATGGGAAAAGAATGGATTCTGAAATAAATAAAAAAAATATAACAAAATAATGCAAATGTATTCTTGAATGAATTCGAAAAGAGTGTTTTCTTCAAAAAACGTTATATTTTTTTAATTTTTTATTTAAGAATTCATTACTCTTCCCATAGACTTGTTTCATAGATAATTTTCTTGGCTACAACTTTTATGTCGCAGAATTTTTCAATAAAATGTCCCGTTTCTGAAATAAAAATTTGTGCACGGACGCGTGAAATCGAAAAATTCACCGATATAAACTCGTTTTAGAATTTGATCTCCGACAAGAATACGTCATAAAAAGTGCGGCATTCAATTGGAAATTCCAAAGTTAGGGTCGCTGGAGAAGTACTGGAGAAGGTTACGAGATTAAATATGGACTGAAAAGATTCTTCTGGCATCACAGTTCTGCCACACCAAGGCTCAGTCTTTTATTAACACAACTGGCGATTTTAATGGGGGTGGCACGGAAACTTGGGACATCATCTATATATGCCCTACCGGGAAGTAACTAAATTCTACTCTCCACTTGACTGGAGAAATAATGGTTTACACTACAAGAGATCAAGTATAATATAATGTAACCGGGCAATATGTGAAGGGTTCACATTTGCTAATTAATTCATCTCCATTGCTGACAATTCAGAGGCAAATGATTTAATTCATAATATAAACTATTTGCTATTTTTTGGGTTAAATATTCGTAGAATGGGCTTGTATTGGGGAAAATAAATGTATAATATTAGTAAACCATCATAAGCGGAACTAGGATTTTATTGTATGAGTTATGTTTTTACATTTTCAGATTTTTTTATGTAATTCATTTTGAATAAATTATCAAAAAATTGTATCTCTTTATATTCCATAGTAGAAAGGGGCGGGGGGGGTCATAATGCACTTTTCCCTTCCAGGAGAGGAATATAAGATAAGATATACATTAAGAGGCTAGTTATAACAGTGCACTTTATAAATAAATATTGCTATTATAATCACATGATCTCCTTGTAGAATGGACTCTCTGTTGTAATACATCCTGATATCTGGAGTTTATTATGCCAATTTTTCTCAATACTTTCTTTTGATGACGTTCATTTGGAGTAATTTCGCAAATGCAACTTGATCCTTTCCGTACTTACTTTCTTCTTTAAAAATCTTGTTTGCTTTCTTTTTTTAAACATGATGGCCTTAGAAGTTCTTTGTAACATGCTATTTTATTTATTTATTGCAATTACATTCTTTCAACGTTAATAAGAGGTATGACATCACAGTCATTTTTCATAGGTTACCAGAAACCACAAATCCTATTTTAGTTCACCTTGTCATGGTTGCCTGGACCTGTCATTTAATCATTACTAAAAGGAATAAAACTCCTGAATTTTAGCAGATTTTCCCTAAAGGAAGCCATTTTCGAAATTTTTCTTCAATTGTCCATCGATCCTACCTAGGAGATGACGAAAATGAGGTCCGTTCGAAACTGTTTATATATATATAAATATATATATATAATATATTTGTCAGTTACCGCTCTAGTGGTCAAAATTATTGTTTAATCGTTACCAAACTCGATATTTAGTCGTTTTATGTAGAAAGGAAGATCAGGTTCGTTAATGGCTGAAATCGGACCAGGGAAGGGGGAGGGGGTAATATTTAAACCCTTACTTATACTCATCGGATTTTTGCTTAAATAAAGAAATTATATGGTAAGGATGTGTGTGCGCGTGTGCGTTTGTGTGTGTGTGTGAGAGAGAGAGAGAGAGAGAGAGAGAGAGATAGAGATAGAGAGAGAGAGAGAGAGAGAGAGTGAGAGAGAGAGAGAGAGAGACTGTGGACTAGCACTACCCGAAGATCGTCTTCTGATTACGAGTCTTAAGAACAAGGAAAACGTTAAAGCTATGAGTCTATAAAACCATTATCAAACGACGAAATTTAAAGCATGTATATTTCACACCGCTTAATGGAGCAGCATTAGTATATTTTTAAATTCACCACATACCATATTTAAGGTCTGAGAGATTTAAAAATCCTTTAGTTGAGGTGAATTCCAAAAAACAAAACACCTGTTTTTGTGCTGGCTATTTGATTCTTAACTGACAGTGAGTTTCAGTAGCTCGCGTTATCTTTAAACTAGTCTGCTCCTGGATGTACTAAATAAAAAGAGTAAAACTTTTGTTAGGGAAACGCAGGTCTTGCAAAATGACTACAAGTGATTTGTATTCATTTATTATATAATGGTAGTAAACGAAGTGCCTCCCAAGATTTGGTTACTAAAAAATCAAAGAATGCACACTAAGGAAATAGTTATGGACACTATATATTTCTTTTCCACTTCCGTTACGACCAAAAGATGAAATTCTACCACGTTAAAGGTCAATACCCAGGAGTTAGGTCGGATTTCTCCCAAGGATAGCTTAAAATGTTAACAGGAGGTGTTGTGTTGACATTATACTACTTTCCTTCAATGTCAAATATTCATATATTATTTCTTATTAGGCTATTGGAATCTAATACAATGCCGATTGCCATTATGCTCCCTCCTCTTTTTGTCAGAATCCTTTTTATCAGTTTGTCCGTTCGTAAAATCTTTCCAAAAGCATAAATATCATAAGGTTCATTAAGACACTAAATACCGACGGGTTATTGAGACAGTTCCAATAACATTTAGAAAATTACATCTCTCTATCACAATAGTTGTGAAATTTTGGAGAAATATTAAGAAGTAATAAAAACTGGAATTACTACATGACTGATGTTATTTATCATCCATTTTGTGCTAATATGGCCAAATGGAACGGCCCATTCTACAGGTTATCACCGTTTACAAGCCAGGACGGGACTAAGGATTTTGTTTAATAACTTCGTCACTAAATAAATTCTTATGCCCAGCCAAGAATCGAACTCGCCACTCTAGTCTTATTATGTGAGATTAAAGTCAACACCTTAACTCACATGGCCAACTTGAGCCCTTTCATGGCTGATTGCAGAGTGCGAATTAAATGAGGACAACAGCTTTCTTATGGAAACCTCTGTATGAATTAATTATATTTGATTCAATATGTAATGTCGTGTTATAAATACTGTCAAAGTTGTACTTTGGTTAAGTCCTTGACTATTCTGTTTATTAGATTTTTTACTTTACACATTAGATTAAAATTCCCAATTGTTTTAGTGCAATAATATATGTTTCGAAAAATATGATTTTGAACAGTGAGCAGAGTGGTATGATAATAAACCGAGTTATTGTGCACACCTTACATGTAGCTGGAAAATGTAGCCCCATTGTTAAGTATCTGAATGATATTTCGTTCGTAGGAAGCCACTGAAGTTTCCAACAAGATTCTGCACCAATTCCCCAAATCAAGTCAACTCAGAATTGTTTACAGAGGGACATTTCTGAGTTCATCTTTGCCTCAGTTCTAGGGAAATCCTGATCCGAACCAACTAGGTTATCGGTTAAGGTCCGAAGTGAAGTGGATGGTATGCCACGCACTAACTTAGAAAGCCGATATAAATAACTGGTTCAAGCAATTGAGCCTTGTCATCAAGGAAGAAAGTGCAGGGCACCGCCATTGCTAACTGGATATATTAGAACATTTTGCCTTGTCAAAAGGAAGGCATTTTCAGTAGTTTTATTCTTATTTTTCACTGTTCATCCATATTAAATATTTTATTTTCTAATAAAAGTTGTTTGGCAACTCATTTTTCTGAGTGGAGTTCCGTTTCTATTTCATATATTTAAGGTTGGACTAAGTATATGTCATCAAATTCACATATTAAATTAATGTTTCTTAAGGTTTACAAAACGTTTATTTCACCAATTTCATCGCTATTTAATTGCCTAATTCTTACGTTATTTATATACTCTTCATTCATTAGGAACAACAAATTTACACTGGTATATGTACCTACATATTTTCTACAGTTGGAGTCCTTTTGCTGAA
The DNA here is from genome assembly GCA_019009955.1 of Riptortus pedestris. NCBI lineage: Eukaryota > Metazoa > Arthropoda > Insecta > Hemiptera > Alydidae > Riptortus > Riptortus pedestris. The sequence continues at coordinate 78,940,075 of CM032229.1, forward strand.
GACCAAGTGTATGTGTGTGTGCTCCTTCATACTGTGCGTGCGTGTGTGTGAATATTGTCTGCATTACATTGTATAAACAATTCGCAGATCATAGTGTTATTTCATGATATATTTTCAAAGTTTCAGCTTGCAATTCTCTATCCTAGTATACTGTCTATAAACCCGTTTATGTAGTAAGGCTGAATCACTACTATTATGCTTGTGTATTATTAAGCAAGAAGCCAATTTCATAATTCAGTTAATACACGTCTTCATGTTGCCATTCAATTATGAAAGAGGTCGATTCCGGGCTAAAAATACCTTATGGCCTCTTGAACTAATATTAGGCAAGTGCTCATTAAGTCACTTGCTATTTATTTAAAATGCTATTTGTTTCTATAAAATGTTGAAAGCCAGCAATATTTATTTGAAAAATTCAGTATTCATTCCTGAAATTCTAACATTATATTACCTCACCCAATGCTACATGAAATACTATATTTACCACCACATCTTTATCACTGGTTTATTAAGTTATTAAGTTTGTATATTCACCACGGGAAATTTTCATAATTATTGTTCCTTTTAATTCGATTCAAAATATTAAATTTGAAATAATAATAAATAAGACTTAATCGTACTTACGTATTATTCAAGAAGTCTATTATGACGATCGAAATGTCCACGTAAATACTTTATTTCTATTGTAGGTTCTGTGTATGTAATATTATTTATATTCTTGATTTGAATGTTGATCAAATAAAGAATCTAAGTTTTTGAGTATTGCAATATTTAATTTTGTACTTATATATATATATAAAATAATTTATTCTCTGATAATTAGGTATGTCTAATTATTAACGGTGATACTCAACGTTGATGAAAGAAAGATATCAATTGGCGTTATATGAAGCAATGTTATCTTAACGGAATAGCACTTACGTCAGTGGTATTTTACACAATTATGTGCAAACAATTATGCCCCTATTACGCCCACTTACTCGATTTTTTTGCTATGTAAATATCTCCAGTTGCCGTAACATAGCTACGTTACAGACATTTCAATACTTGCTGGTTTGTGATATTTATAATATTCACGCAATCATCATCTCAGCCTTGTCTCCGGGTTACAAAGCTGGTGAATTGAATTAATTTAATTAATTATATTTTATGCTCTTTAAAAAATGTTCCCAGCTGTGAAAGTTAATCTTCATTACTGACGTCAGTGAATAGAAGCGATTTCTCATTAGATTTTTAGAGTTATTTATTGCTTAAAAATCTTAGTGAAAGGCTTTCTATGTTTAATTAAAGCATTAAATGCTACAAGAAAGTCCACATATTTTCAACGTAAGATATCTTATCTGGATATGCTGACAACCGTATTCATATAAATTTAGGGACCGTCAATGTGGAAAATAATTCTTATAATTACTATTGGGGACATCAAGAAAGTACAGGTCACCATTTGCATACAACTATGTCGTTTAACGCAAATAACTCTCATTTCACTCCCAAGCTATAGAATACACGATTGTAAACCATCTCCACTCTATCAGAGCAATAACCAGAACCAGGACAGAAACTCTCAACGTGAACAAGAATCCTTGGATTAGCGATGACTGTTCACTGTGCAACCTCCAGGAACCTACAGATACCTACCACTTCCTCACTGTTAGTCCCATTGTCCGGAATTTCCGCATTGCCGCATTTGGTCGAATCACACTCACTAGGGGTCAAGTAATAGAATATTAAGTAGGGAAGATTATATAAATATAAGTAAACCTGAATCTGAAGAACTCTGGCAAAGAGTGCAGACTTCTTCATTTTCAATTTAGTTTATAAACACAGTGTTGTTTTTGTTGGTCTTATAAATCGGAAACATTGTTAGTATTACTATTATGTTTTACACAATATTAATATTATTAAATAAAATTACAAATTTTTATTATAATCTTATTTGAAATGTATTATATAATGTTATGTACTGTATCATACACCACTTGGGCTTTGCTTCAGACCACTCATTGAAAGTACACTAATATAAATCAATAAAGGGCAAGGCCCTTTTATTGATCTTGACTATTTCTCTTTCCTTAATTGACATATTATATTCAGAAATGCATTCAGCGGCATTGGGACAATTAGAATACCGAAACCAATGGAGCCGGACCATGGAAGCAGAATCTCAACAGTGACATCGGAAAATCGACATTGCTGGATAGTCTACAAGTAAAACTGAAGGCGCAAACAATTTCAGGATGAATTGTTACCTGCATGTGTAGTCTTTCAAAATTTACAGGCTCAGTATTTTAGTAGATTTGCTCTATTGACTTGAATTGCTTGGAGAAATAGATTTCTTAAATTTCTTTTATATTGTTAACCACGTACAGTGTTTTTAGTACTTTGTTCTGGCTTCTATTCAAGAGGTTATATTTAAAATTACCCCGTCACTACAAATCTGGTTATTCCGAGAACTTCCTTCTTCACTTGCCACTTTCAACAAGTAGAAGGAAAATCTTAAAGGGCTAATATAAAGGTACATCATTCAAACAGTTATTTGAACATCGTAAGGTACCGAGGTGTACGTGCGTGCATTCAAAGGTTAGGGGACCATAAGGATCATTGTATGTGTCTCCTCTTATATGCTTGCATACACGAGTTTGAGAGTATAACGCTAATTGTAAATATTCCTGCTTTTGCACTTGCATATACAGATCAGAGGGTAATAAATTCAATTGTAAATATATGTCTTCATATAGCGGTTGCTTTAATCATTTCCCCTCATGTGCATGCATATAAAGAGAGTCAAAAGATAATTGTAACTATCGTTTTTATGGGGGTATAGGATGTAAACGTTTATTATAAAACCTGTATTTAATTTAAAACTGGTATATAGTCAGTGCATAAACTCAAAAATGTGGGATTGTGGGAATAAAAAACGAAATAGTGGTTGAATTTGGGCCATTAGCCTTCGTCAGTTATAAGATTTTGGGTCAGGGGCAAGATTAGAGTCCCATATGGGATATCTTGCAAATTACATTGTTACTATAACTAAATTTTTAATTTTTCTTTTTAAAAATCACATAGTTTCTCTCGTCTAACTAGATGACGAAAATGAGCTCCTTTCATATTCTACAATATATTTTTATTTCTATCTCGCATTTCATAAATATATATTAGTAACATACTATCTTACTATTGTTATCAAATGCGGTTTTCCTTAATTCGAATGTGACTGAGTTAGTAGTATTTTTTTCACTTTCAGCCTTGACTAAACTTCCACTATTATGATTTTCGATATAAGATATTATCGATCTAATATTATAGTAAATTTAATTTATTTTCTGTTTCGGGTTCTATTATAAAGAAGAAACAGTGAACAGAAATTGGTGTCATTTCTGGACAAGGAAAATCTGTTTAACATACAAAACCCATATCTGTAGGAATTTCATAAAAAAACAAACAAAAAAAACAGTGAAGGCCCACTTTATGTTACAAAGGTTAATTTAGATGGGTTATCTAAAATGATCATACGTTTCTGGATAGTGTGAAGTAAGTATTTTAATTGGATTTTTGAAGTTAATTACTTATCTTCATCTTGTTTTTTTTTTGTAAAATATTACCTTTCTTCACCAATATAATACCTATAATTAACTTAAACGAGTTATGAAATAATTTTTGGAGATGCTATGATTTCCTTCTTTGCCAAGATCCACACATCTCCCATGTCAGTGGGACACTATGGAAGGAAGCTAAAGCTATTATTTGTTTATTTAGGCTAGCTAAAGCCTATCAATATCCATTCCATGATGCTGAGGAGGTTATATGGAGTAATCCTAGATTTGTGGTGCCTTTATTGCTAAATAACATCTTTTCCCAATTGCATTTCTGAAAAAAACAGATACATCCTGTTCAGGGGCTTTGTGTATTTAGTCCTTATGAAGAGAATTAAGTCATTTTAACCAGAGCCCTCGTTTTGTCAAAGTTGCCACTCGCAAATGAAGCCATAAGATAACCCATCTGTCAAGCAATATATTTGATATTGATTAGCATGTTAGGAGGGCTGATTAGTATAAAGCGAGTTGTGTGACGAGGGCTAGTGACTGCTAATGACCGCTTTGATAAATGCCCTAATGATAAAACACCTTGGTGACGGAGATAATAACTGAGATTCATACATCTTCAGGCCAAGGGAACACACCTCTCTGCCTACGACTAGGCACGGCTCGCGTTTCCCCGCTCCTCTCATAAGGAGTGCTTTCATTTTCTATCAGTATTTTTCCATTGACAATTAGCTGAATATAAAAACTATTAATGGTATTTCGTTGCACCTCATGACTAGCTATGTAATATAGTTGATTCTGTCAAAGGGAAATAATGTTACTAGATTTAACTATGACTATAGCACTGAAATACATAAAAAAAAAAAAAAAGATTTTTATTCACACGAATTAATGTAACTGGACGTTAATATGCGTAGTTTGTGTGGAGTACTGTTGTGAGCGAATGGAAAAATTGGAAATTCTTAAATATACAATAGAGAATAAATTGAGCTTTGATTAATTTTTTACTGCACCATTTGTCACATATTGTGGAAATTATTTATTACTTTTACTAACAAAAGGAAAAATAATTTTTGACATTTCTGTACGTTGTGATAATTGATCTGTTAAAAATGTTAAAATTTGTTTATTAAGATCAGTTAGCGAGATCTATTTACAAATTTTATTTATTGAGGATTGAAGTTGGTCATTATGATTTATATAACTAGTTTCGCCAAACGGAAATGAAGGCCACTGGAGTGGTAACTGGGATTTAAAGAATTTGAATGAACCTCATTTTGTCATTCACTAAGTAGGAACAAAGGACATTTGATGAAGAAATTTGTCAAAGTCAAATTCAGTAATAAGAAACCTTATTTGGTTCTGTATTTGTTTATACTTAAACATTCCACATGACTTGAACGAACTACTGACTGAGGGTATGCCACATATTGCCACGATTCTGACATATTTAAAAACAATTGGGCAGTTTGAGAATGTTTAATTCCATATATTATTTTTTAATATGTGTGTGTGTGTGAGACGTGTTTAAATTTGAATTTTGCCTGTTTTTATGAATAGCTTTGTTTCAAAGTTAGCAAGTTTTATTTTCACTTATTTATTTACCACCTGTTTTTAGTTCTATGTTGTGTTCGTGTTTCTTGTTACTTTAGTTGTGTTCCCGTTTCTTGTTTCATTTGTATTACTTTGTTTTGTTATTTTGTTTACTTGTTTTTTTTGTTTTTGTCTTGTTTTCCCTCATGCCAAGAACAGCCAAGACACCGAAGTTGCGGAGCTCTATAAATAAATATTTATATTTTTTAATTACCTTTGCGAAATAAAAGAAGTGTTGCAATGATTTTCAGATTTCAACAGAATGATCCGTTTTCACACTCCTTGAATCCGTTTTGTCTATTTATATTGAAGTAACTTATGTATTGTCGTGAGTATGTATGTACATATCTCATGAAACGTCAAAACGATAAGTCTTAAAATGTTGAGTTTCCATATTAAGGACTGCTGTAACATCTTGCTGTTTTTTTTAAAGACACATAGGAGAGAAGATATCGTTTAACACTCTGGAATGAAATAATTTTGAATGACGTGCAGAAAAATGTAGTGTTTAAATAATTTAATAGGAGCACATGGAAACCACGTGGTGCACACAACTGATTTTTCCTTTCCAATTAAAGGCAAAAAAGGTCAGGCGTTACCTATATAATCCCGTGCCCTTATTTATTTTAACGGGGATGGCAGCGCGCCCAAAAATAATAAGAGGAACAGTTACGTCAACCTCTTGTAGATTTAGTGAGCTCCTGCAAGGAGGTTCGGAAATACCTGAAAGGCAACTTTCGCCCACTAAATGTTGACGTCAGCAGGCTCTTGAACTATCACCGCCCTCTCGGGAGACTGACCATTGATGATGTTTTATACATGCAGCATTCGTTTTTATTAAATTTTGACTCACTACTAAAAATAATCTGTTGTTTGTACCGAAGTAGTTCCTTGTATCCCTATTAAATTAAATAAACAAAATGTTTGGTTGTAACTAAGTAAATTTATTTCATTTGAAAGTCTCCGTTCGAATGCATCGGATCGAAAACTGCCATAGAACATACATTATAAGCAATTTTGCAATTTTCATACTAAACAGAAACTATTTTTTTTCTATTATACTTATTCAGGAATTTACGATTTATTTTTATTTTCGTGCTCCTCTAGCCCCTCCATCTTAGTTAATTTCAATCAAATGTTACTAGACGTACAACAGTCGCAAATATGAAAGCTCAACACTCTGAAGATAGCTCTTTCAGAAGATTCTCCTTGTGGATGTGCTCATGACTTTCGATGGATATCCTTAAATGTCCATCTGGACCTATCTGGTAGATGACGAAAATTAAGTCCGTTCGAAGTTACACACACACACGCACACACACACACACACACACACTCACATATATATATATATATATATATATATATATATATATATATATATATATATATATATATATATAAGTGAGCCCTCACTACTACTCATCGATTGGGACTTAGATATAGATGGTGAAATGTTGTTACGAAAATATATATAATTATAATACTAAGCTGCAAGTTCTCAATCTTTACTTTTTTAACTTAAAAAACAAAGATGACTATTGTTTTATTTGGAACGAAGTAGAAGGCGGACTTAAAGCTGAAGAATTTTTTCAATTTGGGTAGACGTTTTAGAAAACAAAGTAATATGCACAAGAATATAACTATTGAACATACATTTTTAGAAGTAGGTCAATACTCTAATGAATGTGGATTCCATGCATTCCACTGTATAACGTCGTCTTAAAAGTAAAGTCAGAAACGTACCAGCTGAATACATATCTATTACAAAACATGCCCGAAAATTGCCCGTCCCATCATATATTGTGAAGTAAAAGGACCATACCTACTTCCCACTCTGATGTAAAAACTCTTACGTCCTGAATCAAATTTAAACTTCAAATTCTGTTATTGAATCTTACAAAATGTCCAAAAACATTAAAGGAACCAACGGGATTTTCAGAATCTTGATATGTAAAAAAGAAAAGATATCCTTCATTCTTTTCTCTCTCTTCTGTAAACTGTGCAGAAATGGACTTAGCAGGTTAACAAATTAGACCGACGATATGTTAGTTTATCATTATTTCAGATTTTGGGCTTGGCTGCCTGCTGCTGTTTCGTAATACGCCCTCGAACGCATTTTAAACCAGTCCAGCAAATTCCCAAGACACGTCATTATTTAATTACACACCCAATAAATTACTATATATTTTGTCCAGCAGTATGTGAGTGGGTATTTGGCCTCTAACAACTTGAAGCCCACATTAGTAGTTACATGGAAGTGTTTTAAAACAGTGGCGTCATGTTATTTTGTCTTTAGAACATTTGTAAACTAAGACGAACTTACGTGTGATTTATTTGCTTAGGTTCAATTAAGCAATCGTTCGTCGTTGGCTTCCCCAACTAAATTTTCCGCCGATATTCAAAGCGACTTCACTTAACAGTCTAAATACTTTTATAATGTGCTAAAGTCCTATTTAATCTTATCTTCTTAATTCGGGATGAATCTTTGCATAGTGAAATTTCTTAAGTCGAATGAGATTCCACTATATAATATATTATTTACCTGAAACATATGTCGTGGGCACGTGTAAGCTGAAATATATAAAGAAGCTTGTATTTTATTTTAACATTCAGTTGCACAGTAATATTACCAGTTCCAGGATCACATCCATATTATAAAATAAGCAATACGATTTAGAATTTACAATCAGTAAAATGTGAAGCGAAAACCAATTTCAAAATTTTAGGATATCAATTAAATGAGCTATTTTCTTTTAGAACATTAAAATATTTAAGCTGTTGAGTGTAGTAGGAAATTCGCTGTGTATATAATATTTTGCAAATGAGGTATTCTGCTTGGGGCAATTGAAAGCCTTACTCGGCAATCGATTGGCACATGAACAAGTGGATGGCAGATCGCACTTCCCTCCACATTTATAGCGCTCATAAACTGTCTTTACATTTTGGGCCATCTAATGAAGTCTCTAAAAGTGTAGGTACCTTATACATGTGATAGCCCTTTTACCTTTGCCAATAGCTATACTCCCAAACCTGAGATGATAGCTTAAAGTATCATTTCAGTGGAGTTCCATTAAGGAAAATGTGCTACTGACGTTGCGCTCATAATACTAAATTTGGGAAATTTCATCAAATACTATGTGATAAAAATTACCTTATATATTAAATATAATATATCCTTTATATTACTTCATATGTAATAAAGTCAATCTGGAATTACCCCGAGGAACTCTATTAATGATCGTCGGATATTCGTAACTTTTAACTTAAGGAATGTAACCACAGCTAAAGGTTCCCGGTTACAATTTTCAGATTAAAACTCTATTTTAAAATGGTTTCTGAATAGTTGACGATAAATAACTACACACCCATGTAACATATTTCAAGCAATAACATAGTACCAATGACATCTTAAATCATTTATTTACCAATATTATGCCACAGAATGGGACAGACTATTTAAACTAAAGGGGATTCAACTTCTCATTTTCTATTATGGGTGTGTAGTTTTTTATCGTCAACTCTTCAGAAACCATTTTAAAATAGAGTTTTAATCTGAAAATGAGAAGTTGAATCACCTTTAAATTAAATAGTCTGTCTCATTCTGTGGCATAATATTGGTAAGTAAATTATTTAAGTTGTCATTGGTAATATGTTATGGCTTGAAATATATAAGAGAGTGTGTAATCTCTAATTTATCTGTAAATTAAAATAGTTTCTGAATTTAATCTTTATAAAGATATAGTAACGAATCGCCCGTAAGTGTGTTCATATTTCTAGAATTACATCAGTTCCTAAATGTATCAAGCTTCGTTCATGGTCATCTCTTATCATCCTTTGATGTTTCATCCTACTTCATCAGGAATAAAATATTCATATATTTAACAACTCCGTTAAAAAGGTGGATTAAGAAATTGCATGTTATCTATATCTGGAGTTCATGGCCCACTAAGTTGGAGGTCTTTCTAACTTTCGAAATAACACCTTATGTAAATTCCTTTATTAATTATTCCCTGGTTCAAAATTCATGCAACTGATATGACATTGAAACATTGGTTCTGTAGCACTCTAATATGTGAGGAAGCAGGAAGCTCACCTTTCGTCAACTACTGATATCTATCTCTGCCAACTGATACTATAGTGGTATTATTCAAAATAAAGAATTACATGAAATACAATTAGTCTTGTTGTTTAGATCATAAACGGGGCTCAGGTTGGCCATGTAATGAGAGCGACGAGTTCAATTCTTGCCTGGGCAAAGGAAATTATTTAGTGAAGAAATTCATTAAATAACATCCTAAGTCCCACCCTGGCCAGAAAAGGGTGGTAACCTGTAGATAACCCGTCCCAATTAGCCTTAGTTGCAAAAAGTGTACATTAATAAAAAATAAATAAATAGGTCATAAACGTTGTATTTAAATCAATTTTACTTAGCCATTAATATTTTACATAACTTTTTTTTTTATTTATGTATTATTAACGTCCACTTTTTGCAACTCAGGCTAAATTTACATAATGCAAATACAATAACTTTTTTATAAACTGGAAGAATATTGAAACCTTGGATTTTAACCACTTTTACAAGTTCAAACTATTGTTTCAGAAATGATAATATGATTCAATAACTTTTGAAAACAATCCAATATTGCATTAAACGATATATTAAAGTGGATGAGAACCAAATTTGAAGTAAAACATATTTACGCAATTATTTCCTTTACAGTGTTCTATATGATCCACTTTATTCTTAAAGTCTGTTCAGCTGCTAAAATCAACATTTGGTACATAGTTTTAGAAATCCAATATTCCTCTAGGCTTACTTAAAAATATCTTAGTTTAACGAATCTTATTTTCATGGATTTATGTCCACCGGGTGGGATATTTTAACTAATATAAATTATTATTTATATATTAACGTCCAATTTTTGCTAAGGCTAATTGGGACGGGTTATCTACAGGTTACTACCCATTTCTAGCCATGGTGGGACTAAGGATTTTATTTAATGAATTCCGTCCCTAAATAAATTCATTTGCCCAGGCGGGAATCGAACTCGCCACTCGCGATTAGCCATGTAAGATTAAAGTAATATAAATTACAATTACTTATTATTTTTAACTGTTTTAACACCGTCAAAACCAAGATTTATCAAACATATGTTAAAATTTTAAAAACTTGATAACAACCCCTTGCAAAATCATACAGCTTAGCCTGTTGTAATGCATTGATAATTACTATTTAAATTTATTGTTGTTATTGTACATTATCTTAGTTACTCTTCTTTGGCTTTATGAGTATAAGTATTTTCCGTTGAAGTACAAAGATTAGGTTAGCTTATCCTCTAATTAATCTCCTCTTTTCTATTACATAGCTTCTAAAATGTCTACATTAAAATGTGTTCATTCATTCCTTGTTATCACCATGAATAAAAAAAAATACCTTTAAAAGAGGTGTGGAGTGTGTTTGGGGTTAAAATAAAATTCTTTAGCTACCGAAATATGACGAATGCATTACCTAACATTAATACAAGTAACAGGATTCAATGCCATTCAGTTACTCTCTGTATATAGTAATGAATATTTGGACAGAAAGTATTTGGAATTCATAAATTCAAGTAATATGTTTGTACAGAAAATGTATTCTAAACACTATACTAAAAATAGTCAATATTATTAATTAAGTTATTTCCTACTCGTAAATCTTGTGTTCTATACATTTTGAAATTACTTTAACTCAAGTGGAGTTATTTGCGTTTTCCATTTTCAACCATCACTGAACCCCCGTCGTATTCATCATTAAGAAATTAAGTTACTAAATATTTCTTTTAAATTTTAATTTTCAAGTCTTGTTTACCTAGGACTCTTAAGTGCAAAAAAAGAGGAGAGAATAAGCAGGTTCTGTCATCTGTGATGCAATGACACACTTCTTTTGTGCGTCATTCCTGCTCGTGGTTCATTTACTTACTTTATGCAACTCCTGCGTGGTATACGTTTTTATTATAAAACCATTATAAACAAGCTTATTGACAAAGATACGATTCACCTTTGAAGCAAACTCTTAATCATGTTAGTGGTAGTAATTTACAACAAGGAACATATTGACAATATTCATCCCCTTTACAGCAAATAAGCGATTCCCTGATTTTTTCGGAAACAAACGAAAAGGTGGTGTCCCATTGAGTTTTGTATAGGGCTATCCAACATTAATAGCATCAGGAAGATTGGAGTGAATTCCACTCGAGCCTAGAAGTGTTAAAAGAGCCATCCATCAGTTGTAAGCTGATTGATGATAACCACTAGTAAATGACTATATAATGAATAGTAAATGAAATGCATACTGCAACATTAATGCACCATCAGCCTAGTTCCAGTGTCAATGATAATTAAGAGAGAGGACGGTTCATCAGTAAGCAATCCCAATTAATGTGGTTTTTACTGTATGGTTTCTCACTTCCTTTAATTTCCTCACAATTATAGAGTGTAAAATAAGGACAAATACCATTACATACGAATCCAGACTAGGGTTCAAAAAAATAAAGTTACATAATTCTACCAGAGCACTCCCATATGCTGTGCTATTCCATAAGTTACATTGCAAAATGAAGATGCGGGAGCCATTAATGTACATATCTCGCGTTGCTTTCTAGGTCTTTTACATAATACTTTCACATTCGAGTTGTATTGTATAAATTATTCCAAATGCAATCAGAATGGCAAAAAAGAATTATTAGGAGAAAACACCCTGGCTCGAATACTCATTCGTCATAGTTTAATATATAAAATATATTCTCAAATAGTGGAAATTACAATTATGAGAATGTGCGAAAATCACATACAAGAATATATCAGAATAAATTATAGTCACAGCCAAAAACTCTTTCCTAGTTAGGATTCCTAAGATCGCCTTTCGCGCCTTCGTTTTATCCCTTCAACAGAATCTGTGGTGGTGTGTAAATTTGCGTGGCCCAAAATTGTGTGATCTTCAGTTATATTTCGTCGAACTTGTTGAGTACTCATTAAAGATAATCATAGCTCATTTATTTTTGGAAGGCTAAAGGTTCTTTATCCTGTACCTCTATAAAAATTGAATTGTAGAAAATGTACATGAAGCATGGGTTCTGTTAGCCTCCCCAAAAAATATACTGTATGGTGCATAGGTTTGAACCACGAGGAAAGGTAACTCTAGGTGGAGTTGATTGCAAAAGGTGAGGAGGACTTGCGGTGACTAGGGTTGTACAATTGGTGGGTCATAGTGGCAGATCGCATTGAAATAATCAAAGACAGCGACAGAGGCCTAAGTGCTAGATGAACTGCAACGCATAGCATTTGAGGAAAATGTTCTATTAATATTCTTGGGAAATATAGGAACGTTCAATAGTCATGATTATTCGCCAAATATTAGTGGAGTGTAATAGAGGCATACTAACTACAGACATTTCTATTGCATGACCCAACACTCCATGGAATCTTTTCTCTACATACAATAGTTTAGAGCTGTATTACTTTATCTTTAAAATGAATATTGCTCTATAGTTAGCTTATAGGTGAGTTACTAAAAACAACACATTATTGTTGAACACATTACAATCCAGTCATATATAATGTGTAGTGACAAAAACGTTTTGTTTCTAAGGTTGTCTGAAACCAAAATAAGCAGTCATTAATTCCTTAATTCTGGTTATGAAAGAAAATTGTTATTGACTTCAGCAGAGGCTTGAATAAGAATGCAAAGAATATTTTATTGTAACGAGTATTGGCATACTCAAATCGTTATTCTTTTCCTGCAAAAAGTGGAACTGTTCAGTTGCATATACACCCCCTAATACTCAAGAAGTGTTGAAAGTGAAAAAATTACAAGTCGTTAGTAGCACGCGACCAGTCTGCCGATAAATACTATAAGATATGACACTTAGTAATTGCTAGTATACGTGTTCTGTAGACTGTGAGTTCATATCTCTACACACATCTAGAAAATATATCTATATCTCATTCCAGAACGGTAACACTCATTGTCTCTGTTTGCAATCGTAATTATTTCCGTGTAACAATATGACATAAAACAAGATACATTTAAGTAACCAGTTGTTAGATTATAGCAGATTTCACTGAAAGGAAATCAGCTATGCAAGTTATACATATGGTGTTATAATTCCTACAGGCAGAATTTAATTATTGTACGTAGTGGATCTCTGATATTGTGGAGACTATCTCTGATGCAATATACATTTACTGTGAACAATACCGCAGTTAAGGCTATTCTCCAATGTCTGAAATTTAAATGGTAACTTATTTTATGTTTTTCGCCTCAAAAATTTGTAAAATATGTCCTGAAGCTGATGACTTAACTTCACTTGTCTTAAAATACTCATATTTTGCAATCAAAGACTGAACTATTTCTGAATATATTAAAACCGGAAACAGGCGAGCGTTTATATCATTACTGGGCATTAACAACAAAGAAAGTTAAGCAGTTATGGTTATTTTTAACTGACTGATTATAGTTAGTACTTTTAATAGCCCTTCACATTTGTATATAAAAACAAGGAGGAATATTGTATCGTACAAATGGCATGTGAGCTTAATTTCGAAAAACATACCAAACTATCAACATGTAAGTAGACATATTTATATCCCACAACTAAAGAAGAAGTAATCAAAAGAGCACTATCTCTAAAAAATAAAGTGTCACTCGATAATTTATCTCTATAGAATAAATTCATTAAGAGTACGGTTTCAAATATTACCTCACTCTCAGTCGAAATTTTTAATAAATGCACTCTTAAAGGAAGTTTCCCCTTCTGAAGCAAGCTAGAGGAAAACCTCTGGTCAAAAAGGGTGATTAAAAGAGAGCTGAAAATTACGGACGTTTATACTTCCTACAGAAGTTCTCATGCATTTTTGAAAACATTATGTTTAATGGCTTAGTTGAACATTTTAGAAAGCATCATGTCATCGTGCCCGAGCAATTTGTTTTCCGAGAAAATGTGTCTGTTACTTCGGCACGATATGATTTTCTGGAGGGTATAATTCATTCTCTGGAAAGAAATCTGAGCGTAATTTCCAAAGGCTTTTGACTTAGTAGATTAAGAAATACAACTGAATAAGTTAGAACATTACAGAGTAAAGGGAATTGCTCATGCACCTTCTCTCTTTCATTTATGTAACCGTAGAAAGAAAAGTTGAAGATATCAGTGCATATAAAACTATTTCAGAACGCCAAACAATTACTTGCGGCGTTCTCCAAGGTTCAATATTAGGGTCATTACTACTTTTCAATACATATAAACGACCTCCCTGCTAACCTTAATCTTTATGCTGATGATATCAGTTAAAGTAGAAAATGTATATTCTCAGAAAACCTGAAACAGGATGGTTCTGAAGCTATTATAGCATTACCTGATTGGTTATTGCCTAATAAGCTGGCTATGAAAGTGGGGAAAACAAATGTTCTAGATACACCAAATAATCCTCACACTCTTGATGAGTGCTATTAATGTATAATAGAAACATTTTGCCAGTCCCCATGGAATCCTAGAGTTAAAGTTAGGATTAACTGTGGGGAAAAATTCAGCAGTGGTATCGGTCGTATTGAACAATTAACAAATAAACTAAAATCTTATTAAAATATGTTATGAAATATCTTTCAATGGAAGCACTATTACTAATACATTATGGTTAATTTCATAGTTGGTTAACTTACTGGTTGGGGATATGCATTGGGGTAACTCAAAAAATTACAAAAAAAAAAACATTTAATAGATAGTTGAGGGAGACCTGTCTGCCACTCTTTAAAAAATTAAAAAGAATGCTTTTTCCTTCAATATATATGTACTAAACAATACTTTTGTGAAAAACAAAACCACGAACTTGTTTTACAGAAATAGTATAGCATATAATCATGAAACAAGATAAAAGAATATGCTTTAAACCCCCAGCGACAAACATCTTTAACGCACTACCCGAATGTATTAAATCTATAAACAAAAATATTGTTTGTTTTAAAATAAATTAAAAAAACTTTATATGAAAGAAGATTTTATACTCGAGGTGTATACTTTCAAATAAATGTTGGCTCATTAAATAAAACTATAAAATATTTGACATGAAAATCGGTCAAAAAATAATTTGTGATCAGGTTATTTGTCAGTTTAAAGTCAAGAAAAGATTCCCATCATTTATAAAGCTAGTAATCCTTTAATAAATCAAAACTAAAGGCATGCAAATACATTAAAAATGGATTTTATATATTTTCAGTGTTATTAAGTCTATCATTAATATTGTTAACAATTAAATTTATTATTATTTATTAACGTCCACTTTTTGCTGTTATGGATATTTGGGACGGGTTATCTACAGGCTGCCACCCGTTTCTATCCAGTGTTGATAGAACAAGGACTAAGGTTTTTATTTGATGAGTTCGTCACTAAATAAATGCTTATTGCCCAGGAGGGAATCGAACTCACCACTACATGTGAGATTAAGGCTGACGCATTAACTATATATTAATTAATTATATATAATTATTAAATTAATGTGATCAGGGAATTTGAGATAAATTTATAACAAATGTATTATACACGTACAAATAGATTTAATAATATTAAAAGAAATTAATTGACATAATATTAGTAAACTTTTTATATAAAACAAATATATTTGACATATCGTATTATGAATTGTTAACATTTAAAGAAAACAAAAACATTTCATTCATTCATTGTCAAATAAGATGCCTCGTGATCATCAGGCATGGTATTAATGTGAAACGAGTAGGAGTGGTGGTATATCCCTTATAATATTAGATTTAGAGAACAAATTAATAGAACGACATGTTGCAGTAAATTAAATTTTAAATACTAATTATTGTTTTTATTGAACACTAGCTCAGATACCCGGCTTCGCCCGGGAATTCATTTGAGGCTGGATGGTGATAGTATTTTTTTGGCAAGGCTTTACATTGCACAATATTTTGACATTTACCCGTCCCAGTGTTTAGGGTTAATACCTGTCGTTTCTGTGGATTGTTTATTAATAAAATTAATTTTTTATGTAAGACTTCACGGTCCTCCATATTGTCATATTCCCCGTTTCCTGTGCATTATGCATAGCTTTAAATTATTAAGGACAAAATATTAACATACATTTGAATTAATTTTCCCGGTGAGGTACCTGGTAGTTCATATTCATATTGAAAAGAATTGTTGAGCAAATTTCTCTAAATAACAAAATAAACAACTTTTGTTATGTGCATATTTGCCGAAACCCCTATAGGAAACGAAATATCACTATTTTTAATTTCAGGCCTCCCTTATAACCCCCACTCCTGCCCGTCCCTAGAAATGTTAGTATGGCTTATTATAAGGAAGGCGTTAGTGCTAAATCACATACCGAGTTTGGTTTAGTTCGGTTGAGTTTTTTGTGCCAAATAAAATTGTTGAATTCCGTAGTAGTTTTTAACGTATAACTCATTTATACTTAGGTATACGACAAAAGTGTATACAATAAAAGTTACTCCAAATAACAAAATAAACAACTTTTGTTATTTGCATAATTGCCGAAAATGCAATAGGAAACGAAATATTGCTATTTTTAATTTCAGCCCTCCCTTATAACCCCCACTCCTGTTCGTCTCAGAGAATATTAATATAGCCTAAAGTCTAAGTTGGGTTAGTAGTAATATACATACCAAGTTTCATAAAATTCGGTTCAGCCGTTTATGCGTGAAAAGGTAACAAACAAACAAATAAACAAACAAACAAACAGACACGAAAGAAACAAAATGCAGTTATGGTGTCTATGACATGTGAAACGAAAAGTTATCGTGAAATTTTGCGAAAAAAATCAATGTACAGACAGAGGTTACAATTTTATATATATATATATATATATATATATATATATATATATACATATATATATATATATATATATATAGATTACATGCAAGTACCTTCCGTTACGATATCAATTAAGTTCTTACGTTCTTAACTCGCAAATGATTGATCAGTAAAGAACAGACTGAAGCAAATCAGCCGGGTGACTACCTGTTGTTCAATACATTTCTATGTACCTTAAATATTAAGGAGTTAGTCGATGTTTCTTGTTTTCAGCACTCATTAAACCCTCACTTCTAATTATCGGCATTTTACTTGGAAATAGAACATTTATGCTGAGAAGATAGTGTGCCATACCAGCACGTGGGGAATCTTACATTACGCCCACCTGCATTACATTTTTTTTTTTTTTTTTCAAGAAACGATGACCACTGTTTAGTCATTAATATTAGCCGTGTGAACTTTTCACTCTTTGTTGATGTAAATAACCAAATTTTTTCAGGTATTACTATAAGTTATTTAAATGAAGAAGATGCCATATACAAAATATGATATATCCAACCAATTAATTAATCAGGTGAGCAGTAGTACGTTGCTTGTGGTTCTTATTTACTTTTTAAGGTTAATTAATGAAAGGAGAAAAACGTATTCACACATATTTGTAAACGTAGAACGCAGATACTGTAATTCATTGAAGGTGTAGTCACTGCGAATCAAATTAAGCAATGATTACAAGACTTCGGATATTATTGCCAATGCAATTATTCTAGCTGCATGTTGCATGTTGCTGGATGTTTAGTGCAGCATAAAATTAAAGTTCCTCATAGATAATGATGATAGACATAGATTTCAGGAATCTTCAAGGCTTCTTGTCATGTCGTCATTGATTTGCAATACATTAGGGATTGATTTTGACTATCAGAGAAATCAATCGAAGTGGACTCAGCTTAGCCATGTGCATCAAGGCGTTGGACTTAATACACTTGGGTCATTTTGATTTACGTGGACAAAGAAATTATTTCGTGAACGACTCACTAAATAAAATTCCTAGACCGAATCTGACTAGAATAAGGTGGTAAGCTGTAGATAATCCCAGACTTAGTAGTAGTATAAATTGGACGCTGATGTCTATACAATAAAACTACATGAATATTGCCTGATAAATATTGGCGTTAGGCGCGATTTATTATTCGACATATCTTTCTTAGTAGACCTAGAAATTCTTGACTCCTTAATTCGATTATCTGTTAATCTTAATTCGACTTTTCCTAGTCGGAAGCCATAAGAGGCAATGAAAGGTTTACACACTTCAGCGGGGAAAATGTCTTTTGTTTTTGAATAAAATTGTCTTTACAGCATTAAGCATTCAATAGAAATTGTTAAGAGTTGAAAGATGCAGGACTATTTATATTTGTCTAACTCATGCATTTTACAGATTTAAGTGTTGCTTGTCAATATAATGACCAATAACTCACTTCTTTGAAATCAGTTTCAACTACTTTTCTTTTTATATTAACATACACATTATGAAATAGAGGCTTTTTGGGACCGTTCATCTACTGGCTACCACTCTTAATCCCCATTCCTAAAGTAGGGATTTTATTTATTGAGTTCGTCAATCAATAAACTCCCATGTGCCCAAAATAGATTCGAACCCTCGCCAGCAGGTTACCAAAACCATTATGAACTACCTACACTTTATTATAAACTTGAAAATTAAGAGCCCCCTCCCCCTTCCCCTCCTGTACTTACACATAATCTTCGTTCCAATTACTCCTGTTTTCTGAAGTAACAGGGTGTGTGAATTGTGAAACTTCGAGTATTTATAATTGAAGCTATTAATATACTCACTGCTAATTAAAAAAATTGCAACTACTAAATAAGATGGTTGCCCCAGAAGAACCAAAATTCTTTAGCCTCACTCAATTTCAAAAATATGTTTAAACAAGCAAAATAATGTGATTTATGATTTTAATTGGGTTTTTTGTGGTTTTAATAATTTGTCTATTAAACTTGTACTCTATTGATCCTGGATGAAGGCATTGTAGTCCACGACTAGAGACACAGTAGCGTCCTTCCATACTCTGTCAACTTATTACATCTTCGATCTCTCTCGTGGTCAGCTGCCTGCTTGATTAGGTTACTTCTTGCCACAGATCCTGCCTATCGTAACCTCACACATTCTTCTAATGTGAAATCACTCCCTAGTTCAGATATTATCTCTTCTCCTCCCACCCTCTACATAGTCCTAACTCAACATCTCTTAGCTTGAACCTGTATAGCTCTCAGGACCTCACATTAAAACTTTACAACTTTTGCATTGAGGGTACATGTTCACTCACCTATAAATCATTAGAGGTTCATAATGGAGTAACAGTCTCAAGACGCGTGGGATTTTCCTTCATCTGAAGACTCGAGTAACTCCGAGAGAAGAAAGCGGCGTGGGCAATATTTATTTCTGGTTGGTATCAGTAAACTGGTCGTTGAGAGAAGTTGCCGGAGCTGTTATAAGAATTATAATTAGTACAAGATATATTGCTTTACACAGACTCGCAAATTTAAGAAGAAAAACCCGTAACATCGGTTGAGATTAACTTTATTTAATCCATTTTTCTATTCAATTTTATTTTGTAATTATTTATTTTATTTGACAAGTTTATTTTATTATATTATTATATTTTATTTTATGATAATAATTCATTACAATATTTAATATTATAAAACTCAATTTACAAGTATAAATTTATACTTAGTATAACTGTAACCACACATGTAATATGCCATTTGGCAATCGAACTTGAATTAAAAAAAATGACTTATTGGATTACTATGAAGAGAGATAGAGATAAAAAAAAAGTATTTGAAGCCTTCTACTTTTAAAAAGGATAGATAGATCCGTACACCCCAATTGCCTATTAGACGTCATCTTCAAGATTCTCCCCCTTGTTCTTCGTTGTCGGATATACTCGTAGTATTATGATCGATGTTAAATCATCTATCCTTTATTCTTTGCCCACTAATTGACAGGATTGAAACTTGAGACATCCTTTATAGATACAGGACTTACTAAGAATGTTCCTCCATATGAAGAATTGAGTTCATTCCATCCTCTATCTAAAATCATATACTCGTCAACTGAGATTTCACCATCCTCAAGCCACTATTTCAACGAGTATCTCCATTTCGTTTAGCACCGATTTAGCTTGCTCCAAATCTGTTTGAGAAATTTGGAGTCATTATACAAAGCCAAGGTCGTCCCCTTATTTAGATAATCAGTTCCAAGGCTAGTTATTCCTAAATCTTAATGGTTCACATCGTCTGACGATTTACACTACACCCTATTACCATCGAGGCCTTGAAATGAAGCATCCCATTATACTGGCGTGCTTCATCATGAGCTTTCAGGTTGGAGAGAGATAATGGCTAGTCCATCCACCACAGGCGCTGTACCACTAGCCAGCTTTGCTGCAGTCAGAGAGGTCAATGCCAACCAAACGGGACTCGACAGATAGACAGATACGCCTCCATATCTCTCGCCAAACCAATACCACCCCTGCACAAGTTGTGAACTGGTTTATTAATAATCTCAGAGGTCATCCATTCACAAGTACTAACCATACCTGATGTCGCTTAAATTCATTGAGAAAAAAGTACATACATTAAAAGTAAAAGTCATTTAATTGTAATATTGGCTAATTATAATGCCAGTTGAAAATATGTACTTGCAACGGAGAAAATATATGTTTATGTAGTATAATATAAAATGAAAAAATTGTATTTACAATTATTATATAGGGTTAGTAAGTATAATGCCAGTATTAAAAAGTGTACAATAATTATTAATTATTGGCCAAATGTAAAGGCAGTTAAAACATTTTTTAAGCCGCTAGTAAAAAGTGTAAATAGGTACAACGTAACTCCTGTTACTAGCACACATCTTTAAGAAATATAAATAAATAAAAATGTATTTATAGATTTAGCTAAGAAATAATTTTATATAAAATTAGTAAATTTAATATCCTTAGGATATGACAAGAGCGGTATTTACAATATATTAGTCGATATTATTTAAGGCATAGAGTAAAACAGGGACTTGTAAACTGCATTATACTACTATAAAGGGCATAATAACCTAGTTGTTGATTGCCCAAATCATATTAATCCTAATCCTTATCATAAATTCGTTGAACTGGAGTAAATTAATTTTATGTGAAATATTATATTACGTTTTTATGAGAAAAAAATTTATTTTAATTAAATGAAATGTTAATTAGTTTATTTAGTTCTGTATAATATATATTTTAAATATGTTTTAAGTATAACGCTTTCCTTTAATCTGAATAAATACACAATCTATATACTTAACCCTTAATAACCTAGCGTACCCATATGGGTACATTAAATTTGGGGGAAATAAGCAGGCTCCATCATGTCCAGTGTGCATGTTCAATTTTTGTATTCTCCCTCCATGCTCTCTACAGCAGTCCCTCTACTCAGTCTAGTGCTTGCCTTCATTAAGTGGATTATACAAGTGTGTTTTTTATTATTTTTAAAAATGGACTACTCACGATTCGTAACAAGGTAAGTAAATTTTGTTATAAAATACACCTATATTAGTTTATTAGTTATTTGAAATAAAAAATTTTTTACTTAAAGTTTATTGCACAATTTATTAGCAAATTTATAGAAATTTACGAATTATAGAATTCTGTAATTAGTCAATTATGACCCTGTACCCAAATGGGTACACTAGGATATTTGATTGCCTATTTTTTCTTATTGACAATTTGTTTTTTCAAATGCGATGTTTATGTTGTTTCAGTGATTTTGGAAGCCTCCAAAATAATAAGCAAATCCGTATCTGGTAATGAAAATGATCAAAGATAAAAATATGAAGTCAGCATCAGGAAGACATCAGCTCCTCTCGTAGAAATGGTTCACAAGTTACCGAAGCTTCACTACGACTTTTTCTTTGATAATTTATTTACAAGCTTCGATTTAATAAATTATTTTAGAAAACAAGGATTTGGAGCAACTGGTACAATGAGAGAAAATAGAATTCGTCGTGACTGTCCACTTATAACAAAGAAATCTATGCTAATAAAAGAAAGGGGGTTCTATATGTCTTTCATTTCTAGGAAAGAAGAGGTTTGTATAACAAAATGGAAAGACAATTCAGTTATTGCAATCGCATCAAATTGTCACAGTTCTATTCCTCTTGCTCAGGTAAAAAGATATTCCGTATAGGATAAAAGGAATGTAGCTGTTACCCAACCTAACGTTATTCAGGAATACAATAAGTTCATGGGAGGAACAGATCGTTTGGACGAAGGAGTGGCCATGTACCGAATTTCCATACGTAATAAAAAATGGTATTGGTCTATTCTATGGTGGCTAATTGATGTGTTCTTGCATAATGCATGGATACTTTTCAAAAAAAGCAGGAACACCTATACCTCAACTTGAATTTCGACCGAATATATTGCAATCATATTCATCAAAATATGCATCTCCACCAATGGTGGCAGGGAGGCCCAGAATTTTTTCTTCGCAAACTTCGTTCAGTCGGGTTATCCAAGAGATATGTTTTGACTACTTAGACAATTTTATAATTAAGACGGAAGAAAATAAAAGGAAAAGATGTGCAGGGAACGAGTGTACTAGCAAAGTAAGAACAATGTGTGGGAAGTGCAAAGTAGGGTTGTGTATTGATTGTTTTGCTGCATTTCATACCAAAAAATAATTTGTCTTATAATTATATATTGTAAATAAGCATAATAAATCTGTTTTATGGTTAAATTATTTTATTTTTTCCTTTTTTGCCCTTATTACATAATAATCGAGCGACACACGCTATGCCAAATACAGGTAGTCAAATGTCCTAGGGTAGCCATATGGGGTACAGGGCTTATCTCATAAACGGCATAACAGAAATTTTTAAAATGATTTTTTACATGTTAAGGGATGCCTAAATAAGTAAAAAAAAAAAACTTTTCCTGAAGAAAAAACAATTCAGGATATTAAGGGTTAAGATAAATTGTTTCGTGTATAATACAAGTACATTCCTGAAAAACGAAATTGTTAGTCAAAAGTAGTGTAGAACATTTTCTGTCTCCAAATATTTAAGGCATTGAATAAACCTCTGACTCTGAACTCAGATTTATTATGAATTGACGATTGCTGACATAAACTTCCAGAATGATAGATATCATGAAATGACCTTTTCTTTAAAAAAAAAAAAAATGTGCCAATTAAAACTGATTTACATACTGCCATTTCAAGAGTTCGATATGAATTCGCTCATCAAATGACATCTCTATTGGGCCTTCAAGAAACTTACCTGTGTGTTACTTATAATATAAGATACTAGAAGGCAAATAAATACATAATTGTCAACACATAGAGGAGAGACTCCTATTCGGTCGGCATGATCTTGGAGCATATCCCCTATAAAAGTTCTATGAACTGAATTAATATCCACTGGAAAAAATTAGTGTCTTAAGGAATAAAAATGGTTAATAGACTTCAAAAAGAGTGGAAACATGCAGCTTGTTGAGGAAAATGGTGGGGGAAGGGAGTAGAACAACCTTCAGGGATAAGAAGTTTGATGGAACACGTGAGGAAGGGTCTTAGATGTAAGCAGATTTCAGACCTTTAGAATTAGAATTATAGACTGAGAGATGCGTCTTTTTCATTTTGGCCTACGTGAAAGCTATCTCCACCCAACAATATTATAATGGAAAAGGTTAAAAATGAAATATTTAATTGTTAATGTTAGTTGGCTCGACTTCGTTACTTCTGTTCTGCCATGAAATAGTAGTGTTGTAAGGTGTGTCTTCAAAACTATTTGCATAATTTGATTTTTTTTTTTTTTATTGGAACTTTTAAGACGTAATAACCCTGGATTCCTCTGCAGTTACTCAGTCCTAAGATATTTAGAAAACTTTTGGCAATAGTTTTTATTAACTGCTGAAGAAATTAATCATCATAATGATCACTCTTGTAAAATTAGTCCTTGGCTCATATGTTTTCCCCTCGTTATATTCATCAGAGACAAGGCCATGGAGAACTGCCAGTTTTGATTTGACTTCTCAATTATGCATGTATTGATTTATAGACCTCAAGTTTTGCAATGATCTAATGTCAATGCCGTGCCGAAGCTACTGACCTCACACTCAACACATTGACAGTCATAATGAAACTCATTATCAGATAGTGGTTTACAGAGAAAACATTCACCTTTAGGTCTGAGAGTGACACATTCATTTTTCAATTTCTCGATGCACTGATCTAATTCTGTCATATTAGCTCTCAATGTCAAAAAAAATTAATTACCCAGCAACAATGCGCATGTGCCTATTTTAGTAATTTATTTTAATAGAGCTCATGAACAGAGTAACTAGAAAATCAGACTCGATCCGTCGAAATGTGAACTCAATCAAAACTTCGTTGAAGGTGAAATGCCGGATATCAGGTAAAAACCAACGACATATTTTTCATTCTACTTGTTTCGCATTCTTGATGACGTCTCTTTAGGATGTTTCGAGATAGATTATAAAGTGATTCGACCTTACCACCGAGGTGGTCAGGTCAAGACTAACAAGAAGGAAACAGACAATAAAAATCATCTGATTACATCGATATATTAAAAGAGATTACGATGAAATACTTATTTCGGGTTTACAGATAAAATGGTAGAAGTTTGAAAATGCATTATCACAATTATATTAATTAATTAATCAACTTGCTCAGAGTGAATTTGACAACTCCATTATTCTGCGCCAATTCAAAGGATTGGATTGAAATATATGTTTGGAATGTAAGATATTTTTATAAATAATAAGAACGTAAATTATTTTAAATAACACAGAAATATCGTTCAATTAAAATTATTTTTTAATATTGGTTTTAAGTTACTTACGAACCTATGATCACTAATCATTACTCAATTTATGTTATTTTCTTTTGCAATTATGATAACTAATAAAGTCCTTAAATGGTGCTCTTAGAATTTGGGAAATAAATAACTTCTAAGGTATAATTAAAGTTCTTTTTTATTTATAATTTTTAATTAGTATTTAAAAAAGTTTCAATTCTTACTGATGTTGATTTCCTTGTTAAGAGACAATGTGTTTTGTTCGTATAGATAACACTTATTAAATTTGTACCAAAACACCATGAACAATTCAAAATATAGAATAGATTGTTTCCATGCCAAGGTACACAGTAATTATCATGTTGGTTCAATAATTAAGAGGTTTGAATTGAAAAAAAAGAAAAGTATACAAAACTCACGGAATGTCCCTATTTAAGCAGAAAATATTCGAGCCCACGGCCCCATCATCAGTCCTTCAAATATTATGACGTTTTACTTTTATGTAAGTGACTGAAGGCAACTTGCAATAATTATAAAATACTCAGACTTAAACCCTTGATATCATAGAATAATAATAATTTTAATATAATACTATATTACTATACTATAATAATAATTACAATGACCAATATAATATAAGCATGAGTATAAATACAATGTAGTAATAATTATAATTATAACATAATATTAATAATATAATATCGAAACTGTAGTAAATATAAAAAATGAACAATCAAAAGATAAAAAGTCTGTCCCGAAGAGGCTGAGTGAACTAAGCAGATTTCCCATGGGAAGGTTCATAACAGGTAAATCTACATACATTTAACACCACCGTGAATGTTAAGCGAATAAATACAATCGGGAATAAGAAATCTTTTTGTATTTTTAATAATATCTACAACGGTTAATATAGTAATATCGACAACGGAACGCGTATGTAATATCTAAAACGGAAGGATTAATAATACAGGGTATTATTAACTAAGGTCGCATCTACAGTGGAAGGCATCTGAATTGCAAACAAACAGGGCAGCCAACATCGCAGCGTTGAATAGATACAATTATTCTGGACCGGAAAGAATTAGAATTAATAAAATATATCTGAATATAACATATGAATTTTATTGAAAACTATTTACTACAGCTAGTGCAGTAATTTGTAAAGAATCAGAATAATTTTTACCTCAATCACATAGATTTCAGTAATCCAAGAACAAAAGACGTGGAGGGTGGGGGGCAACAGAACATATTTGCATTTATCTAGTATAATAAAGGTTTGTTGAAAACAATATTTGGTATTCAACCTTGTAATGAAGTGGTTCATGATATAACAGCTTACTATTAATACGATACGAGTGGGAATGGGTGGTTTACTGAAAGTGGAAAACTATAAAATCCAAATGTCTCGGTTAAATAAAAAAAGAAGAGGGAATTCGTAAGTAACTGCTTTAATTATCACTTTCAGTTATTAGCATGGGCTTAGCTGCAACAACATTATTACATAAACCTTTATGCTGCTTATTTATCTATTTGAAGGATGATTTTCTAAATGTATTCACTCCTTAGTTTCTTTTCTTTTGTTTCCTGGAATAATAATAATATGATACTTTTTCACAAAAATAGTAGTATCTGTGATAGATTTTATTTTTAGTCTAAACATATGTAAATCTGTAATGCATGCTTGTAATTTGCTTATAACTAATATATACAAATGTGCGCAATGTTTACATGTTTATTGACAAAATTATGGGCATCTGCGTGGCCTGAGCTCAAGGAAAGAGAAAAATGCATAATTATAATGAAAAGAAAAAAGTCCATCACGCAGGGCCTGCGTAAACTAAGCAGAATTTCCACTCACTGGTATTACAGCTTAGTGATATTTCACCACATATTCTGACTGAAAACTAGAAAGAATGTATGGCTCGCTTATTATTTGAGTTTCGAAAAAATATATAGAACCATAATAGTGGAGCATCAATATTTTAACAAGATTGATTCTATAACATTTTTCGATTCGACTCATAATAACTGAGATATTTTGGATTTTCAAAGTCCCCCACCCCCACTCTGAACACCCACAATTCCATTTGCGATTTCTCGGTTGATATTTACTTTAGAGAAATTTATTTATGTATTATTTATGTAAATAACAACATTTATAGACAATTAAATTTATTATAAGATTAGGTCTATACAATTTTTAGAACCGAAGTACTCGTATAATAAGGAAGATATTTCGAATTTTCAAAGTTCTCCTCCTCTAAACCACCCCTAACACTGGTACGATTTTCGCAGTTAACGAACTTTATCTTCTTTTATTTTCATAAAACGATTATATATTCAGCTTGGTAGCGATAGAACAAAAATTACCTTCGCTAGCGAGGTAACAGACTTATGTATATATATATATATATATAAAATTGTAACCTCCGTCTGTACATTAATTTTTTCTCGAAATTTCAATATTTTTCGTTTCACATGCCATAGACACGATATTTGCAATTTGTATCTTAGGTGTCTGTTTGTTTGTTACTTTTTCACTCATAGACGGAGGAACCGAATTTTATGAAACTTGGTAATGTATATTATTAAATACCCAACTTAGACTTTAGGCTATATTAATATTCTCTGAAACGAACAGGAGTGGGGGTTATAAGAGAAGTCTGAAGGATATCGATATTTCGTTTTGTATTGCTTTTTCCGCAAATATGTACATAACAAAGGTTGTTTATTTAGTTATTTAGAGTATCTTTCGTTATATACACTTTTGTCGTATACCTAAGTATAAATGATACGCTAAAAACTAAAGCGGGAGCCAACAATTTTATTGGGCACTAACGATTGAATCGAACTCAAATTAGCATTAATTCATTCAAGATTATAAGCTATATTACAATTTTAAGGCTCAAACGGGAGTGGGGGTTACAGGGGAGGCCTGAAATAAAAAGTCCGTCACGCAGGGGCTGCGTATACTAAGCAGATTTCCCCCGTGAAGTTATACAATAGAGAAATCTTCATACGAGAGCCGAACAGTTACGGCAAAGGGCCGAACTAGCTTTTGGAGGGAAACTTTCATCCATTATCGGCCCAAATGTAATAAAAATGCAAATGTCTCGGTTAATATTCAAGATAGAGAATAAACGTATAGAACAATATTTATAGTAAATTTAATTTAGAATAAGATTGGTTACAATTATACAACTGTTTGATCCGACGTGTGGTAACGGAGATATTTCGAATTTTCGAAAATCCTCCCCTCTAAACCACCCCTCCCACTTGTCCGATTTCAGCCGTTAACGAACGTGATCTGTATTTTTGCATAAAACTTTTAAATATCGAGTTTGGTAACGATCAAACAAAAATTGCGACCACTAGAGCGGTAACAGACACACACACACACACACACACACACACACACATATATATATATATATATATATATATATATATATATATATATATATATACAGTTTTGAACGGACCTCATTTTCGTCATCTACTAGGTAGGATCGATGGACATTTGAAGAAAAATTTCGAAAATTCAGTCATGAGTACAACCTCAATAGCTGATTTCCCTTCAGGGAAATTTTTTTTTATTTGTTTTTCGACAAAAGTGCATAAATCCAAAGTTGTGTAATTTGTAAATTAGAATAACCTTTGCTTTATACATTTTTTCGTATAACAATAAGTTTAATTTTCATTATTTATTAACGTCCACTTTTTGCAACTAAGGCTAATTCGGATGGGTTATCTACAGGTTACCACCCTTCTCTAGCCAGGGTGGAATTTTATTTAATGAATTCCGTCACTAAATAAATTTCTTTGTCCAGGCGGGAATTGAACTCGCCACTCTAGGTTTACCATGTGAGATAACAGGCAACGCTTTAACTCACATGGCTAACCTGAGCCCCCGTATAACAATATATGAAGCAAGTAATTTGAGTTCAAATATTCATAGGCTCAACAATTCTTTCCAATATGAACTACAAGGTACCTCACCTGGATAAATTCATTCAAATCTATGTTATTATTTTATCCTTAATAATTCAAATGTTATTTTTTTAACGCCAGCAACAGATTGCACTAAGTAAAGTATATTGCCCCCCCCCATCCCTTCTCTTATCCCAAACATTAATTCCTGAGAAATGCCAATTTGCCCTTAAGTGTATTTAATACATTGTTTAATTAAAACATGAAAATTATTTGAACAAACATTTTTAGTATTGTGAAGATAATGTAATTAGAATTTTTAATATAATTTAATGTATTATAGGATCAGATCCTATCTATTTAGTAGGTTGGCAGCGCTGAGCCCAAGGAGGTGTGGAGATACTTCCTTTGTCCTATCAGTTCTGCCAATTCCCTGGCGACATGTTACTTGATGCTTATACTTTTAGCAATGTAGTGTTATTCTCAAGAATGTAAATTTGTTTAATTATCATAAATAAATTATTTAAACGGATGAGCGCTGGGGCACCTCCCCAGAATCCAGTTATTTCAGGTTTTTAATAACTCTGGTCCGTTAATATATGATCTACTTTACTGAACTCACTATTTTACCAATATGAATATACAGTTTACAATCGAGACTTACAAAAGAGTATTTTTAATAGCGGTTATGACTTACCTAAAACAGCTGTAGACGTTGGGCTTTGTACCGGCCGCATCAAGGGAAAGGAACTTGTATTCATACATGGTTTGGGAAATATATTGAGGACAGTAAAGCATTACATAACAAATAATTTTATTATTAACAAATCCACAGCAACGACTCCATAAACATAAACCCTAAACACTGGGACGGGGAAATGTCAAATATTGTTCAAAGTAAAGCCTTGCTAAAAAAATACCATTATTATTCAGACTCAAATGAATTCCCTATCTTAGCTAGTGTATATATATATATATATATATATATGTGTGTGTGTGTGTGTGTGTGTGTGTGTGTGTGTGTGTGTGTGTGTGTGTGTGTGTACGTGTAAAACTCATTTTGAGCGGGCCTCATTTTCGTCATGTACTAGGAAGGATGGTTGGAGTATAGAAGAAATTTTTCGAAAATCGCTTCATGTGTAAAACCTCAATAGCTGATTTCCATTAAGTGAAATTGCTAAAATTTAAGCATTAAATACTTATATCATTTGTTCAACAAAAACATTATCTGTGATGTATTTATTAAAGGTTGATGTGCCAATGGATTTTTTCTTTCTAATAAATCTTCGGATATAGCTACTAGTACTTTAGAAATTTGAATTACCTTTTGACAATAGTCCATTTATAGGCCAGTGCTTCTTCATGACTACTCTGAATGATAGCATTGCCAGCATAGGAGAGAACGTGAAGAACCACGGGCAAGAGCAGCAAACGTGATGGGTCAGAAACGAACGAAGGGGCGAACAATAAGACTGGGTGAATAAATAAATGCCACCTGGCTATAGTGCCATTTTGAAACGTGGAGAGAGGCCGGCTGTGAAAAAATATACATAAGGTAAGCCAAGTGGGCAAGAAGAAGAGGCAGGCCCATGAAGATGTGGCTAGATGACCGGAGGAGGTATAGCTGAGGATGGGGCTCAAGGGTCGAAGGTTGATTGTACTAAATAGAGATAACCCGGCTGTTAGTGGAAAGGCTCAGAGTGCAGAATCTCTATGCTCTATTCTCTAACATTTGTTATATACAATTTTTCGACCAGACATATTGTAACGAAATTATTTCGAATTTTCAAAATTCTTCCCCTCTAAACCTCTCAAATTCCACTGGTTCGATTTTAGCCAGTAATGAAATCGACCTTTAGTTTTGTATGAAACGCTTATATATCGAGTTTGGCTACAATCAAATAAGAAATGCGATCACTAGAGCGGTTTTCGAACCTTTGAATTTTGAACGGACCTCATTTTCGACATCTCCTAGGAAGGATCGGTGGACATATGAGGAAATGTTTCGAAAATCGCGTCAAGAGAGCGTCCTCAATAGCTGATTTCCCTTAAGGGAAATCTGTAATGAAAGTGTAATATTATTAATAAACCAGAGGTGTAGACATATTGCATTAAGTTGTAGTGAACATTATTGCCTTTAAAAAAAATTAAATGCATGATAAAATATTTCTAGCTATTTCTATTGAATTAAATGTGAAAGAAATTAAATTTCATTAGGTGCCCGTAATGCTCTTATTTAATGCTCAAGAACCTTTAAGCCCAACAATGGAACTCTCAACTAAATAAACTCTATCCTACCTGTAGAATTAATTGAATGCCTATCCTGAAGGAAAATATGTATATGGAAGTTAATTTATTGGAATCTATTATTTACTGAACACCCAAATTATGTCAAAGTCCATATCCACACATGAGACATTAAAAGAGTAGCAAATTACCAGAGTTGTCATCTCCAAATGAACCGATTCTGGCCATTTACGAACTCAAAATCCCTTTATTTATTACAAGCGTGTATAATAAGTTTGGTTTTTAGCATGACAAGAACTATCTTATTTTCTTAACTTAAAGATGATGTTTATCATTCATTGGAAGACTAACATATAACCTATAACGAACCGTCCAAAAATAATGAATGGAAAGCTCACATGGTTATTATGTCAACCTAAAAATAAATTAAAACTTTTTTCTATAGAGATGATATTTGTTTTTTCTTAGGGACACAGATAATAACCCCTGACTGATGATTAGTTAAATATGTATGTTTTCTACATAGCATTAGAACAAAAAAATCGAGAGATAATAATTGCCCCCACCCCTGCCCCCACCCTAGCCACCCCTCCCCGAAGAAAGGAGGCTTGAGGAGTACATGCCTTCCAGAGCTCAGTCTACAAGTGCCCCAGCCCGCCTGCAGCTCTCGCTCCCCACCTATCAAGCCGGTGAGTACACTCTCTTATCAAACACCTTCACTTTCTCTTATCACCCACTCACTTTGACTCTACCCCATCGGCCATTTTGCTCCTTTCTCATTAGTTGTTTAAATTGTTTGTTTATACTAATTAAGTAAAATTATAAATGAAATGAAAGAGCTGACTAACCTTCTTTCTCCACACAGTCTCTTTTTCAAAGACTATGTCTACATTATGTACTAAAATTAATCAAACTTCAATATATAAAAGAATAGTAAGATTTAATTTAGTGCTTGCAATTTTTTTTAGGTTTTTAATCGAATTTATTTGCTTTTTGATAGACAAATATTTCAATTCTCTGATAAGATTGTCCTCGTTTAATTCTGGGATTTAGGTAGCCTGCAGTCATGATCAAATTAATATAAAATGCAAAACAGCTTAAATTATTTTGTAAATAACTCTTGCGTCGTGTAAATTACTCTTGGGATTCAGAAAGGAAATAAAAGGTTCTCGAACATTGAAAAAACAACTGTTCGGTTTAATTTAAAAGTAACCCTTTGATGTGTCTCAGATCAATTACATACCACGTTTAACGTTCAACTGTCGTATTTTATTTAATTTAATTCATTTCTTTATTTAACGTTCACCACGTTCTTTTAGGGCTGAACGCGATAAGCTGTCAGCAGCAGAATACCCCTAAATGTTTGAGTTTATTATGTTAACTCTGCCTAAGCAAGAATAAAATCTAAGACCGAATGTTCTTCAAGAATACTAAGACCCACACCTTAGCCTTCTTGGTGCACCTATTAAGATTTATGAAGAACCAACATCCTAGTTCCCTCTCAAACTCTGAGAACATGGTGACCAAATGAAACGTAGAAATAATTAATCAAATCGTCAATGGTGACCAGACCAATTGTACCTACACCCAGAATGCGGCAAGATGTGTCGAAAAATACTCCAATAGGACTTCGTGACGGAGTATTCATTCTTTCTATGTTGTTTAAAAACCTGGTAGTGCCAATACAGCTACTTAATCAATACAAATCTTAATTTATTCATGATTGAATTCCTGAAGCAACATTAGCACTAAAGCGTAACCAAAATTTGCCAAGTGAAAAGTTCATAAGCCTAATTTGACAGAAGGGCAATAAAAAAAAAATCACTGAGGAACCTTAAAAGCGACACTCATAGTAGTCAGTAAAAGAACCCAATATATTTGTACCTTATGATGTACAACATCACTGAGGCAATTACACACTTACACGATTTCGATTTGTATACCATTGAAATCCAAAGCTGCTTCCGTTCTTCTGGAACCAATTTGTCTAAAGAATATATCAATAGATGTAGATTTAATATTACTATTTCAGTAACATTAATGCGTAAGCATTATTAAAGAGCTTGACTCGAAATCAAGAAATATCATCATGACATAGAAATAATGATTAAAAGAGGTAGTTCAGTTTGAAAATCAGTCGGTTGTCTTTGACAGCTCAACAACACTACGACACGGCATCTTCTAGGTAATTCGTCTCTTGAAGATTGCTTAAATATAGTTTTATTTGTTATCTATAATCATGTTGCCTTTCAAAAACTCTTATACCTTTTTATAAATTGTTAGTTTTTTAAAAAAAAATGAAGACCGATTATCTATTTTGATAAGAGTTTGACATTTCTGACGTCATTTTCATAGTGCTTTAATTCATTGTTATAAACTATACAAGAAGGTTATTAGGATTTATAAGAAAGTCTAAAGGAACAATTTTTAATAATTTATTCTGTTGTATGTATAACATAATATCTATATTAAGGACGGGGGGGGGGATTTGTCCCTCGAAATTAACTATAGGTTAATGTCAGGAGGTTGCCTCTTAGCACAAGAGAAAATGGTAGCGAACGGAATAAAATGAAAGAATATCTGTAAAAGAAATTTCCTTTCAGTGAGGGAATATATCCGCACTGATATCCTCGCACCTACGTCACTGTCTGTAATAACAACCTTGAAGAGAACATTAGACGAATTTCAAGCATAATGTTACTTGAATGGTATAGAGTTACAGCTCTAGGATACGGTGTTTTCGAAAGATTTACTGTTGATATAAGGAGATATTTTCTTTCCCATGGATGCCAATATTATTCTTACCAGAGGTATACGTCAAACCATGCCTTAAAGCTACAGAAGTGAACTAATGTTGTGACAACTCGTAATAAAACTATAAAATAAAACCTTACCACAGGAAATGTCTATTTCTCTTTTGGCAACAAATAAATATTTTAAACATTTAATTAAATAATTACATTTCTGAGCATGTAGGACAGGAGAAACGGGACGGTTGAAGACGATTTCGCCAATAATAGAATTGTAAGAGGAATTTTGGTGAAATTATTTCATCCAAGCTCAATTAAATATGCTTTCAAACATGATGACATTTTATCTATTTTGACTAAAACAATAAATTCTTTTAGGATCAATAAAAAGCCTTGTCCTCTACAAGTACTTTAATATTCAAAGTGGTCTTTCAGAGAGTAAGCACCATCATCAGTGCCTGCAGACTGGAGTCGTATAGCCTGAACGATAGTCAGTCGCCCGGCTGCTCTGGTTCAGCCTACACATTGATTTTGTTTGTTTGTTTCATAGGGTTTTAGGGTTAAACACTACTAGGTTATCATCGCTCGGTAACCTCTATAACTCTCGTTTTGGTTAAGTACCTGCACTTTGAGAGTAAACTGTGTTTATGTAAATTGTTAATATTGTTACATCCTCATTTATATCGCTATTTAAAATTTAACAATATAAACGACGATACAAAAAATTTGTATTTCATATTTCCTTTATATAAATTTGTAATTTTCATAAAATTAAACAATTTATCTAGCACTTTGGGATCATCTCTAATGGCCACTGCTATATTATTGGAAGTATAATATAGACAAGGTTTTTAATTTGATCCTAATTAATTGGTTCCTCTGTCGTCTTACATCTCGGGAGAAATAAATTTTTTCACTCCTTCAAATTATTTATCCTTAAGACAAATTTAATTTAAAATTTTAGAACAATTAAACAATTTGTGTTCGGAAGTAACTTTATTGGCAGAAATCGTTTGTACCAATGATGACTCTTATTGTATTTAATCTGACCTTTTCTAATCGAAAAGTCTGAAAGTGGGTACTTGCACAAAAAGGTTAATATAAAACACGTGAACCTCTTATTTTATTTTCTAGCATTTTATTAGCCGATTCCAATATATCAGGATAATTTATTTTTTAGTAATTTTTTAAGCCGACATATGTAAACACAGGTGTACACTTCTTCGTGCTATGGCTAATTTCTAATTGGCAGAAATGACCCGCGATTCCGGCACTGGTCTAGTTCATTTCCTCATAACTTTCACTGACCATCCGGGTAACTTATATCTTCCACCACGCAATGCCATACGTAACAGTGTTATTTTATATATAGGTTATGTGTACCTACACTTATTATATCTGGAGCACTTTTAGGAACTCAGAAAATAATATATATTAAAATATTTCCTGACATAAACGGAAAATAATCTCTTTACACGATACTTTCTCGCTGCAAAGCTTTTCGGCCCTGTTAGAGAGGAATTGAAATACACGGAAGGTAAGCTCTAATGCGACTTACCTACTTCCAGCCAGGGGTGTTATGCTAACCCTGGTGTTGGTAGGGTCGGTATAACCACATTCGCTGAAAGCAAGGGGATAAATAGACGGTTGAGGTTGTATAATGCCTCAAACATTTATTTACTGGCGAGCATGTTATCAAGTTGGATCTTGTGACCAAGATTAAAGATGGTGTCAGAAGCTTAGGTCTTTCCAATAAGACAACAATCCCTGCTACTAATAAAAACGTCCCGAGAGTAGGGCAACCATATTTTAAGTTACTGTAAATCCTTGACGAATACACTGAACACATAGAAATGGACTTTTACCACGCATTAAATTTGAATGAACGTTATCTATGATGTCCGATGTTTTTCTTGGTGAAATTATCTCTGAAGCCTACCTTATTTACGTTATATTAAGATTTTCAAAATTAGTAATCGTTCAACAGTTGTCGGAATCAATTATAGATATCGACCCATTGATATACAAGAACTTCTTAAAGTTATTGTTATTTTAGCTGAAATTGAAAAAGTCTATTGAAGTTATTATGAAACATGGATATATGTCTCAAATACGTTTTGATCCATAATTAATTTCTTAAGAAAAAAATCCCGTGAATTGAGAAAACAAGCTCTGGCTACGTGAGCGTTGTAATACAGTTGTTTTTCTTCGGCAAACATGAGGGTGAGAGTCCGTGTTTTGAGGATCGACAAATATTTGAAAGTTCTCTTGTAAGTGGAAAAGTATGAAACTCTGGCCTCCAACTATTTCAGTCAGCGACCTCGCTCACATGGAACTGTTTTCTTTATAATCTACTAAAGGTATTTATGACCACAGGACAACCTCCAACTATGTAATCATCTGAGATGAAGCTATTATCACGCCGCACGTGGCTATTCAAGCCTTAACCTTAATAAATACGTCCTCAAGAATTTTGTTGCCTTCAAAGTACCATAATGTGGTTAGCTCTCTGAGGACCACCATCGAATTCTACATTTGTAAATCAAAACCTTTAAGAGAGCAAATGATATCTCTCTCTCTCTCTCTCTCTCTCTCTCTCTCTCTCTCTCTCTCTCTCTCTCTCTCTCTCTCTCTCTCTCTCTCTCTCTCTCTCTCTCTCTCTCTCTCTCTCTCTCTCTCTCTCTCTCTCTCTCTCTCTCCCTCTCTCTCTCTCTCTCTCTCTCTCTCTCTCTCTCTCTCTCTCTCTCTCTCTCTCTCTCTCTCTCTCTCTCTCTCTCTCTCTCTCTCTCTCTCTCTCTCTCTATCTCTCTCTCTCTCTCTCTCTCTCTCTCTCTCTCTCTCTCTCTCTCTCTCTCTCTCTCTCTCTCTCTCTCTCTCTCTCTCTCTCTCTCTCTTCATTTCTACCAAGAGTTTAAGGATCAATTTAATTCACGCATTCCTCTGCAATAATAAATATAATAAGAAGACAATATTGACACTTTGCTAAAGTTATTTGACTTGCATCTATGGCGACAGTCACATTTACTGTTAAATGGAGTCACAGATGTGGTATTTATTACTTTTGGAAGAAACAGGAAGTCTGGTTTTCGTGAGATTTTAGTAAAATGACTTTCAGCCACATGTGTAGATTATGGCAAATTCTTGATGATGAAATAAATATCCTGGTGCGTAGACTTCCTGTTTATAAAACTTGTTTCCCAAATCTGAACTCCCACATCCAGAAGCATAAGAAAAATTAAATACTTCGCTTCCAAAAAAGCCTCTTGGAAATCTCTTCTCGAGAAGTCCGCCATCGAGTAGTACTATTTTTCTATCTATTTCTATCTTACTTATTATAGAATTTCAGGTTATTTATTTCATTAGTACTTAATGTTCTATATTTTGCTAACACTCGGGCTTCTTGGTCTTCTGTTCATTTTCCGTCTTTACATATATATTCGTAATTCTACCTATCTCATTTTTGTTTTAATTTTAAATGAGTGTAACTATTAGTCCAATATAGAGTGAAAATGTATAGCTGTCATTTACTGTATTTTTTATTTTAATCAGACCTAAGGCTTTTGAACGAGTCTCGTCTTCCTTGATAAAACGCGATTTTCTCTGTCTGTAAGGAGTGTCGCACATGCCATTTTAGAATTTTATGTTTTTTTGTTCTATATTAGTTTCCGATCTTTGAACTCTATTGGTGTGACTTAATCCAAGAAATCCATGCTGTCATGTAGCTTTTGAAGCGTCACTTTCTTTCCGTTTGAATATAATATTTTTAAAACATAAAGACACTCATTGCAAAAACTCGGTGTAAAGCCGTTAGACCAAACAGGGGACAAAACGCCACAAAAGGCGTTAAACTACTTTTATAGTGTTCATTACACTTCAATTAGTATGAAGAAATCTATTAACTCTGACATTTTCTATAGAAATTCAGTCCAAGGTCGCCATCTCTTCTGGATAGGGAGGGATAGCTCCTCCTTGTTTCTTTCGCAATTAAGTTGTTGACTTGAAAAGATATTTATTTTTTTGTTTGCGCACACGTGATTTTGAAACCCCAATAATTACTAAGAGATTATTAAAAATCTGAAATTTCGTTATTGCTAAATAAGATGTCATTTACTTTACTTTATTTATTAAGCACGTTTTGAAGACTGCAACTAGGCAAAGTTAAAGGAATTACTAGTGTTCATATTAACCATTAGCACATTGTCTGCTGTAGGAGAAGGACTCGAGAGATGATGTAAATGTTAAATCAATTGTCCACTGGTGAACCCATAGCGTAAATTAGAAAAAATGAAATAAAATAAAGCTATTTATTAATGCCCACTTTATGCTACTACGGCTAATCGGGTCGGGGTTATCTCCAGGATATCTACCTTCTCTATTCAGACAACCTTACTTACGTTTCTATTGAGACCTTTTAGGCCTCAACCGTTTGAGTTTATCACTAAAAATCGCCTGTTATTCAAGCGAGAAGCAAACGCACCAAGAGTACTAAATCCATCACATCACACCAAGGCTCATGGAAACTCCTAATTTGAAAATAATCATAAATACCTACCAGTTACTCTTAAGCAAGATTCGATGGAATCAGACATTGATTGATGTTCTGAACAGCAATAGTCTATGAAACATTTTTAACCACTTTCAGAGAGCCTACTTCTTGTTGATGTAGAGTTTAGAAGTAAATTAAAAGAATTCTGTCAAAATAATTATATGCCAGATGAATTAATAATATCATAATGGCAGTTAAGATGATTTTATTTGGCACGATTTGGCTAATTATCTTATTATCATTGTCGTGTAGATGAGTCATAAGCAATAAAGCTCCGAAAAAAGAAATCGTTTTAGAGAAAAAGCGCTTTTGAATAATGTATTCACATAACTTTGTAATAAGGGGAAATAATTAATGAAATATTAATCATAATCTTATTCATGTAATAATAATGCTATTACATAAAATACCACATTCCATGCTTTACAGGAGCAAATTAACTGATTATTTAATATAACGTCTTCGATTCTAATCTACGAAAATAAAACGAGCTCTATTGTGAAAGTTCAAAATTCTTGAATATGATCCTGTTTATTGCTGTCGTTTTAAGCTAAACAACATAGAAAGGAAGAAGAATAAACATTAATTAATAAATTTATCTTCAGAAATAATATAAGAACAGCAATGACTAGTGACATTGAATTTTGCAACATAAAAAAAAAAGACTTGAAACAATTAAAAATTAGCTTTGATAATTATTTATAAATCGAAACAAAATCTTGACAATTTGACTAAACAAGATAATATTAAATGAGAAACTTAAATCGTAATAACAAATTGTAATATATTATTCACAAGTATTTTAGTCGCAAGAAACAGCTAAAAACTGTTGGATTATTTTTTTTCGCCTTTTAAGTTGAATAGTTTAGGTTTACGGTTTGTTAGTTTGAGAGATTAACGCTGACTATAAAGCGTTAAGACATTTCTTTCCGTTAAGAGGTAGCTTCCTACCTTTTGGGACCCCTTGCTACAAACGTTCCCTTGCACGTTCACCATAATAGTGATTAGTGGGCCAAATTATTTTTTTATTTCTTAATATAAATTCTTATTCATTTTGGGAATTGATTAAAAACAGTTAGAACGTGTACGCTTGATGA
This sequence comes from Riptortus pedestris, assembly GCA_019009955.1. Taxonomy (NCBI): domain Eukaryota; kingdom Metazoa; phylum Arthropoda; class Insecta; order Hemiptera; family Alydidae; genus Riptortus; species Riptortus pedestris. Next base: position 78,979,487 of record CM032229.1, read on the forward strand.
ACAACTCATTGGCCGCTCCAGAAGAGCCTTAAATTAACTGACATGTATTTTGCATGTTTTCCTTGACTCATTAGTAGTTGCATTTTAACACATTTCAAGGTCTCTTTTGTTACTGTACTGGAAAAAAATAAAATAAAATGCTCAAAAAATTAAACATTTCTAATGACATGAAACCAGGTACTGAAGCTTTGCTCCTCCCCAACCTTATGGGTTAACCTTAAGGTTCAATTTCCTTAGAGATAAAACATCGTCACCTACGGCGATTTCCAGTATGTGAGAAATATTGTCTTCAGCGCTCTTAAAGCAGCCCTCAACAAACAACTGTGGACCAAGAGATGAAGTTGAAATGATGAGCTGGTCATGGCCGATGGTGGCTATGACAGCAGTAGTATCAGCAAGTAGCCTAGTGACTATAAATTAGTTTAGTAAATCGAGTAGTCTACAGTCAACAGGTGTGCGCTGCCTGACCTCGTCCTCCATACTATCAACAGTTGACTCTCTCTTGCCTATACCCGAAGTACAGCTGATTGGATGTATAATGTGAATAATTTTAAATAAAACAAAATTTAGCGAAAATGACGTTTTTATGGACTAATTAAGTGTTTTAAGCTTTAGCTATAGGTCCATGAGATCGAATAGTATTTCTAGCTTTTAGATTATATCACAAATGTTTCCAATTTAATTTCCAGATAGTGCATATTTCTTATATATGAATTTGTTGTCGAATGTCTCTTAGAACAGACACAACTTTAACTTCTAACACTAACTAATTTATCTCAGGTAAGAAAAAACGCCTCGTTCCTTCACTATTCTTTATTCGTTGTCACAGAGCGCTTTCAGAGCATACGCTCCATCATCAGTATGCTCTGAAAGCGCTCTGTCACAACGAATAAAGAATAGTGAAGGAACGAGGCGTTTTTTCTTACCTGAGATAATAATTCCTTCACCATCCAGCACCTCAAAAATGGATAACTAATTTATATTGCATATATATTATTAAAAACAAATCAGAAATTATATAAAGCCTATTTTTATTTAGTTGTTAACGGGTCATACGTACAGTTGATCACTCACAGCGGAAAAACCTCTGATCTCAGGACACAATAGTAACTTAGGACAGAATATATAAAATTTAAAAAAAATCAAAAAAAAAAAACTAAGACATTCTGCTTTAATTTAATTAAAATTTGAGTGACGAAACAATGTTTAAGAGTTAAAACGAACAGTACACGAAGTAACTTACATAAATAGTGGTAATTTTTGGGACGTCACATAACAAAGATATTTATACCTTCATATATAGAATTTTGCCGGTATCGAAATTAGTGTAACGTCAACCTGTTTCTAATTAATTTTCACCATGCTAAATTGTTTAAAAGAAAAAAATATATACTTTGGAAATAACTTTAAATGTAGTTCTAGTTCTATTAACACTATGTTTATTGATTTTTTTAATGACTGCAGGCAATTATTCCACCTCTCTTAGGCTAAAAGTTTTACTTTATATATTAATCACTACTCCGGTTAATCACTGACCTGATTATTAAAATAATGTTTTATCACACTTGATAAACCTAGTGATCAAGGGCAGAAAAATGTGTGAAATGTTATTTTGGCATGACCTTTGTAAACCATGAACGGCCTTCACTCCACACACACACACCTTAATGTTTTGAAGATAACAAATGAGGCTTAGGCAAGCAAGAGTAACAGATGGATTGTGAGACAATAGATTGGGAAAGTTAACCTCGGATGAAGAAGGACCGGTAGTGTTCACAGGCTTGCGAGAGCTTATTCAGATGAAACAGGAAGCCAGATCAACAGGCCGTGAACTGAGGAATTAATAATGCAAGGATTTTTTTCACATTCAATGTCAGTTAGTACAACATCGCGTACTAACGTCATGGTGTACCTAACTGAAGGCTATCATTCATATTTATTTGTATTAGTGTACATACATTTAATCGAGTAAATAGGCAGAGTTACGGCATAAAACACAAGAAGTAAAAACAGAAACTACATTCGATTTGAGAAACAAAACCTATGGGTTCTGTGTGTATTTATTTGTCTTATAACGTAGGATGTGTTGATTGCATTTCAATATCTTAAATATCAAACATGTATTTATTTTTTTGCTCCTATAAATGAGCCAAAACATATTTAGGTAAAATGGTATCTTTATTGTTTGAAGATTGATTTGCAATAATTTTATAAAGAAAATAAAGAAGTTTCAGGGCAAAAGTATATTCACGCAAAATGAAATACTAATTTGTTTGAATCGTTTATCTTTATCTTCTAAGATTAGTTTACTAAATTACTATTGGTTAAACTGATAGATACTATTAATATTTATCCTCTCAAATGTAACGAACAAATGTAGGGAAACTTTAATAAGGCATTAAAGTCACCACGATAAAATTAACTAGAATCGCTACGATTTATAAATGCTTAGTCTTGGTACCACCTTGGCTATAATAGGGTGGTAACCTGTAGATAACCCGTCCCAATTATCATCAGTTGCAAAAAGTGGACGTTAATTTATAAAATATAAATGTTTTGTATAAATTAGGATGCAAGCAGGTGAGGTCCTTTTGATTTCTTTTTTTTTTAATGTAGATGAAACTTTGGCTGATTACAATTGCGGCCCAATTAAAATAAATTAATGTAAATGTGATTTATGAGTTAAGTCCACCAAAAGACATTGAAATTGATCCCTCCTTCATGAAATCTTTGGTATTTCATGAAGCGGGGACTAGATGGGTGACTTATTAGTGAAGACTGGATTACTAAATGCATATTCCTATTTTTTACGATTCAGACGGTTTCATGTTCATGCCTCTTAAAAATGATCATAATGCTCTCCAATTTCAATCCCAATTCACTATCTGGTTAAAATACCTCTCCTCTCCAACTATATTGGCTATATTTAACTTAACGTAAACAATTATACAGGATATTTATGTTATCTAGAATTTGATACTGAAACAGCTGGGTTTCATCTCTGGCTTTAAGTGAACTAAATATTTTGACGAAAATGCGGTCTTGGACCCTTTCTTGTTCTTGTGCCTAGTGAATTTAGTAAATGCTTTTGAAAAGGATTCTGAGTAGATGCCATACATCAACAAAATTGAACTTTGAAGCACTTTCTAAAAGAGCTCTAACATTACTTATAATTCTCAAGACCTTTCACTCGAAAATTTCTCCCCTCGGACGATTGAAGTCTACAGTTATATCTCAGAACCAGACAGGAGGTAGCCACACAAAATGAATAACAAGAATATATGGTTATGACGACTATAAATGCCATAGTTTTATAATACGAGTGCTCTAAAAATATAAGTTTCGTTTAATAAAATTCACTAAAATAATATGGTCAACTAATTACAACTAGTCATATGAATAAAAAAAAAACATGACAATTATTATCTTTGGTATTTAATTAGGCCTCCCCTCGAAATTAGTAATCTCTAATAGAAACGAGCATATGCTTTCACAGAAAACAGGGAGGGGAACTCTGCTAGAGGACCTTGTACGATTCAGTAGTCGAATCCCTATCTTGATTTTCAATTTCTGTGTTTCTTATGAAGCACTCATTTTTTTTCTTTATTTATTGGCCTTAGATATAATAATAACTCAATTAAACCGCAAAGCTTTTCTTTATTAGATATCTCTTTCATGTTGGCTATGTACACTTTAATCTGTAATTTTATTTTGCTCCAGATTGAAGTCAAAACTATGTAATACGTTAACCAAAAATTATTCAAGTGGACAGAAAAGTAAAATAAGAACTGGAACTATCTATGGTGCGGGGAAGTGGTTATAGCTTATTTTTGTTGGTTATTATGTGGATATGTGTAGTATTAAATCAACCTTTGATCTTAGGTTAATCTTTAAATTGAGATTCTCCGACGTAAAATTTCATCCATTTCAACCTTAGATGTAGGAATTTGTCGATGATAATTAAGTAGCTGTTGAAACAGACATCTGTTTCAGTACTCAATTCATTCTTTAGCTTTCCACATAACCAACGCCCTCTAAGGACGTAGTTATGCCTTACCTTGCGTGCAGGAACATATTTAGTTTCGCGTGATACGTATGTCACAAAGCATGAAATCACTTGTACGGCCCTGTATTTAATAGTTCTCTTTCGCTATTCTTATATTTCTATAATTAAACAAATTTTCATACTTAAGGTCACATTACTATATAGTCCTTGTTAAGTTGAAGTTCCACCGTTGAAGACGATAAAATTTAACATAATTTTCGTGCTTATATATACATATATATATATATATATATATATATATATATATATATATATATCAAAATTTCAATACATGTATCATTTTAGCCTTTATGTGGCTTTCCTTTACTTTCTTCTGAAGAATAAATTGAATTTCTACTATTCTCTAAGCATGTAAAACTATTTGTGATATATTACTAGCAAAGAGAAATGCGCATGTTTAAAGGAAATAACCATTATGAAGAAAAGAATATTTGAAGAAAATTAGGGACAAGAGCAGGAGGCACGTCAGAGAATTCCCGAATGAAAAACTATTAATACATATAAAGCGTGTTCGGAAAATGGAGAATCATAAAAATATTACTTTGTAAAGATAAAAGAGCACGAATCGCTAAGAAACTCGGACATGAGAGACCTAGAAGTCTTATAAGACTGTTGAAGGTTTTCTGCAAGGGTTTTCTCAGTGGACTGAATTTTGTTATGATTAACAAGGAAACCTTCTCACTAACACGAATCAAATCTATGGTTGACAAGTCAATGTTTCAAAGACAATAGGGTCTCTCCCTCTTTCAATGAGAAAGAGGTATGCTCACTAATGACGTTATGGAGGAAGCCGTGCCACCTGATCGACAGGAGGTTGACGAAATCTTGGATGATGTTTACAAAATAAAGTGAGATATCTGGAATATACAATAATTCTGCTGCAATAGGAAGGAAAGATCATTGTATATCTACTGTTCATTGTAAAAAAAACAAATGTGAAAATTGTAGAAGCATAGTGCTTCTCTCCACAGCTTATAAGAAAGATTCTGTCTGTGGCCAATTAATGATGATGTCTCTGTTCGTTTTTAAGTACTTGACGGCGGATAATTCTTTTGAAATCTGGAAACAGTTCTTCACATACTATTAATTGTTACTTACTTCCTTCGCTTCATACAAGAAAGTGAAATGAAACTCTGGGTAGAACAGGCGTGCGTGCTTATATTAAAATATACGAATATAAAAACATAGAATGGTTTTGAAAATTATTAGTCCATTTACTTGATTCGTCGAAACATCAGTTATCATAGGACTATAAATGTCTTATACTCCGTATAAGACCTCTGTCCCCCTTCTAACTTCTAAGAAGCTATGTAATCATTTGTCAAAATCGCTTCCTAAAGGTGGTTATGCTCCTTAACTGTCTTGAGACCTTCACCTGAAACCTGGAAAAAAAATAGACTGTAAAGCTTCAAGATATAATAGTAAAACAAATGGACCTGCTTCTGGGAGCTGAGTCAGTACTTAAGAGAAGATACATAAGAAGCGGAGAGGGAGCAGACGGTAGTGGACGAGGTGAAACCGTCTGTTACGTGAGTCCTTATGACCGGCCCTCCTCAAGAAGAAAGTGACGCTTGCTCCTTCCGTCTCTGTCAGGCACAGCGGGCAGTCGCCTTTCTGCACTTTGCAGTTATCCTCTCTTAAAGAGATAGGCATACGCTTCTACCATTTTCCTCACCGTGGGAGTGTTCTGGGGAAATAAAGATTATAGGTTTTTCAACTTTTACTTTCCTGCTTAGTGTTTTTATAGTGAGTAGTGTACTGTTGATGGGTAGAAATAAAATGATTTCACTTTGAAATATAAATTGCACTACTTTAAGCGTTTTGTAATCCATTTCTTTCCACATGAAGCGACTTTGGGCCAACGAATACTATTAAAAAGTGCGAAAAAGGCATATTCTCAAAGACTATTTACTAAATATCAATTTTCCAAAAGGGTTTTTACTTATAGGACTTTTTTGGAAAGCTGTATATCAAAATAAACATACACATACTCCTTAAGAACTAATTACTATGTCAAAATATATACAAACCGCCATTTATGCTTAGCATATTTCTAATAAATCCGATAATAACTGATACAGTAGAATTTATGTTTTGGCATATGTTAAGCTGTCTCTTACACCTGATACTCATTTGAAGATAGTTTCCCAACCCTCTATTCTTATTTCAAAAACAAAAACATGATTAATTCCGTTCAGCCATTCTCTTATAATATAAATGTATTGATATGTATTAATAAATCCACATTTCAAGACAACTGTATTGCAAATAAATTGCTTCCATAAAATTAACAATAACTAATGTTATTATGATGCCCCTCCTATTGAAGCCGAACTTAAGACAGCTGGCTCTATTTTGTTGAATAATTTTTCAAGTAATTTAAATTTGTAGTTTCATAAGTCTAAAATTGTAGTCGTTACATTGTTATGAACGGCTTTGCATTCTATTATTGAAAGTGGTAATTGAAGTAGGATATTTACTGAGTAAACACGTATGCTTCAAATGAGGGTACTGAACCCCTCTCCACTCATGGCTACTGCTCTATGTAAGGATTCATTCCTTTATTAATGGCGTAGCCAAAGTTCCTTGGAAAATGTTTGTTTACTTGGACATTCTGTTCAAGCCAGGAAAATAATAAATAAATATGATAAAAAAATTACTAGTGATAAATAAAAAAGTAGTAGAGAGGTGTAAGAGTCTATCGATGTCGATGTAGTTAAAACTTCCTTAGAAAATGGTTCCTTAACGTTATAATCGAGGACGCCGAGTTCAAACTAACGAATAGACTTCGTGCAAGTTACCTAAGGAACGAAGGAAGGAAAAAACAGGTGTTAATAGAGTAAGGTGTTGTAGATATGTCATATTCTTATAATCTCGCTGTATGAAAACGGCTATAGCTCTCTGTAAACGTATATACAAAGCAGAAATACAATAGGTGGCGCTCTGGGCTCTCTTGTCCTGGCTGGAGCGTTGCTAATCCACGGTTCACCCTCTGCCGCACCGATAACTGGATCTATTACACGCTTATTGGTCTTTCCAGGCTTAAACAAGTAATCGATCTTCTCCATTAAAATATAAACTGACGTCATAAAATGCTTGAACTAATTATTACAAACATTGGATCTTTTATGCTTTCAAAGACGATAAATTTTTATTTTAATATTTATAATAAAATATGCTCTAAAACAATATTGTTGTCACTGCATGGGGATTGATCATACCAACCAAAAAGCATTATTTGCAACAAGAGGCGTGCATATAAATGTTAAATTGCCTAAAATATTTTTTTTTAAACAACTACACAACACTGTCCAACTATTCAAATAGGTTTAAATTATGAAACCCCACTTTAAGCACCAGAAGACAGGCTTTTGGCAAAGGAAATAAATAAATATTGTTGCATGAGTAATCTGATGTATTAAATAGTTAGAGTTAAATTCTAGTTATATAAATAATTATTGAATGAATAATGTTATTAATTTATCAGTGGAGGAGTGCTTAAAGAAATAAGTGATTCAAATGGGCCAAACGTGAAAAATATGTAGATGACAAGCTTTAAATATAGGGCAATAGATTAAATATGTCGCTTTCCTCTTACCTCCACCCCTTTTCCTTTAATCGATTTCAATCAAAAGAAAAGATAAACAACTAGACGTTTCAACAATCGAAAATATAAAATTTCAAAACTCTAAGTCAAGCCATTTGTGAGTTATGCGAATATGTACGTATGAATGTACGGACTTCATGCTGAAGCAAATCAGAACGGATCCAGGAAGGGTGGAAAATGAATAATTCCCTTGAAATCTGAAACCGAAAACTTTCGCGAATACAATACTTCCTGTACTTTGAGCAAGGAAGTAAACGATTGTTCAAATAATAGAAATTAAAAAAAAAAATAGTACATGGAAAATTCGCGAAGCGAATGGAATTCAAATCGAGTTAATTGAGCTCCTAGATAAACTTGTGGATCTCAATTTGTTTGTTGCATCCATAGCCAACAAATAACATGGAAATATTAAGTTTGTTATAGGTGATATCTTATACCCAACGTGAATTAAAAATGATTAGACAGCTTTTTTGTTATCTATTGAAGTATATTATACCTATGTTTTTACATAGTCATTTACTCAAATCAGAAAAGCTACAAAAGTATATATTTAGTAGAATACAAATAAATGTTAAGTAACCATCATTTGAAAAATTCAAAGTGGGAAGTCTATACGAGAGTATGCTTGATATACAGCTTATTTAACATGACTCATACAATTCTACCACACGCATTGATTATTTAACGTCGGTACCAACATAAAGATCCGTTCATGTTGATTATCCTCTGACCTCAATTATGTTCTGCAATTTCTGTCTCATAAAACCTCATGACGAATACATTTTACTAATGCGATGGGGCTTTTGTAGACGATAAAACTGAAATAACTTTATATTTGATTTGTTTTATGCAGTACATAAATTTAATTTAGATTAACGTTAACGCAACTATGGCTAATATGGTCAACTTATCATCATGCTGCTATCACATGTTTTAACCAATACTATAAAGCATAAAGACTTTATAAATGAGTTCATCCCTAAATATTTATTGCTTGGATCCCACTACTCCAAGGCTCAGCAAGAGCCATTAGACTTAGTCCCCTTAACACAAACCATTATCCAAACGTTGTAAATTTCCTATTCTCACATTAATTTGAGTAAGATAAGTTTCTTAAAGCTCTTATTTTTGCAAATTATATTGTTATGTAATTAACAATTTATTTAAAAATGGCTATATAATTTCCGGGCATTGTTGCCATTATATCAAAACTGATTGAGAGTTATTTGTCGCAGAGCAATTGCTGCAGATTCACTGATTTGATGTCATTTAAATTGTAAAGAATAATTTGCTTGAATAATTGATATTCACGGTAGGAAAAGTGATTCATTCTATTCTGAATGGAGTTTAAAAAAACATGGAAAAACTAGGATCCGCTCGGGAATCGGTATCGTTTTTATTTATTTATTTGAGAAGCCGTTACAATGGCGATTCATCTTTAAAAAAGACAGAATATAAATTATAAAATTAAATGAATATTAAAAATCTACAAAAATAAATATTAAAAAAGGTACATAATAAATATTACAATGAACAAAATTAAGTCAAAAATATAGGTAAATTTACAACAAAAGATAAAAACTATAAAGAGGAAGGGAAGAAAGTAGGTAAATTTATAATCTTATGATTCACAAATACATTGCTTATTTCATATAATTTTACATAATGATAACTTATAAATGGATGCAGTCAAATCATATGATAAACTATGGAGTCACACAGACTGCAGAAACTTTGTTTTTATCAACTCTACCTACACATACATACACCCTCACAAACATATATACACACATATCAATGTAATAGCTTTTATATTTCCTCAAATGGCTTCCATATTTCTTAAAAACTTAAAAACATCATCTATAAATTGGCTACTGTCGGCTAGTATTTGCTATAAATTTCAGGGCCATGGGTACGTTATTACTTATGTGCAGTCAGTTAATATGTGGCTTACAGTCAACGTCCTGTTGCAGTACCACATATAGGTTCATCTCTCCAGCTAATTCTTTATGAATGTGGTTGTATTTAGAAATAATGATAGAATTAATATTTAAAACTCCAGGGTGTACTTTTACTGATCTTTACGTAATCAATTTTGCTGATCAAGTCACTCAGAAATTAACACTAAGGCTCTCAACAGCACTTCATGGACATGTGGTTTTAGGTCCATTACTAAAATAAAGAATGCATAGTATTGTATCTTGCTGGGCTGAAGGGTTTTCTCCAAACTATCAAAACGGGTTGTCTCAAAAAAAGTTTTAAAGAACAAAAATAGAACCCGAAAACTCAGTATTTATTTATATGTTTTAATAAATGTTTTTATATAATTAATGAATTATAATATATGGAAATTCATTAATTCCTCATTAGCAATTTCTATGAAATAATTACATTTTTTAAGCCTGAGCCAGATACTCAAGGAACATGAAATTAAATGTCCAAATGTTTAATAACTTTTAAGTCAATTTCGTAAAGACGCCCTACTGTTAACCATGATTTCTATTGCAGTTCATTAATGTAATGAATTTGTAAAACTACAAGACTTAAAGGAAATGTATGCAATAAATAGCAGTAGGCTTCCGATGAGCGTTTTTGGTTTTCATTATGCAAGAAAGTTGTGAGAATTAGTTAGTTAGTAATGCCGTTTACTGTTGTTTATATAATGCATATGGAATTGAGTAGAAAGTCTATTAATTAATTATATAAGAAACAGAATAATACCCTTCGAAATTTACCCCTCTCCCTCCTATTTCTTTTTCTCTCTCTATATGATCCCTATAAAGGGAATTATATTTTCTGTGAGCCCCATGCATGACAGTATACAGAATAACTTCCATAATTTATCGAAATTGTTTATAGTAAAATAGTACAACTAAAACTTCAATGAAAAAAGTTACAAATTTTAAATATAACAATTAAAATTGCAAACATCAATCACACAACGCCACACATTATAAAATAGAGTAGTCTAGAATCTTGTAGCAATTTTTTCTAATTTCTGTGGTATTGTTCTGAATATTTTTTCTGGACAAATAGGCCAATTTTTTTCCAATTTTCTAAGGCTCTAACACATTCTTTTTCTGTAAGTGGTCATTTCTAGTATTTGTTCATCTAAGGCGCTCACTCACTTTTTAGAGAAAGTTCTACTTCATTATATTTACTTACGTAGGAACTTCTCAACTTGCAATTATTGTGAAATGTAGCTATACTCAGAACTACATTAACCTAATGTCTCTAAAAACCAGTTCAAGAAATTCATCCTGAATGGTGTTTCTTTTTTTTTAAAAAAGGCATTTCGAATTGCCCACGGTCTCTATTAAAAAAGTCCATCACGCAGGGGCTGCGTAAACTAAGCAGATTTCCCTCGTGAAGTTCAGTAATAGATAAATACACATACTAGTAACACAACACCACCGTGAATAAATAAAAACGGAAATAAGAAATGTTTCATCCAATTTCAATAACCTGCCGACAGGAAGCGTTATGTTAGAAATGTAAACAAACTGGTCGGCCCGCCTACTACCGGAAAGAAAAACGATTACTGAAATATATCAGAATATAACACATTAATTTTATTGAGAAATATTTACTATATCTAGTACTGTAATTAATAATGAGTCAGAATAATTGTTATCTCAATCAATAAAATTTTAGTAGTCCAAAACTTTAAGATGGGGGGGGGGGAGTCACCAGGACATATTTGCATGTATCTCATATAATAAAGGTCTCTTGAGTACAATTTTTGGTATTTAAACTTCCAATAATGTGATTTATTATGTAGCAGAGTATTGTTTACGTAACATGAGTAGAAGTGGCGGTTTGCTGAAAACTGAAAAATGCAAATATCTCGGTTAATATTCAAGAAAGAGAATAAACGTATATAACAATACTTATAGTAAATTTAATTGGCAATAAGATTGGTTATATACAAGTCTTCGATCCGACGTACAGTAACGGAGATATTTCGAATTTTCGAAAATCCTCCCCTCTAAACCCCCCCTCCCACTGGTCCGATTTCAGCCGTTAACGAACATGATCTTTCTTTTTACATAAAACGACTAAATATCGAGTTTGGTAACGATCAAACAAAAATTGCGACCGCTAGAGCGGCAACAGACAAATATATATATATATATATATATATATATATATATATATATATATATATATATATATATATTTATATATAGTTTTGAACGGACCTCATTTTCGTCATCTACTAGGTAGGATTGATGGACATTTGAAGAAAAATGTCGAAAATTCCGTCATGAGTACAACCTCAATAGCTGATTTCCCTTAAGGGAAATCTGCTAATACTTAGGCACTGGCATTTATAGATTCCTGTCGTAATACTAGAAATCAAAAGTATTTTCTGAAATTATTGTAGTTATTCCAGAATATCAATCCATTACTATAATAATTGCCAACTAACAACAGATTTATAGTTTTTACGTTTATTTCCTACCAACAAAAAAGGCTTTCGTGATAATTTCTTTCTTTATATTATGAAGTTTGCACTTATAAAATGTCCGTCACGCAGGAGCTGTGTAAACTAAGCACATTTCCCACGTAAAGTTATACAATAGAGAAATCTCCATACGAATGCCGAACAGTTACGGAAACGGCTGAACTAGCTTTCGGAAGGAATAGAAGCGTCCAAGCTCGTCCGTTACACTTAATAAAAATGCAAATATCTCGGCTAATATTCAAGATAGACAATAAACGTATATAACATTATTTATAGTAAATTTAATTTGCAAGAAGATTGGTTTTATACAATTTTTCGATCCGACATATAGTAACGGCGATATTTCAAATTTTCGAAAGTCCCCCCTCTAACCCCCCCCCCCCCCCGCCTACTCGTCCGATTTCAGCCGTTAACGAACTTGATCTTCTTTTTACATAAAACGATTAAATGCCGAGTTTGGTGACGATTAAACAATAATTGCAACAACTAGAGCGGTAACAGACAACTGTATATATATATATATATATATATATATATATATATATATATATAGAGAGTTTTGAACTGACCTAATATTCGGCATCTCCTAGGTAGTCTAGATAGATATTTGAAGAAAAACTTAGAAAATCGCGTTATCAGTAAGAACTCAATAGCTGATTTCCCTTAAGGGAAATCTGCTAAAACAGGGATGATGTTTCATATAATGGTGTACATTGGTGTATTTAAATTCCTTCAAGCAATACACTAGAGTAATATTATTGAAGCAGTAAACAAATGTGGTGAACGCAGATCAAGCATCTATTAAGTTATAGAGCCACGCATAGAAATAATTTAAGGAAATTGATACAAAGTTTATCGAGTACCACATTTATAATATTATAGATGTAGTAGACAATTCTTAAAATAAGAATTATCATAAGAATAATCGGATTGACATTTGTCTGAAATAAAAGTTGTTCCTAAGGTATTAAGGAAATTTTAATTCAAAGGAACGTGTCTGCCAAATTATACTATTGAATATCTTTGGACCAAGTGGTTACATAAATATTATTGTGGTCATTTGGTCGTCGTAACTTGTCACAGCAAGAAAGAGAACTTGTCAATCACTCTTGAAGGAAAAAATTGAATAGAAAAATACGCAAGAGCTGGGACACCCTCCGTCATTCCGGGAGGCGGTATACCGAGAGAAAGTGTAACCTGATCGACTCCACCGGTGGACTTATCAAGAATCATATTGAAGGCTAACATCCGGCCTATGGTGATAATAGAAGATATCATCAATATACTTATATCCCTGGCTTTAATTCAGGCTTCCAATATTAGCCGATTTCCCTGAAGGGAAAACAGCAATTGAGGTGGTATTCATGATTTTCGAAATATTTCCTCAAATGACCATCGATCCTACCTAGGAGGTAACAAAATATGGTCCGTTCAAAAGTTTATATATATATATATATTTGTCTGTTAAAGCTCTAATGGTCATAATTATTGTTTGATCGTTATTAAACAGAATATTTATACGTTTTATGTCAAAATTAAGATCAAGTTCGTTAACACCTGAAATCGGATCAGGTGAGGGGGATTTCGAAAATTCGAAATATCTCCGTTATTATAAATTGGATCGAAAAAGTGTAATTGGAAAAAATCTTATTGAAAATTACATATCCTATAAATATTGTTATGTGAGTTCTTTTAACTTTCTTGATTATTAACCGAGATATTGGCCTTTTTTAGTTTTCGGCCTTCAGTAAACCCCCACTCCTACTCACGTCATATTAACAGTACCCTGTTACATCATAAAGCATTTTATTTGAACCTTAAATACCAAATATTGTTCTCGATGAACTTTTAGTTTTCGAGATAAATGCAAATACGTGGCGCACGTGGGAAATATTTTTAGTTTACGCAGCCCCTGCGTCAAGGTCTTTATTATGAAACTTGAAGGGGTTTATTTGGGGAAATTATTGAAGTGATCCTTCATCTCGTATTAATGAGTTGGTATTGTTTGTACTCTTCAACTCAACAAGGTCTTCAACCATGTAAGAAATAGATTACAGAAAACCCTACAATATAAAACATTATCGATTAATTCAAATGAGGGGGATTTCAAGTACCAATGCTGAATGAGTCATGCCATGGGAGAAAAATTCCTTTCACGCGAATCTTTCTTTAACCATGAAAGCTAAGAGAAGAGGCCAAATATATTGAAGAATAAACCTCAAAATTGGATAGAGTGATTATCTGGACGATTTTCGCTCCTCAATTTTTATTTATATTGCTTATTTTTATCGATATACTGTTGAAGCTGTAAGAAAATATAGGTATATAAATCACAAAAGTATTAGATAAGAGTATGTACGACGAGCGTTTCTAGGCCTCGTCATTCCACACTTTTTCATGCTCAACAACCAAAACTTGAAACATTTTCGTCATCTGCTAGGTAGAATCGATGGAGATTTCAGGAAATTTTTCTAAAAACCCGTCATGACTACAAAATCAATAACTGATTTCCCGTGAGGGAAATCTGCTTAAGAGACATTTTTTTACGAGGAAAGAAGTTAAAGCAGATTTAGAGGCAAACTAAAAATGATAAAATATAATTCATTAATTCATTTAAATAATAATACCTACTAAGATTAAAGGTCTATGAAAGCTGAAATTCTTGACTGATAAAAATATATTATTAAAGATGAAGCATATAAAAAGTAACAAAAAAAATATACCTGTAAGCGTGCGCACAATTAAGGTTTGCAATGAATGTACACACACACACACACACACACACACACACACACACACACACACAAATATTACCTCCCTGTCTAAATTCTCACTTACAACATGTCAGTGGGGCGAAATTGGGGGATGAGTTTGGAGACTACAACTTTAAGTCTCCATACTCATACTGGCTAATGCCTATCGTTGTCAGATTATGCTAGCTACAGGCTACCGAGGGATGGCTGTCTAACAACTCTTCCCTTGAATCGAATTTTCTCCATTCATGCTTCTACTGGTATGAAAGGAATTTTCCTCATGGTGCCTTTATTGAAGGATAGTCTGATGCAGAACACAATGGGAAACCACTACTTGTCCTTGTGAAAACGGCCCTGTGAAAAACAGGTTTACCAGTTCACGAGATCAATTATCAGGTGTAGTAGTATTTTAATACTACATAAACCCACACCTACACATATTTTTTTCAGAACCCCATGTAGAGAAATTCGTTTAATAGATCCTAATACATTACTTTAAATCTCCATTAAGTTTATCAACCATTAAAGTAAATCAACCATTATTGCAACATGTTATTTCTTTTTTAATTATATACATTAATTTGAGGACTTTAAACGACCTATATATTTTTTTCGTTAATATATCTATTGCGAAACTAGATGATGGCCTTGGCACCTATATCTCACCAAATTGCCAAATGTCTAACTCCCGTATCTTACACTTCGGTGTCATGGTCTTTTTTGGGCGAAATTTATGTTTCACGGTCTGCGTTGCTAATTATTACCAGTTTAAATACATCATTTTACACATCAGTAACTCTATTTAAATTCAATATTCTCTTCACGAGCCTACTTGCAGAAGGTTCTCTGAGTGGTTAAGTTGTTCCAGTAAACTCTAGTTTAATTAACACAATCCATACTGTAGTTACTTCATTGTTGCTAATGAATAACCCCAAGGAATTATAACTTTCTTTACGTTTCTATTGCACACTGTGTGATGAAAGGGCCTCGGTCTCCCCAACAAGCACTCCGAGTTTTAAGATCATTTTCCTTACAGTTCCTTTTTTTCAATTCAGACTTTTTCAACAATGATACTTGTAGAGTTTGGAAACAGTCGATGACTCCCATGCTGTAATAAATTGTTGAAAAAGTCTCGAACAGGAGACTTCAAAGGTACAAAGATTTAAACGCTTAAATTTCTAAAGGCCAAAATATATGGGTTGCCAAAAATAAATTAAATATTTAAGAGTAACTACTCATTTTTTTTTTAAAGTTTTGAAAATGGACAGTTGCAGTTATATGCTCATTAATTGGTGATCTCTGGATGTTTAACGGTAACAAAGATAAAGGAATAAAATCAGAGATTACCTCCTCCTTCCTGCTGGCTACTGTGGTGAATGATATCTATTTTTTTAGTTGGCTTATTATGATCGAATCACGTCTTCAAAAAGATAAAACACTCTGACATATTATTTGAATGCCTTCGGCTTTGGAACGATATTATGGGCCAACTTAAGGAGGCTCAATATTTCACAATTTATTTAAAGGAATGAGGTCCATTGACAGCTATAATACGAATTCTTTAAAGTAATTGGCCATATTTATTATTTAATTTCTATTAAATAGGAAATATAATAAATTACAGTTGTTGGTCTGCCCACGAAACGATTTTCAAAACCTTTCTTCAATGCCCATCGATCGTACCTAGGAAATGACGAAAATGAGGTTTTTTTTTCCTTTAACAAAGGAAGGAGTCATTTAACACTCTAATGCTCACAATTCTTGTTTGATCGTTATCAAACTTATATACAAAGCTGAAGATCAAGATCGTCTTTCGGTTTCTTTCGTCCAAAATCAAACTATGGAGAATGGGGGCTTAGAGGGTTAGAAAATCAAAACTTTGTACTATATCAGTTATAATGAATCGTCTCGCAAACCCGTTTATAACTAATCTTGTTGGAAATGTTATTTCTTGTTAATGTTGTACAATTTCCGTATCTCGTATATCTGCCTTTTTAGTTTTTAGTCTTTATTAAAGCCCTAATTTTAATCATCTCAGATTAATAATTAGCTGGCGTTCTATTTGAAGTTTACAGTTTTCTTTTCCTTCATATTTGAGCTTCGAAAATTACACAATTCATCGTTTTTCAACTTTTGAGTAAAATTAGGTCAAGAAGAACACGTTCTTTTTAGTAGGTCTACTCAAATCCTGTCCCAAATGATTTCGTAACCACCCAAAAAACGTCTAAATCATTAGCAGTGAAACTAGCAGGAAGGAAATGTTACTATGAGTAGATTAAGAAAAGGAATAACTAATATACAAAATTTTATAGACATTAGTTAGTAAATGTTATATAAGGTGAAATATTTTTTCCGTACGATTATGCATCGCTTCGCTCTTGTGTTTCCTCATTATGTATTTATCATTCATTTTAAATATTTAAATGACAAACACCTGTGGTTTTATTTCCTGGAAGTCAACTGACTTCTTAAAATAAGAGTTCGTTTCCTGAATACGGAATAAACGTGAATCACAGACTCATTAAATTTAGAAACTCATCTACTCGGAATGTCTAGATAATGATTATCAGCATTTTCTTATATACAAAGGAGCCGGAATATCTTTATTCGCAGCACGAACTTGATACGAACAAGTTTTCCATAGAGCAATGTCCAATGTAAAGCTTTTTGTCCTGTCTTTCCATGTGAGTCATGGATAGAGTCAAAGAATTGTGGAAAATACAAAATGTTGCATAATTGAAAGTCAGGATACAGGTATCGTTTAGTTGCTTAATATTTTAATGAGTATCCATTAAACTACTTATAGGCCTCGTACAGGCTAATGTAACCTGTCGTCTAAATAGCTTGAATTACTCAGCCTTGGCGTGGTTAAAGTACGAAAGAGAAGTAATTTATACATATGATTCGCAGTAGTTTTTCACTAGACCCATTTCATCAAGGCTAACCCGTTTTCTAATCCTTAAGCAAAGATTGTCCAAGCAGCTGTCAGGAGTGCAGTCACCGTTACAGAACAACTTAATCGTTGAACGAATACAGTCCTGTAGTGGAGTGGAACTTACTTCAATAGAAATTATGAAAATAGAAATTAATGTCATAAAACGTAGTGTTTTGTAAAAATGTACAACCAATTGAAAAGATGAGAAAAAATTAGGAGTAGCAAATTGTTTTAAAAAAATATGGAAGCATTGCAATTTAGTTCCCTCTCCCCCTTTCAGATAAATGCAGAAATGATTCAAATTTACTAATTTAGAAAGCAGTGCCGTCTTTGATGTTCGCAGAATTACGTCATCATAGTCGACCACTCCTCCCGTTTCCTATTTAGTATTTTCCAATTAATAATGCCCACCCTCTGCAAGTCTTCTTCCTGGTCATCCAGTCACCTTTGCCGTGATCTACCTCTTTTCATACTTTGTGGTGTACCATGTAACACTTTTCTTGAGCAGTCAGAAAGGTTCCATCCTTTACTCGTGTTTCCGTCACTGCAGTTCGTTAGCTCTTCTTTATGCATATGTATCAGACTTGTTCGGAGAGATAACGTAAAGCCGAACACCACTAGTTAGAAAATACTTCTGATGTACCATATGTGCTGATCCTATTAGCTCCGGATAGCCATCTGAACTAGTTTCCTTTGTTCACGTTCACTATCATAAACCGCTATAAACCTAATCAACCTTTGAAAATAGGGCACTATCCCAGAGAGATGGTATTGGGTGAAGATGAATCATGTTTCTGGAACCATTTCAACTCTCTAGTGAACTTCATTACTGCTTGATGCATAAAAGCCTATAAAAGACGACGTAACATATGAAATCTTTAAGACAGACGACAGACTCAGAGAATTCTGAAATTTTGAGGAGAACACATTGTGTGATGGTTTCTTATTTAATTGCCTTACTTCATCTTAAATCAATACTCTTCAGGAATTTTTAAATCCACAATTAGTATCTTAAGTTCAATAAACTACAGACAAAAGGTTTTCTCCATTCCTAGGAGTGCTATCGTGCACATATTTCATCTGCTTCAAATGATTAGTATGGCGTAGTAATATTGAACGAGAAGCGATGTACTTAATTAGTTAGTTAATTGTTTGTGTGAAGTCTAACATTTCTCTTTCTATGAGCAAGATATCGTGGGACTCAAAGAGAAAATCCTTTTCACCATACATGTATACCACCCACAGCTCTAAACAAAAAAAAATACAACAAAGAAAGAAGTATCTTTAATTTTTGCTGGCTTCAATTGATCACTGAACCACATTATCATACACTGATTATTCTCACACAATGCCATTACAATCTAATTACAATTGTAAAATGTGCAATTCAGCTTAAAAAGATGAACTTATTTATTGTTTAGTCTTTAAAGGTAAAAGAATAATCTATTTTGAACCAATGCTTTTAAACATCAGGTCTTGGTGACAGGGTCATATAATGAAGCGCCTTGATTTATAGTTGTTCGTTATTAAAACTTTTCTCACCCCACATGTTTCAAGGCTCCAATTGGACCTCTTCAGGGTCATAAATTTGTAAATCAATAAAAATGGAAATTTAATAAATACTGTAATTCATGAAAACAACATTAACGTTAACGTAAAACATGTTACCATAGCATGTCATTCAAAATAACTATATTTTGCAATAACATAGATCAGTATAGCAAATGGCTTTATTTTCTATTGCAGATTAGTTTTCGTTGATTATTTGAAGTTATACCTAACAATTATTCAAATGTTTCCGAATCCTCTTCCCTGCCAAAAAGTAAAAGGTAACACCCAAAGAAGTTTGTATTAAACTATTTAAATCAATTATTTTTTATAAGATAATTAATTAATTGAATTATATGAATAAAAATCCATTTGTTAGTCCGAAGGAAATTATGAAAAATATAGTTGAGAAATTTGAAGGATCCGGTTAAATATAAGTAAAATCTTGGAGATTAAATGTAAATAAAAAAAAAAATATTTCTATGGTTGATTGCTTCCAATTACTTCAAAAGCCACTGGTTATTATTGAGTACCTCGTAACACAAAAAAAAAACAAGCTTGAGGTGCAAGTCTTGAAGTAATTTATAAGTTAAAGCACGAAGCCATTCCGAAGGACAATAGAGCTGAGAGAGACTTGCCCCACTCGCATCGTTACGACAGAAGACCGACAGACAAGTATCTGCATAAGAATGTTCCTAAATAGCGAGAAAGTAAAGGAAGCCTACATCCTATGAACTAATCACTTTCTATCGTCTTCAGCTTTAATTGAAAGTAAATCATTACTTTATGTATATTTAAGCGTCGATAAACAATTTAATTAGCTTTTAAATTAAAAGCATATGTTTAAAATTTAATTAGCTTGCAGAAAATGTAATTACAATTTACTTGGCACTACAACAAAAAGTTCGTCACGCAAGGGGCTGCTAAGCAGATTTCCCACGTGCGCCACGTATTTGCATTTATCTCAAAACTTAAAAGTTCACTGAGAACAATATTTGGTATTTAATCTTCAAATAAAGTTCTTCAAAACATAATAGAATATTGTTAATATGAGATGAGCAGGAATTTACTAAAGACCAAAATTAAAAAAGTCCGTCACGCAGGGGCTGCGTAAACTAAGCAGATTTCCCATGTGAAGTTTTACAATAGAGAAATCTCCATACTGGTAACACAACACACACACACACACACACACACACACATATATATATATATATATATATATATATCTCAATTTTGAACGGACCTCAGTTTCGTCATCTCCTGGGTAGGATCGATGGACATTTGAAGAAATTTTTCGAAAATCGCGTCACGAGTACGACCTCAATAGCTGATTTCCCTTCAGGAAAATCTGCTAAAAATACAAATATCTCAGTTAATAATCAAGATAGTAAATAAATGTTCATGCCAACATTTATAGAACATTACATTTGCAATAAGATTGTTTCTATACGTTTCTTCGATCCGACGCATAATAACGGACATATTAAGAATTTTCGAAATTCTCCCCCTCTAATTCCCATCAAGATATTTTTTTTTCAATATAATTATGCTCTAAAGTTTATTATTATTATTTACGTCCACTTTATGCTACTAGGCTAATCGGGACGGGTTATCTACAGGTTACCACCCTTTTCTAGCCAGGGTGGGCTCAAGGAGTTTATTTAGTGAATCCGCCACTAAATAAATTTCTACTGCCCAGGGCGGGAATCGAACCCGCCACTCTAGGTCTACCACGCGAGATTAGGACCAACGCCCTAACTCACACGGCCAACCTGAGCTCCTGATCTGCAGTTTAATAGTTCTTTGATTAAAAGTAGCTAAGTGAATTCTATGTTTAGAGAACTATTTGCTAGTTTACCATGGCAGTAGAGCTATAACAATGACATTTTCAGAGATAAGGTAAAACATTGATTCTTAAAAACCGAAAAACTGATTCAATCATTTTATATTTATCTGATTTCGAAATTCATATTTTTATCTCAATATTTTATTTACTTGCTTAAATTTAGAATGATTTTGGGCAATTATAATAAAAAGTATTAGTTATAAAATAATCAATAAAGTATTATATTAATGTACATTAAAACGTTTGCCATAGAAATGGATTTCCAGTCCTTATATTTTTTAAGATGGCAAATCTTAATCTTTTACGATTTTTATTTGAGAAACCAGAATACAATTAATCCTTATGATTCAAATTAACCGAACTATTAAGAAACTTAAGTATAATTATATCTTTCGAAGGACGTAGGTATAACATTCCATGAAATGTTCTGTGCAACACACTTTTCAAATTTAAATGTTTCATTTGGTGGTTCTTAAATTAGATGAAATAAATTATTTAGTTTTATTTCGTAGAAGGATAGAATAGATTAAATAAATGAACTCATTAACAATTGGTATTCTTCTATTTTAAACTTGGTCGTCCATGTTTGAAGATGATATATACTCTACCTATTGAGACACAAAGAGCGGGAAGGCTGTCTGGCAAGCGCATTAGATAATCATGGCTTTCACCAATTAGCGAACAGTACGTCAGATTATACTGATTAACTATCACTATCTCATTTGCTTTAATCTTTCGTCATATTCTCATCATCAGCTATTACTAGGAACCCTTTGCTCACTTATAGCGGGATTTGATGTTCCTGTCATACAATCTATGAATATTTAAAACCACAAGACAGTTTTACAAGTCTCCAATGGGATAACACAATAATCAACAACAATAACATGGAGCTCATAAATTCAAGTTTTTCAACTTTATTATAACTAGAAATATATATCTATTAGTACTTATTATTAGTTAAATATTTCTTAGCCTTCCTAAGAGTATTACGACTAACCAGAATTGAGCAAGGCATTAAATATTTGTATATCCCAAGTATTGTTTATGCAAAAGTATAAATTATTTAATGAACACTTCCATGGTCCACGTCGTCAAGGCATTCAGATGTTGACCGTGTCGGCTACGTTTTCCTCCACCGTTCCTGCAATCATCGCCAGGGTATTTCTCTAATTTTAAAACCCCTGAGGAACCTAGCGAAATAAGAAAAGTATTACAAGTTCGATTCCTGATAAACTTAATCATAATATTTATTTATTTATTTTGGAGCGTTCACAGCAAGGCGATATTGTTCATAAAAAACAATGTATATAAACAAAATAATATACTCTAGATATTTACTGGTTATTAAAATTACGTACAGTGTGCGCTGTACTCTTTTTAATCATTCAAATTACTGATTAGCACGGGTTCATCCACGTGACCAGGACAAATTATGTTTTATTTTAATTGAACTATTTCCTTATGTGAAGAAATCGCCATCAAGGCCAAGTGGATTGCGTTGGCTCCCTGAAAAGAAAAGTACCTCATTATCACACCGATACGAAACCATGTGACGACCATGTTGATAAAAAGAATTAGAGAAATTTAACAGATGGGGCTCTTGTGATCTGCTGTTCGCTTCAATAATTGTGAGAAACATTGCATTTGTGTTATATTTTTTGTGAGAAGCTTGACGCACAAAAAAATCCGTCAATTAGAGGCTACTGATGTCCTTCGTACAGGCACGGCAAGCATATAACGTTATTTCATATTCTTCTTTCTATTTCCCCCAAAATATGAAGCTCTATGAAATCGTGACTCGAAGTGTAATCTTATGTATTAGTAAAATGGAAAATATTAATTGATATAGTAGTTTAAAGTGAAAATCGCTTCATTAAGAGTGGGGGTTACAAAAATATAGAAATAACTCGGTTTTTATTTGAGTTACAGAAAACTGAACATTAAACAAGTTAACATGCTTTGTCATATAATATTGATTGATCCAAATCATAATAACAAAGATAAACATGATTTTATTTTTATATTAAATTATTTAATTCCTTCAATATGCCAACTACTTTTAGATAGTTTTTATCCATTAACGAACATTATGTTTAGTTTTAGATGAAATTTGATATTTAAGAAGATTGGTAATGATAAAAAAAAAATTACGACTGCTAGAGTCTATATATATATATATATATATATATATATATATATATATATATATATATATATAGAGAGAGAGAGAGAGAGAGAGAGAGAGAGAGAGAGAGAGAGACATAGATAGAAACATTGAAGAGTGGAATAGTAAGGCATGTTGAGAGCTGACCACCATTCCCAGGTAAGGCAGACCATACGTGACGTAAGGTATGTCCTCTCTATCGGGGAGTAACTAGAGCATGGAACCTCCTCTTTCTTACACAGTCACACTGAGCATCTACGTACTTCAATACCAACCCAATTATTATCTATGGAATATGCAGGATGAAACAATTTTTATTTTATTATTTATCTATAGACAGGGCATCACATCTTATCACAACATTGCATATCATCTTTTGAGCACAAGACTAGTATTACAATCTGCTACTGTATTGTCGTTAAAGGCTGAGGCTTAGATACATTAATCCCCACTTCTCACAAATTAAATCTAGATCAACTCATGTATTACTCATTAACACCTTCTTTATGGTTTACTGTGGCTAAATGGTACTGGTTATTTGGCGTTTCCCACTCTTATCGTTCAAATTAACAATGAATTTATAGAAGTATTAAGAAATAGGATACAATGAATATCTTAAATATTTACTGCGCAAGTAATGAATATCCTTCATGAAATACCGAGACCGAAATAAATTTACGCCACAGGTTATACAATAATATCTTTGTTAGTATTGGTTTTATCGAAAAAATGTAAAGGACAAATTGTGTTTAAAATGACAACTTTGGTCCTAATTTATCCTTTTTGTTAACATTTATGAATTTTGAAATAGTGAGTTTTTATTTTGACTTTTTTAAATTTAAATAAATAATTGGTAAAGCCACCTGATTCTAAAACATATGATAAAAGACATATACAGCCATTGTAAAAACACCGATAGCTTTTCTACAGAGGAACAAAAGGAGCAGAAAGCCGAATATTCAGGTTAATGTTTTGGTCTGTAGTTAAATTTTATTGAGAATTTTTATCTGTTGGAGATGTTTCATTATTATGTCTATGTATGAGCTCTTGTATTTGTAGTAGTTCTGAAAGGTTGATACATATATTTATTTAGGGAATGAACGTCACCAAGCGCTGTTTTAATGTTTTCATCAATTGCAGGAATGAGGGCTTACTTGGAATAATTTTAATAAATTTCCACGGGAAACCATTTTTATTTCAACCCCGTTACGACTGGTAGCACAGTCAGCTAATTACTTCGACTTCATCTCATGCTTGATATGAGATTAAGTCAAATGCTGGATGGTGCACTAGTTTTCTTTTTGAAGGTGAACTAAATTTTTGGTACTGTTGTTATTTCATGGACGGTAAGAATTTCGTCGATGTTCGTCCATTAGCCATTCAACGCCTCCGCTTCTATTCATGCAATTTTCTATAAAAGCTACTGGATCAATACAAATCTTAAAGATTTGCTCAGATTAAAATTTAAATCTATGTTAAAAAGATTTTTCATCATTTGAGAAATAGAGTGTAGAATGTGGAATGACATCATCTGCGTAAATTTTCAGCAGGTGGTAAATCTGATTAATTCTCGCAACACCTACGTGTAACAACGGGTGTCTTTCATTTCCAAGACAGGATCAATCGAAAAAGGGCCATGATCACATCGATAGCTAATTTTCCAGTAAGGAATTATGTGCATGATTGACGGTTAACGCAGTCTCGACCGAAGTTTCTATTTCATCAGTTCAAACTTTGAAACGCTCTATGAGAAACCGTATTCAAGTTCGTTATTGGCAAATTTGGACCGAGGTGTTCAGAAAGAGTATAAAATGTAAAATTCGCTGTTATTATATTATTGATGAAGTAGGGTCCTACAAATGTCTCGTATTAAATAAAATATTTATATTTTTACGTTTCAGCCATCAAAGGCCTCCGCCCTCCAACTCATGAGTTTTAAGATGACATTGTCTTTTGATGTAAGACAAATGTACCTAAATACCTAACGTTTACTTACTTAAAGTTTACGCCACAGGTGGCAAGGCACATTCACATTTTACTGTACGGCACGTATCGAACACGGCAGTATGCAGAACATACTTCTGTATTTCCAATATCCATCAAGCTTATTTGATTGAAATTGTAGTTGGATTATTTGAAATTCCAACTGAGTAAGTGTTCATCGAATATTATTTTACTTAACTAGTTAAGATAGATGGAAAAATACAATAGTAGAATGTTGTCGTCACTTAAAAAGAAATCTGACAAAATCTAGGCAATAAATATGTAAGAATATGAAATTTGAAATTGAATCTATTATAATTTTAGACAAAAAAATGAATGGCAGATTTATTATTTCAAAATTATTTCATAGAATAAAACAACTGAAATAAATTACCCTTTGCACTAATCTGGTTGGTAAATGCTTATTCCTAACCGAAGTGCCAGGTTCTTTTATTATTTAACGGTTTTCTTGAAGTAAAGTATAGTACCTATTGGTGGCTGCGCCTCAAACATCTTTATACTAAAAGTTTAAGGATAATACTTCCAAGGGATTTACAGATTCGTTTTACAAACAGACGGTCAGACATTAATTTTTAGACAGTATAGTGTACTTTAACATTTATTAATAAATATGCATATATACATGCTGAATATTTCAGTAAAGTATGGTACATAGGAATATGAGACAAGCATACTGCCTCCCAAATCTCATTTAACTGTGTTCTACCTATGCCTAGTGTAGCCGGTCCCTTTACTGAGGTTAACAGATTGGAATGTGGGGCTACTTCAGAATACATATTTCAGATCCTAGCTAGAAGAAAAAAGGATACTACTAAAAGGTTCTCAAACCGGTTTTCATCTGATTTAAGGACGCAGACGTGCCGAGCTGGTTGACCTGGGATATTAACATACATTTGTCTAGTGATGGGCCATTTCACAACCTACGGAGAGGCTGAGGGATGAGCCTCACATATATCAAGGACGGGGACATCACACTCCTCATATTCACTAATTTGCCTACAAATTGTTTTACAAGAGAAGTCGAAAATAATTTATCAAAGTTTTGCTTTTTTATCAAAACTAAAAGACATTTCCTGTGGAAATACAGGGTTACTATGATAGCCATTCGTAAGAATGGAAAATAAAAACATATGTATTAATTCCTATACTATTAGGATCAAAGCTACTGTTTTCCATATGTTTAAAGAAGATGATAAAATACATTTCTTATTCAGATGCACAATGTTACTAGGCGCCATTACCTACAGAAGTAGTTCAACCAGGAAGACCCAATACTAGAAAAACTAAAAACAATATTGATTCCAAAAGGAAAAAAAGTAGTCAATGATTTTATTATTATATTACAAGCGCGCTTAATGTAAGGCCATTTATTACAAACGAATAATTATTTCTTTACGTTCATGTAATTAAGAATTACTCACTGTAAATATTGTTATTTTGTTTCCTAATGTGTGTATTTATGATTCAATTTTGTTTTGTTTGTCTATTTAATGTTATTTTAGTTAATGAAAAACATCTGTGCAAAATAAAAAAGTCTTAAATACAGAATAGGTCCTAGAAAAAGGAACACCCTTATACAGATCCCTTGAACTATGCAGGGCAATGATATCCATTCACAAATTTTAGACTTCAAAGAGCATATAATTTAAAACGGATAGTATTCATGAAAAAACTTAAGCAAGTTAACGGCTTCAACAAGTTAATTTGAGTACATGTTCCCGTTCGTTCTAGCTCTTACGATTAATTCGGAAAGATTTTTTTTCCTACTTGTTTCTAAGTATATGTGACTGATTTTGGAATAAAAGAGTGTTTCCACTTTTCCGACCAGAATCTTGGGGGTATATCTGAGAAAAATATTCTATTGAACTGCCTTTTTGTAAACAAGTTTATTACGGCATTTTAATGAAAGTGTGACACATCTACATTAATGCCAAAAAGAGTTAGGAAGATCACTGAAATCCAGTTTTTGGCAATATCTAACATCATATTGTTCGTAGGTAGTAAAATATTATTGTGGAACTTGTTGGGTGGTCTGATTCTCTGAAAATTAAAGCCACATACAATATATTGTCAGGAAATTTAGTTTAAGAATTAGTTCCCTTAAAGAATGCAAGATGAATTTACTTTTTTCTTCTTCAAATAACCAGTAGTGGGAGGGACTGAAATCCTGCCTCACTTTAGCGGCTCTATTTAGAATCCAAGAATATTTTTAAATATATATGTATTTTATTGTCTTCCTCCATCTCGCCCTCACCCCATGCAAAAACAAATCGATTTCAAATAATGTTTACATCCAAGTATCTCTCTCTACCTCTCTCTCTCTCTCTCTCTCTATATATATATATATATATATATATATATATATATATATGTATATATAAAATTGTCAAATCTATAGGCAGCTTCGGGAACTGGTAATGTCATCCGTTGGCTATGGCATGACTGTCTCCACTATATATACATACACACAAACACACACACACACATATATATATATATATATATATATATATATATATATATATATATATATATATAATCTATTATGTATTATATAAATATGCGAAGAGTAATATATCGTTAGTTCCACGACGACTATGATGAAAGGGTTGCTGTATTATCCAAATTATCGGAGCAGGGCGAGAGTAGCGTGACCAGATGCCTGCAATTCATTATAGGACGTGTGCCTACCTCTTAGCAAACACTACTTCTAATATGAATAGAAGAGGTGGTAACCTAGTCATTGCAACACGCTACGCCAAATCAATCCAAGTAAAAATATATAATAGAAAATGCTATCTGAAGTACTACACTTGCTGCAATAATGACTGAACGCTGCTGTCATTTGCAAGATGATTAGACAACCGTATTCGGCCTGTTCATTGCGCTTGTTACACCTAGTCTTTATTTATAATGTGGGGAGGAGAATATTTAACAGTTTTGCAACAGATATTATTTCAAATTGTTGGAGCCAATGCTTTAATTGTATCTTATTTTAATAAGCACGATGTTTTCATTTGGGTATTATGCAAAACCAGTGTAGGGCTATTTTAAATATGTTTAGGTTATCTGGATTCCTTTTTTCGTAATTTTCTTAAGTGGAAAATTGAAATTTTGCACTTAAAGTCAATCCACACACTAAAATAGCAATTATTGGTTACGGAGTTATGTCAGATAAAGGACATCTTATACTAAAACAAATTACATCTTTCGAATCAAACCCACTGCAACTAGTCTACACATTGTACACGACAGAAAGAAAATCACTACTGTAGCTTGGCACAAAAAGCCCTGATATGACTATATTATTTTTCAACAGAAAGCAACCTGTCTAGTAAAATTCAATGAGCGGGAGGTGGTATAAAATAGGATTCTTGTGGCTTACACTGAATGGTTTAAGATTACATCCTGAAGTCAATAATACATTCGTTAATGGAATCCCTGCCGTGAATACATTCAAAACATCCATTTTCCAGCCAAAGGTGTTAGCTCAATCAGAACTTTGTATATTTAGCCTCCATGTTTAGTAATTGTCTAAATTTATTCTGGTCTTGCCAGACCTGAAGTTTTAATGGGCAAGTGAAATTTATTATCATCAGCTTGCTGATGTCTCATTGAACCTTAAAACATTGCCATGGTCACTGAATGCATTTTGTAAACAATAAAGATATGTAGCCCTTCAGTATCGAGCCCTCATCGTGCTGTATTTGTTATGAAAGAAAATATTATAGCTTCATCGTTTTCAGTAGAGCTACTGAATATATTAACAACATGTATAAGAAGGTTATTAATAGTGTTCATTCCCTTAACAATTCGCACGATATACCTAGAAAACAACAATTATATGGTCTGGGAAAACTTTGATTTCCTTATAACTCAACAAATAATGCCTGTTTCATTTATAAAGGAATAATATCCTATAGAAAAGTTCGGATAATTGGTGAATTAGAGATATTCCTGCTTTGAAGGACAAGAAGATTTGCTCTGATTATCAAGATCCGGCCGTATCAAGAAGCATTACATTTCAAGGTCGACAAGGGAAGGGCACAATCGTATCCGGTCCAAGATGGCGGATGAATTGCTTTTATTTAAACACGTCCTTTCATTATTACATGAATTAAAAGAAATAAGGAATATGAAGGGAGAAATGAAGGCTAAAATAAGTAATACAATGGAAACAATAGAAACAAAGTTGTTAAAACTTGAAAACATGACAACAATTGATGAGGATACAGTAAGTATTAAGAAACCAAACCGTGTTATTAAAACATACTCAGAAGCTGTGAACACCAAGATAGAAAATGTTCAACGACTTCGTACTTATAAAATTATTGTGAAAAGTAAATCCCCGTGCTCTATTAATGCAACTAAGGAAGAATTTAAAAAAACATTAAACCCAAAAAATTTAAAAATAGGTATCACGAAGGTTATATCTACAAAACAATCAAATTTAATTGTTATAACTGAAAAGAATAATGATAAGGATAAAATAATATATGAAATAAACAAATCTCCACACCTAAAAGCTGAGGAAGTCAAAAAGAAAAATCCTCGGCTTATAATAAAAAATATAGAAAAGGAGATCACTAAAGATAACCTTCTCGATCACATACTTGATCAAAATTTAGACTTGCCGTTAAAAAGGGAAAATATTAAACCTATAATTATCTTAAGTAACGAAAAATATCAAACAAGACATGCAGTAATAGAAGTGGATGCCGCATCCCGTCATCTCCTTTTACAATCTCGGATCAAGATAGGATACCAAGTTGTCCAAATTGAAGACTACCTGCGAATCCTGAGATGTGGGAATTGCCTCAAGTTTCACCACAAGAAGAGAAGCTGTGAAGGAAGGAAGACCTGCTCCAGATGCTCGGAACAACATGAAGATGAGGTATGTGAGGCTAATATATTGAAGTGTTCTAATTGCTCAAATCATAATTCATTTTCTAATAAAGTCAAATTTGCTACAGACCATCCTGCATTTGATAAACAATGCCCATGTTATTTAACAGAAATAAAAAAACTTATCGCAAATACTCAATACTAAATTGCCAATTTCAAATAAATATTATTGTTATTATCAATGATTAAAGTAATACAATTAAATGCACATCACTCTCGAGCTTGTACATTAAATTTAGAAAAACTTCAGGCTGAGGAAAGGTTTGACATATTTCTTCTTCAAGAACCATATGTAATAAGTTCAAATGTTATAGGTTATAAATCTAAAGGAAAGGTGTACCAATCATATGGAGGAACGCCTAGAGTTGCCATAGTAACCTTTAACCCTAAAATGGATGTAATTTTCTTGGAACAATATTCGGATACAGATCTTTGTGCTGTCGAAATCACTTACAACAACTGTAAATTTATAGCAATAAGTGGATACTTTGATTGTACTAGAGATATAAATATTGATTTAAATAAAATATATTTAATACTCTCGTCATACAGAGAACATCACATAATTATGGGTATCGATACGAACGCTCGTTCAAAATTCTGGTTCGACTCGCAATCCAATCCTCGTGGGAATGAATTGGAGTCATTTATTATAAACAACGACTTACAAATTGTTAACAAAAAATCATACTTGACAACATTTGAGAGCACAAGAGGGAAAAGTAATATAGATTTAACTATAACAAATGCACGATTTTTTAGTAGTATTAACAGCTGGCACATTTCTAATAACATTAACCTTTCTGATCACCATAGCATTATCTTTAATATTCAAATTAATCAACCTCCTCTACAAAAAACAAAAACTTTTTCCAGATGTAATTATATAGTCAAAAATGCTGATTGGAACAAATTTAAGGATAGTTTATGTAAACAGTTAAATAAAAGATTTCTAAATAACTCTTTTGACCTTGGTAAGCTTGATAATCTTGAAAAAACGATAACCAGAAACCTCTCAAGATTTACGCCTGAGGAAATAGTAAATAACTTCACCATATCTTTGATTAAATCATGCAATATGAGTCTTAAAAAATGTGGCCAAAACAGAGAATGCTTAAATAGATCGGTTCCGTGGTGGAATGACGAGCTGACCGAACTAAGAAAAGAAAGCAACAAACTTAGAAAGGCTTATCAAAAAACAAAATCAGATTCCCAAGACAGAGAACTAGCTCGCAACCGATTTGTTAGTGTACGGCATAAATATCAGAGACTTCTTAAAACAAGTAAATTTAACGCATGGAAGGAATATTGCAATAGCCTAGACAGAAGCTCTGCTTGGGCATGGCCTTATAAATATTCCTCAGGAAAAATTAAATCCAATACCATGAAAACAATTAAAATAAGTGATCAAGGCTATACAACAAATTATGCTCAAACTCTGGAACACTTACTTCACTCCCTTACTAGTGAGGATAACATGAATACTGACACTATCGAGCAAAAACTCATAAGACACGAAACTCAAATTTTACCAAACTCCGAAGATGACAGAGAACTCGAAATATTAGAAATTATGGAAATTGTGAAACATTTGGACTCTAAGAAGACGCCAGGATG
The DNA here is from genome assembly GCA_019009955.1 of Riptortus pedestris. Taxonomy (NCBI): domain Eukaryota; kingdom Metazoa; phylum Arthropoda; class Insecta; order Hemiptera; family Alydidae; genus Riptortus; species Riptortus pedestris. The sequence continues at coordinate 79,011,406 of CM032229.1, forward strand.
GGACAATTTAAATGCTGAAATAATAAAACACACAGCAGAGTACTTCCCTGACTTATTTTCAACAATATATCAAATCGTATTTTCAACAAGCCAAATACCTAAACAATGGAAAAAGGCAATTCTCATACCTATTCAAAAACCAGAGAGTTCCAAGTGTAGGCCTATCAGCATTCTGCCAATGATGTCTAAAGTTCTGGATAAGGTTATAAATTCAAGACTGGTACACTATTTAAATGTTAATAAAATAATACATGAACGCCAGTATGGATTTACACCACAGAGGTCAACAACAGATGCAATAACAGAAATAACAAATATAATCCATGTAGCTTTAAATAGGAAATCTAACGTCATAATGGTCAGTCTGGATATCAAAGGGGCGTTTGATAATGCATGGTGGCCAGCTATCTTAAAAAATCTTAAATCATATAACTGTCCAAAAAACTTATATAAAATTATCTTAAATTTCTTTACAGAAAGATCTTTGACGATACAGAGCAAACATTATACTTACACCAAACCAGTTACTATTGGTACCCCTCAGGGGTCAAGTTTATCTCCGACCCTATGGAACATCTTAATCAACACTATTTTTGACGTACCGTTACCTCCTGCGACACACATAATTGCTTATGCTGATGATATAGTACTATTAATTGAAAATAAATGTTTTAAATTTCTTGAATATACTGCTAACAATTTACTTAGCATACTTTCCAATTGGACGGAACAGAACAAACTTGAATTTAACACCGAAAAATCGAAATACATTATTTTTTCTAGAAAACGGAATATCCCTCAACTAAATATTTTACTTGACAACGTTTCACTAGAACAGACTGACATAATCAAATACTTAGGCATTCTCATGGACCGAAAACTAAATTGGAATAGACACACTGACTATATATACACTAAAGTCTCAAAACTCATTAACACGTTAAGTATCGCTACAAGAACAACCTGGGGTATGAAATCAGAATGCCTCAAAACTATTTATGAAGGTGCAATTGTCCCTAATATGTTCTACGGTATTTCAGTATGGCATTATGCTCTACGCAGAAAAAGGAACCTGAAGAAATTTCATAGACTACAACGACTCATAGGTATTAAAACTGCGAAAGGTTATAGAACTATTTCTTACGAGGCCAGTTGTGTTTTAGCAGCTATAATTCCAGCAGAATATAAAGCAGAAGAGCTGACGACTCTGTACAGCATAAAAAAACAACGAACTAACTACAAAGACATAATGAATATTACAATAGATAAATACATTGACTGCTCACAATGGCTACACCCGGCACTATTTGCGAAAGTAACATCACATTTGGACGAGCCATGGACTGAAAACACTATGACATCCCACATATTTACTGACGGAAGCAAAACTGACAACAACACACCTGGAGCAGCATTAATTGTTGAGACTGCAAGTGGACATGTTCTAAAATACAAATACCGACTTGATGCTAGATGCTCTAATAATCAAGCAGAGAAATACGCTGTTTTAAAAGCTACCGAATATATTATAAAATCGTCATACAACCTACACAAATATACGACCATACACACAGACAACACGACTCTCATTTACTCAATACGCAACCCTACTATACACGACCCGATCACAGAAAACATTAGACAACATATTCTAGAAATTATACACTTAAACCTACACATACATATAGAATGGGTAAAAGCCCACTCAGGAAATATTGGAAACGAACAAGCCGACACGTTAGCAAAGGAAGCAGCCCAGGATACCAACATAAACCCAGAATTTGCCCTCGTGCCACTCTCATACATTAAAAAAGACTTACGTACCGACACGATACAAAAGTGGAACAGAGAATGGACGACATGTAGCAAATCTTACAGCTTACATCAATACATACCAAATATAACTCACAACAACTACAACACAATTAAGAGTCACCATCACAAATGCACACAATTTCTAACAGAACATGGACAGACAGGACATTATTTAACAAGATTTAAAATTCAAGACAATGACAAATGTACGTGCGACTTACAGACAACACAAACGTTTTTACATATACTTTATGACTGCACAACATTTAGTCAAAATAGATCAAATTTAATAATGAACATAATTTTAAAAGGAGGTAATTGGCCAGAACCACCTCATATTATATTTGACAAATATAATAAAGAATTTATAAAGTTTATCAAAAGTATAGATATGGATGTAGCAAAAATTCATTAGAATGTGAAGTTGATTGTGAGGAATGGGAATTATAATTCAATATATTTACCTTACATAGACTCGCAAATTAAACATCGTTGAGTTTAAATTTAATTTCAATTGATATGCTTTTGTTCCTATTGTATTTATTTGTTTACTTTTCATTTCATTTATTAATTCTGTTTGTAATTACCATACTTATCTTAATATTGTATTTTATTCATTTTTATTTATTTATTTATTTATTTTTATTTTATTTCATTTTTTTTATTTTTATTTCTTGAATATTTGAATGACAGTTGATAAACAAATATTTATTGTAAAATAATGATGTATTTAAACATAATAATACATGTAATATGCCATGTGGCAATGGAACATGTATTCGAATAAATAACTCCTCACAGGGTTACTATGAGGATAAAAAAAAAAAAAAAAAAAAAAAGGGAAGGGCACGCTTCACGAATTATCTTCTCTTAATGGAGATAAGCATGGTTGAATAGATTTTAAAATCCAATGGTACTAGTGATTTTTCGGTGTTAATAGTATTGAAGGAACTAATTGAATGTGTCATAGATATGTTCAATAAAATAGTTGAAAAAAATATAAGGACGTTGTATAAATAGAATGTTAGACTCCAAAAGTCCAGTTCTTTTTTCCTAGAAACATATATATCATTTTTGACCTTCCGGGAAGCAGAATAATCATAAACAATATATATATATATATATATATATATATATATATATATATATATATATATATATATATATATATATATATATATATATATATATATTCTATACAGGTTAATTAAGCCAAAGTAATATTACATTTATTTAATACCATGAAGTGGTCATTTTAACAATAAATGAACTCACGAGTCATGTTCGCATTAAAATGTTTCTCTTGTTGAAAGCTATGTTTCTTAATTTTCAGGGAATTCTGAATTTATCTTTAAGGTCAAACTCATTTGCATTATTTTTCGAACTTCCCATTCCTTTATTTACTATCATATTTTGTTCCTAAAAATATGATTTGGCTTTTTTTAAAGTAAAAATGATATAGGCGAGTAATTTATTATAAGAACAAGTATAAAGATAATTGAAGAAATCAATACACGATGAATATATGTTGTAGAAATAATACAACTAAGCTTGGTAAAATGAAAAAAATATGTATTGATTGAGAATCAAAAAAGGAAACTAAAAAGTATTTAACTAATGGTTTCACAGGAAAATTATAACTGGGTTTCCAGTTAAGGATGCGATTGTAAAAAAATTATCTAAATGCAATTCAGTATGCAATAATATGGAGTTGTAGACCAAAGTCCATCTTCAATACTTAGACAGCTGCTATACAACAAGCCTGAAGATGATCTTACGTATTAATAATTGCAAAGAGTAAAACCAATAAGCACCTTAGTGAAAGTGGCCAGACAGTGAGTGTCAGGTAATAGGGAAAGAAAGTTACTCAACTCAACCTCATTTGCTCACCATTTGGTCGGGGTCACATGGACCACAGCAACCAGCCAGATCGCCCTTCTTCAATCGCCTCAATTCCTATAATTATTTTCTGTAGCAATTAAGTTAGTTTCCCCCAGCCATGATTCTTGCTCTACTGTTTCTGCGGTTCGTTTTCCTTAAGACATCGATGACGGAGTACTTGTACAAATTTGGATTAACAAGCTATGCTAATTTTGGTCAGATGAACACCAAACAAAACAATTCTACGTTAGTATTAAATTCTATTCATTAATTTATTCTCGTAATCTTCTTCAACAAACCCATGGGTATTTAAACATTCCTCCATGGATCACGTGAAATCAGTTTCGTTCTATTCCGACAACATTACTTAAGCGATTAGTTGAAAACTAAACAATTTTTGGCATTCAGAAGCATTCAACCTCATTGTATAAAACCGCGTAATGATGACAACCTCAGCAGCTGCTTTCCTTTAAAGGAAATCTGCTAAAACGTCCGACACACCGGAGATGCGTAAATTAAGTGATTCCTCAAGTGTTGGGCACACCACTCATCTCCCACCATCTGGTTTGCACTTTTTTTATTAGTTTTCTTTAATTAACCTTTCTTTCTTCTTTGATAATCATTTATTTGAGTATGCTGATCATTTTTCTTACCTCGCCAAGCTCTATCAAACAAAATACAACTCAATTTGTCAATTCGGTCTCTATGAGGTTATATTCAATAAGGAAAAAACGTGCTAGAAATTGTGAATTATTAGAGTCATGAGCATCTGAATAGACCTTTCAAATTCCATCCACTCTCTATAACTGCCCATCACTTACTTCACCATCTTGCCTAACACCGGGGTCACCAGCCAAGAAATGGTGCCCTTAAGTATAAACTTCAACGGTGCTAAAACCATAAAAAGCCAAACACGTCACGGCATTTCTCAAGGGCACAAAGCTGCTTTAGGGACGCAGTTTAAAACCTATATATGTTAGGATGTGTTGATAGCGCTCGAAGATGTTTATCCAATTACGAACATGACTCCCTCTATTATTACATACCGGGACAATAATTTATAGAGCATTTTCTTCTAGTTTTATACTTATCAATTCTCGAAGTTTAACTATTAATTCACATTTCACTATTAAACCACTTGGTTTGCTACTCTTTTTATACTAAAACTAGCAGACCCGGCAGACGTTCTCCTGCATGATATATCAAGCGATTAGGATATTAAATTTAATAAAATTCTTTTTAAAAAAGATCTTCATTTAATAACGCAAAAAACAACATTTGTTATGTGCACGTTTGCATAAAAACAAATAGTAAATAAAATATAGCGAAAACTTGATCCGCAAGAAGAAAAGGAAAAATGAGAGAAGGAATGGAAGACGTTTTAGTTCTCTGATTATCTGGTAGAATGCGCACTACACGTCCTTAAAAACAAACAGTTGTAGACCAATAATTTAAATTAATTAAAACCATCAACAACAATAATGCAAATACATAAATATAAATAAAGAATAGAAAATAATTACAAAAATCAAATCAAATTAAAATAAATTTGGACAATAAATAACAATGTCTGAAAGTGAAAACCTCTCGCAACTGAAAACATCTTTATTTAGATGGCATACTTAAACTAAACATATAAGGACATACATAAGATAAACATATTAACATTTCATTACATTTCCAACAACCTCACCCTTCGCCCTTCGCCCTTCAACCGGAGACCTGCTCCATCTACCATTAGGGACCTTGCGATACTGGATTCGATCCGATATCTGGTATCGATACCATACTGGTATAAAAGTATCGATAGTCCGATAATATCGCATTAAAAGTATCGATACCAAAGGTATCGGTATCGAAACACCTCTGATTATTAAATCAGGTTTTTTAGAAGAAAAAAAATGTGATTTATTACTGTTATAACACGTCAGTTTTATCTCTTTAAAAACGTTTTCTTGTTTCTTAAAATAAAAAAAAAATAAAATAATTTTTTTTGTTTCATTATGAAAATTGATGAAGAATGTAGGCAATCCTCAATTGGCGGTTATCCATTATCCCCTGCCTTTGAAATATCGTACTACGACATAATTTGATTTATTACTCATTATCATGTATTTTATTTACTTTAAATTCGAAATTTTTATTAATTTTCTTTTAATGTAATTAGTTGATTTTAAATTATCAAACGTTCGATACCGATACTCATCTTTTTGTTGCGATACCGTTGAAATATCGGAAGCAAAGTATCGATACCAATGCTCCTAGTATCGAAACAAAAGTATCGATACCTACCCATATCGGTAGTATCGCAACGTCCCTATCTACCATACACACGTACGCTAGAATTATATATATAAAGATGTGTTCGAAGTCTTCGAAGATTTAAATTCGAGGCATCTCTTAACATTCATATACATTTATGAAAAAATCGGTTTGCTTTAGAATATGCCCAATAAGCTAAATATATTTTAAATATTCCTCACTTTGTTTCCCTCTGTATATAATGACGAAAGATGAGAGGTAATAAAGGAATTATTTTCATACTCTGTAATATAGTGTGAGTACTACCTGATATACGTTATTAAGAAGTATGGAATCAAAGAAAACAGGTGGTAGACTTAGAAATAGATTTAAATCCCAGGGACATTTGCAGAATGTTTTTTTTCCTAGGTAGTATCCTTCCATTCTTTATTTCTGCTGGTTACAGGCAAGAAAACTCGCAATTAAACTTTAATCGAGTCCTGTACATTTCATTAATTCATAATACTTCAGTCATCAAAATATTTATTTATTGTATTCTGTGTAAAACAGCATGTTCTAGTAAGTACATATACATATATATGCCATTATATTTTAGCTTACTTTCTCATACAATTAATTGAGGATATCGTGAGATCAATGTACTAATTTCGTGCACTGGTTAGAGAAAAAAAAATGATATATTTTGTCCTTGAGTTCATTTTTAGTGAGGCCAAGTACTCCAAGCTGTTATAGTTTTATTTCATTTTTTTTGTTTTTTAAGAAGTGTGTGAACGACGAATCTTTATTACAACCTTCCCTTGAATTTCGCCCAATTACAAGATGGAATCTTTTCCTACGTAGATATAATCTTTAAAAATGAGGATGTTTCTGGCAGAAGCCTTGAGAAATAAATTTGAGATGATCATAGCATAATAGACATACTCCTTATTTAGTCTTTAATAAATAGGGACCAATGCCATACTATTAATTAATTGAAAATTCTTAATTTAGGCATAGATTAAGAGCATTCAAAATGTACATACATATATATATATATATATATACTTGTATCATAGTAAGAAGCTAATATAATAAAGTTTTCCACTTGAAGCCACCGGAAGCGTTCTAGTAGTGGAATAAGTGCTGATAAGGAATCTGTTGACCCTTGAAATTTCAATTCAAGGAACGACTTCCTTCACTTCCATGAACATGTTCTGGGAAACCCAAATTTTTTTGATGAACGAGACATTAGTGTGCTGATATATTAAATTGTATAGTGATTTGTATCCAATTAATCTTGTGTCAATTGAGCCCTTTGAGAAACCTGGATTTCTATGAGAGATCGGGATATGATAATTGAATGGTGGATTTCATATTCATTTATAGTATTTATTATTTTGGTATTTCTTATTACGAATGGAGTTTGTTTTATGTTCAATGATGATTTACGATTAATTAAACTAGTTCTCTAGATTCTTAATTTTTAGTTGTGTTTTAGTATGTATGTGTGATATGTATGGGTTGTATCTAATTGATAACGTTGCTATGAACTCAATTTAGTAGATTCGTTTATTGAAATAAATGTCTTCTCTTCAACAATTATTTACGCCAATATCATTTTAACTCTTAACTAAATATAGTCTAAGGGTCTTATAAGGATAAATACAGTCTCTTTCTAAAACACTCTTGCTTAAAATTCATAAATACTACTAAAGTTAGGAGATAAAACTCAAGCAAGTCGGCTCTAGAGTGCCATAAAGTATGCTAATAAGGAAAGCACCATTACCCACTTCATCATTCACAGTTTACGATCAATGCCTGCGAATAATAGAATGGGCACACTGTTGGCAAAACGGTTTAAAATACATAAATATAAGCTATGACTTTATTTAGCCTGAGATGACGTTATGAGCTTTGTGAAGATAAAGCGGCACTTATAGTCATATTTCAATGAAATACTGCTTATTTTAAAGCTATAAATTCTTTTTAAACTCTAGTGCCTTACCAAAGAAGGAAACGTTTAAATTTGTTGTTTATTCTACATCACATAGTTACCATGGTTGTCATAAGTAGCCAGTATAATTGACTCATCAAATATGAACCTAGGACATTTAATTTCTCAAAAAGATAGACCATTATATCATAACAATTTATACCAACTCTATTAAACAAATAAATCCACAAATATTTGAAATTATAAGCCAGAAACATGAGACATTCAGACGGAGGATATAAAACTTCGCAGAGTATTGGAAGTGCATGAGATTATCAAGAATAGCTTATCGATATGAATTATGTGTCGGCCCAAATAGGAGAAGCTATCTATTAAAATCTGTTAACTCAGTTTTAAACGCAACTGGGAAACCACACTCTCTCACACATACACACACACACACACATATATATATAAGATCTTATTTTCGTCGTCTCACGTAAAGAAATTTTTCATTTCCTGAATTTACTTTTAGCAGATTTCCCTTAAGGGAAATCAGCTATTGAGGTCGTACTCATGATGCGAGTTTCGAAAAATTTCTTCAAATGTCCATCGATCCTGCCCAGGAGATGACGAAAATGAGGTCCGTTCAAAATTATATATATATATATATATATATATATATATATATATATATATTTGTCTGTTAAGGCTCTAGCGGTCGCAATTTTTGTTTGATCGTTACCAAACTCGGAATTTAATCGTTTTATGTAAAAAGGAAGATCAAGTTCGTTAATGGCTGAAATCGGACCAGTGGGAGGGGGGGTTTAGAGGAGGGGATTTTTGAAAATTCAAAATATCTCCTTTATTATGCGTCGGATTGTATCGAAAAATTGTATAGAATAAATCGTATTGCAAATTAAATTTACTATAAATATTGTTCTATACATTTATTCTGTATCTTGAATACTAACCGAGATATTTGCATTTGTATTCTGCGTGTGGTCATCAGTAGGCTATGTTCGGACTTTCCGCCGAGAGCTCTGGCGGCCGTTTCCATAACTATTCGTCCCTCGTGAATAGGTTTAGAGGTTAGGTTAGCTGTTTTTTGGGGCTAGAAACTACTGGGTTATTACGCCCTAAATAATGTTTTAGGTTTAGAGGTTTCTTACTACTACAGTTGTTATTAGGCAGATTTCTCTATTGTAAAACTTCGCATGGGAAATCTGCTTAGTTTACGCAGCCCCTGCGTGACGGACTTTTTTTTTGCATGTGGTTGTCTTAACACAAATAATTCAACATTATGGACATCGTAAGAGATAATTAAAAAAAAATGTTGAAGAAGAAAATGTTTAATAATGTTCTCCTCAATTTAATTTATTCCACATTTCAAAGTGAAGATTACAAATGTTAACTCAAATATTATAGAACACTTTTTTTTCCCTCCCAAGAATATTCTGTATTTAAACATAGCACGGTTTAAAGTGTTAGATTAGATTTATTTAATTCAGAAATAATATAAGAAATAGATTACATTTTATCAATTTTTTAGATTATAAGTATAAACAACAAGTGTAATATCTTTTGATTAAGGATGCAGTAAGAAAAATAAATTCCCTCAATGTGTCACTCTCGTTTTTTTCCATGGTTTTGATAAGACTTGCTTTCTCATAACTCATTTCGAACTTAATGTTGTATTTATTTCGAGACTAGCTTGTTCGGGTGATTCACATTCCCATTGCTTCTAATTATACTCACATTTATGACGAGTCCAATCAAATGACAACAAACCCATAGAGACAGATTTATTTTTGTTCCTGACAGATGCTGGCTGTTTTCCTATAAGAATGTTGACACAAGGTGGATGACAAGCAAGATGTGCACAAGCTTATATGCATTACATTAAGTGAAAGTCCCGATCCATCTTTTATTAATATCGTGTAATGGTACATCATTGCAGAAAATATGTCAGGATGACTTATTTGTCAATAATTAGGCGCTGTAATATTTCGAAACCAGCCATGGTTGAACGCGTACTCAATGATTAATTTCAAAAGCCTGGCATGTGGAAATTGCAAATTTTATTTCAGGCCAAGTGGCTAGCAAATCGCCAAATCATCCTTCGTAAACGGCACATGACTGATGAAAGGCAGAAATAAATGATGTGTAGACTTTTACTTTCAAAAGGCTTGATTTATCGACTAGCTTAATTGTGCCTTTTCATTATGTGAAATATAGAGGTAATTATGATTTCGAACATAAGTACATGAATTTCTATAAATAGACAGAGTTATTAAATCATTTTAAAGTGATAGGAATTATGGAACATCCTATTTTTTTTTTTTAAATAACCCAGTAACACTTTTAGAAGGACATGAACTTATTCCTTTGAAATGGCTGAAGCCAATTTTTAAAACAAAACTACTAGAATTTGAGGCTTGCGTGTTTCAACTTAACTCAAGGGTTCATCGAGCGACAACGGATTTTGTACTTATAACGTACTAGGTTGTATTTTAGCAGATTTCCATTAGGGGAAATGAGTTATTGAGGTTGTATTCATAATTTCGAAAAATATCTTCAAATGCCCATCAATCATGGGCATGAAGAAAATGAGATCCATTCATAATTATATATACATATTTTTCTCTGTTAACGCTCTAACATTCGCAATTATTTTCTGATCGTTACCAGACTCGATATTTAAATGTTTTACGTAAAAAAGAAGATCGAGTTTAACGGCTAAAATCGGACCAATAGGAGGGGTGGAGGTTAAAGGGGGAATTTCGAAAATTCTTTTTCTCTCCATTATTTTACTTCGGATCGGAAAATAGTATAGAACCTATCTTAATGCGAATGTAATGTTCTATAAATACTGTAATGTAAGTTTTTCATTATCTTGATTATGAACCGATATATTTAAATTTTTTTAGTTTTTGGTCCAGTGTAAACCCCTCAATCTTACTCATGTCATTTTAAGAATTCTCCATTATATTATGAAGCACTTTATTTGAAACCTAAATATTAAATAATGTACTCATTGAACTTTTACGTTTTGAGATAAATGCAAATACGTGACGCACTTGGGAAATCTGTTTATTGTAAGTTAATGCAGCCCCTGCGTGACAGATCTTATTGTAATTATTTACGTCCATTTGACTATTGTCAGTTGGGAAGGGTTATGTAGATAAAATATAATAGTCATGTCCTTTTTTTAACCAGAGTAAAACTAAGACTAAAATTAGTTACTAAATCGTCCTCCCGAGAATCGAACCCACGACTCTAAGCTTATTAAGATCCAAAGCCTTAACTCACCTGACTAACATGCGGCCACCTTACTATGCTGGGGCTGCGTACATAACTAGGTAGGAAAGGGGAAGTTTTTAACCACTTACCAGCGCCGCTTTCTTTAACAATGAATTGCAGATGCTCAATTATGTACCTCAAGTAGCATCATTAAATTCAATTAGAAATTAGTCCCGTTATTTTTTGGAGTATTTAATGTGCTGAAGGAAATAGTTGATTTAATCTATCCAATAATTTCCCTCCTTGTTCAAATAATAATTATCACGACACTTTGTTTATTGAAGTAGTAGATAAGACACATTTTAGTCAAGGAAAAGAGTTATTATTATTTCATCGCATTTTATTATATTCTTAAAACGTTTGTTTTCTTATCCTTGTTTTTTTTGTTACAGGATTTCGCCGCGAGAAACTTGTCATCCAAGCATTCTCGTTAATTTATCCAGCGTAAGTAGATCTCATTTATTCATTCATACTCTTTCTAATAACTCCATGATATTATTTGTTACACCAGATATTTTACCTGTTCAAAACGAGTTATTTTAGTTATGCTCAGCACTTGTTTCATTAACATTTTAAGTTACGCTTGGTCTACCAACACCATCTAATTTAGCCCGACACTTGTTGGAAATATAATAATCCTCTGTGGAACAATATTCCTTATTATGTCCTGTCGAGCTTCTCATTGAAGAATCTTTCCTTATTTGTAAAGTCGAAAAAATAATTAATTATGAAGTCCACAATGCATTAGATATCTCATTTTCTTTTGCTGTAGCACATTTCAGCAACTAGAAAACGTGACAATGACCATCTAGACGAAAAAGTTCTCGAACCATCTAGACTAAATACAGATTTTCTCCACATAGGTGGTTTTATTTCTTCAAAAATTCTCAAAAACATATTAAATATAACTTTTTATTCTGGCTTAATACTCATGGTCAGCCGAATTTTATTTAATAGTATCGCCATCAATCAAATTAGGACTTTATTAGACAGATCTAATTCTACGATTCTAGTCCAAATATGTTTCACAACAAAACCAGTTACACGGGAAATAAACACATTTATACCTGCCTCCTTTAGTGCGATGTATTGATGTGATCCAATCCACATAAATAAAATTACTGTCCATGTACGGTGTTTTTGTCCAATATATATATATATATATATATATATATATATATATATATATATATTCTTTATCAATGTTTCATTGGTTGCAAATTATTACTTAGCTAGTCAATAATTACTACTATTTTTTGACAGCTTTTCTCTCGAATTCAATTGATGAAGATTAGCGTATAGCTGACCTGATAATATCCTTTCTTCTTAAAATAAATCCATCTTCGAAAAATATGAGTTACAATCCTCTGCTTTACCGGCGTTTTATTATTTATTAAATATTTTAATATAGTCTAGGTATTGAATTTGCTTCTCCAAATATAGAATTTAAACGAACTACAAATTTCATCCGTTAATTCAGGTAACTTATAATTAAGATAGATAAAAAAAATACAATTTGGATGTTAAATTTTCATTCATATTGATGGTATTCTTTTTAATATAAGATTAATTAAACTATTTTTAACTTTTTACTGCACTAAAATACTTCAAATAACAAGTTGGAATTAAAGTTATATCAAATAAACCTCTGTTTTTCATTGTTAGTTATGTAGAACATCAATGGTTCCAATATTCTCAGAGTTTATTAAACCTCTTCCTAAATGGTACCATAATTTACATATATCTAATATATATAACTAAGTATGTATAAATGCATATAATTTTTTTTAATGAAATATGACTGAACTGAGAATTGGTATAGTTCTAAATGTTATGATTAAACTGGTTTAAAAGCAACTCAACAATGTTGGGGTTCAATTACTGGTTTATGTAATTGAACCACAGCTGGTTCCACTAATAATGATGTTTTTCCCTTACTTATTGACGCAGAGTTCCTTTGCGCTTGCCATATTACGCACACTACCAAAACCCTATAACTTCACGCATTCCTTTGTCAGTTCATAAAACCAATGATACGTTCTTATTTCTAACACAACAGTTTTTTATACCCTGCCTCTATTTCGTAAGCGGAACTCTTTAATAATAATTGTGTTTTTAATATGATATAATTCGAGCGGTTCGAATATAAATATGAGCTGTGGCTAACTGACATCGATTTTATGTTCGGGAGAAATGAACCAAGAAGCTCATGGCAACAATTCTTTTACAAATAAGTGGAGTAATTTATTCTAGGATGCTAGAAGCAGGAACTTGGAAGGGGAACCAATTGATCAGAATCACTTAAAAAAGTGTACAAATATTTATTATGCACTTCTCCGCTGGCTACACCTGCAATCCCTGTTAACAAAACTATAAACACTAAAAATGCTTTATATTCTCCAACAAATATTTAAAAATAAATGTTAAAAAGACGCGTTAATTATTAAAGATTATTTATTTTATTTTTTTTCAACGAATGGCTAAAAGTAAATAATAGGTATAAAACTGGTGTTCAAAATAACACTTAACTACAAGTTAACAATGTTAAAATTTACAACACTTCCTATTAAAAATAGAATATTAAACAATAAATTAAACAAATAACTATTAGTTAGTTAACTAGGTAGGTGAAAATAAATCCAAATTTTACATGCCACCACCTTTCAAAAAAAAAAATTAAATTAGGATATTAATACTACACAATTCACTAGTCTCTATGGTCAATTATGATGGCAACCATGCCTAATTTTGTGTTTGTCCTACAGATTTAGAGATTAAAGAGCTTTGAACAGTTATTAGATGGATCAATAATGAAAAATACAAATTTTCTATTTAATGTAACTTATGTTGATAATTACCCACTTTTTATTTTGTTGTATTAATTTTATATTATAATAATCAAAAATGTATGCAAGCGATAACTCGCAAACAGACACCCATAAATCAATATAAAATGAATTCGGAGAGTATAGAGGAAATAAAACGCGTATTAGGCAGAGCATGGCAATAGTTGTGTAACAAACTCGTTCGACTGCTCGTGCTTTCCCTTTCATTCGAATTTTCAAAACTTTGGCTAACCCTGTTCCACTCATAATGTCAACAGCTTAAAAATGCCATACGCTACCTCTCCATAAGTATGTAAATGTTATTATTATTGATCAGTACCTACAGCTGGCATTATAAAAGTTGTCAGTCCAGGTTACTCTTCACCAAAACAGGCAAGACTATAAATATATATAAAAGTTACTTCCTGCTAAAATCTGCCAAATGATAACGATTACTAATATCTATTTTATAGATGTTTCCCTTGTTCCTCTAAAATTTTAAAAATTAAAGTTTCTATTTCATTATCATCGCATTTATTTATAGTCTTTTTTATTATTTATAAGCATTGTTTATTTTAATAAAGCTGACAATGTTTTGGAAACTTTCGATCACTAGCAGGTACTCCAACCAGCTAAAGAAAATTATCTATTACAGACAAAAGTGCAATCTATTTTTCCAACTTCGCAAACCACATGAATAAATATCACTCCTCGTTGAAATTCTCAAGCCGAATTAAAGTTGTAATTTCCCAACAATATCGTTTTATTCAAACTAGCTAATGCCTAGTATTTTGCCTATGCAGAATAATGAAGTATGATGCTAAAAAATAAAAAATAAGGAAAAAAATTGTTTCGATTAAATTCCTCTGCCCTTTGCCTTTGTTGTTAGCCAGTCATATGCATGATACTGACATAATGCTTGTATCTTTCCACTTAATATTTTTTTCCTCGCTTTTCGAATAATAATTAATTTATTAAAGAGCGAGGAAATATATATTTAGTATAAAGTTACATACATTATGTTATTATCATACAAAAATTTTAACTTAAGTGAAGATCTACCAAACTGCATCTTTACTCTAACACCTATTATATACGATAGAATAGGTATACCAGGAAGATGTAAAAAGGTAGGCACAGACAGAAGTGTTTTGATAACTTGAAGGATTACAAAGGGCTAACTGGGTATCCACAAATGGAGTCCTTTTCCTGGAATTTGAAGATTAGTGTAAGCAATGAAGTCGAAGTTCGAATCCCATGTCATTCAAAGAATGGAAAGAAAGAAAGTCTTGTTATAAAGTGTTGGTACGTTTGATTAACCTAATCTAAGGTTTAAATTAATCTAATGACAATGGAAGAAGTGCATTATTGTGGTTAAATCGGATAATGAGATTGTAACCTAATTTGTAAAAATGTAGAGTTGTCACCATTTAAATTTTTTAGATTAATTCTTTAAAGAACTCACTAGTGGAAAATATATTGTTCATTTTAATTTGTATATATTGCAATTCTATGAGAAATATTATGGAAGGACAATGCTAAGGGCCGGAAATTTCCAAATGCTTGTGTCCCTAAGACCGGTTCTAGACTAGTTTTCCAACATGCCCCCAAGCATACCTAGAGGTTACCAGCCTCTATAGAATTTAACAATAAATCTGCAATAAGAATAATCCTTGTCAAAATAAATTGTTTCTTATGGTTTAATTCTTTAAATTTCTCACATTTTATAAGTAGAATAGTGGATTTTTAAACATTTTCATTGAAACATTCCTGTGACAGTTCTTTAAACTCAACGGTTACTCCAAGCAGTCTACTTTGGATTTCTCTGTTTTATTTTGACTGTGTAACGCGTGCAAGCACTCTACGTTACATTGATACTCAAAAGAAACATATTTTTTAAAACCATTCAGGTTGTTTGTGTATTTTTTTAAAACAAAGTAAGAAAAAGGAAACAAAAACACTCCAAAACGGGAAAGCTATTAACATCATTTGATAAATATATATTGCTTTTACTGAATACTTGTTAATGCCATAAGAGAAGACTTTACAGTGATCATATTTTTAAATAATAATAAACGGCAACTGAAACATCTCAAAAAAATATCCTCCTTTCAGATTGCTTACAAAAATACCTATTAAGATTGCAGATTCAAAAAAAGAATATATTTTACATTGGAATTATCAAAGTGAACTTCGGAGTCTGTTTAAGAACTATCGCACTTTTCCAAGTGTATTTACGTCTACGACCTCAACTCACCTTTCTACCCAATAAATTTGCCTTATAAAGTCCATTAAGTTTCAAACGTAGCCCTGTTAATTTAATTTTAAATTAGTGAGTTTCAAACGAGTTCTATGAGTATGTATTCCCGTGTTTTTAACTCTATACTGAATGTAAAAGTAACAAAAAACAGGTTTAATGTATTTTTTTTTATTTGAGCTTCCGCTGCCCCAAGCTTTCAGTGTTCTAAATTGTTCTCCTGTTAATAGGATATACTGACCATTTTCCTACATTTTTTCTCAAGGACTAATATTTCACTACTATACGTGCTGTGGTTTGTTTCACCACTATTATCTCGCAATAACTAATATAAATTTTTATAGAAATACAGATTCTATATTGAATAATAATCCAGTGGAAACAATTTTTTTTCATTTGTTAATAACACGCTCGCTACAAGTAGACTAGAAAAAAAGAAAGTACCTACTCACAAAAATATCCAAGCAGTTATTATAACAAAAGTACCAAACGATTAATTATAGTGCGCGAGATAATTCTTACAATGAGTATTTAGTCATTAACATATATACCAAGGTGAATCCTTAATGTTTAGGAAGAACAATAGTATACTGGGAAACAGTTGCTACATAACTTACCTCCGCGGTTAGTTTACTTACAATAATTTCCTACTTGGTTCTAGTTTAGGGTTAGTAAACTTTGGTCAAACTTGTTTTTTCTAAAATTAATTCATTGTATGTCAATGATTTAGTTTTCTTATGAGTTAAAAAGAAATTAAAAACAAAATCAATCTTCCTATCCATAGATAAATTCCTTTAATGGTGCCCTCTTCTTGATAGTGTGCTTTAACCAATAATGACGCGTACAATATTATAGAAACCATAAATAATCTGAACCATCAAAAATCGCTCATCCAAGCTCTTTGCCTAGTTCTTGGACTTTGTTGTCTGATGGAAGCCATTTATATGGTTCTTTTAAGCAGATTTTATTTTGTGGGAATCAGTTATTGAGTTTATACTCAGTACTCTATTTTTAAAAAGTTTTCCAAAAGTCCCCCTTGCCGATGACAGAAATGAGGTCCGTTTAATATGTATATACCTATATAACCTACATAATATTGTTATTACAAAAAAATAAAAAACGTTGATTATTAGATTTCTATTCTTATTTGATTGCAAAATTAAATACACAATCTTAGTGCTTTTATCACAGCACAACTTATTTGACGACGCACTACACACTTAGTAAATTATTCTTCACTACTAATCAAAAAATGTACTTATAACTTCATTTCTTATTTTACAATACGACAACGCGAATCACTGACGTCCACTAAAATCGGCACTGATCTTCACAAAAAAACGGCACTGCACTGATCTTTAGCTGGCAGACTTTATAGACCAGTGACAGTTTAAGAAGGATCTAGACACTCCGTCACCTATAAGATACAAGACGACCCTTCCGACAAGGGTTGCCTTGATTCTCTTCATACTTTCTAAATATGTGATTAACTATGTGTAATTTTCCAGTACGTCATTTTTGCAACAATATATCTATATAAATATTTTTTTGCTAAAGCTATTTGAATGTAGCCAAATTCGATATTTAAACATTTTATGAAAAATTAAAGATGAAGTTCGTTAATGGAGCAAATCTGATCCGAAGAAGAGGTTTCGAAAAGCGGTTAATTTCAAATTCATAAAGTAATTTACTACAACTTTTTTTCTCTAAATTTCATATTAAAAGAGTTATTTCTTTGTTTCCAATCTTCCTTATACACATTTCTAAGGTGAGAAATATTGAATAGGACGATATAATTTGTGTGTAATCCCAACTCATAGGAAATCTGCTTAATTTACGCATCGCTACGTGCTGGCTTTCTATTATATAAAAGGATATACCACTCTTGTGATGTTCCTCATTTAATTTCGATGTTGAGTAAAATGATTAAAATCACAACTGACTCTAGGCTGTAGTCTACCGCAGCTTACACACCTCACTGCGTCAGGTTCGGGTTGAGATCCGCTTACTGGTCTGACCTCGACCGTATTTAGCGAAAGCAGTACTTCTTGAGGCCTCGTCATCCATGTAATAAGGTCTGGAAACCCCCCACCATTATGTAACCACACCACGCAGAAATACCATTAGAAGACTAATAATGTTATTTTGTAAAAATTATCGTATCGATTATCAAGAACATGGGGCATACATTTTTGTACTTACTTGCGAGTATTGTTTTTGTAACTGGCTATTGACTAGTTTCTTCACATTGAACGTTTCATTAAATAAACTCTCATTATTAAATAATTGGTTATTCTATTACCAATCAAACACTGAGCTTGTATATACGATCTTAATATTTTCAACACACTTAATACATAAAGAACACTATACCAATTTAAAATTGAATTATTAACTCTTTATTATGTAAGGCGAGCGTAACTATGGCTTGCTATCTATCCTATGAGTCAAAAGTAATTTTCTCCAGGAAACAATACTGCTTCAGGTCTAAAGTTTAATCTATCCATATATTATCATAGTATTTACATAGCTTAGTTTCTTCTCTCCTACCAAAACGTTTATTTTATGTGCTGTATTTTAAGATCAAACTGGTGTACGGTGTTTTTAGGGCTTGCTGCTTTATACTCATTTATTATTTATTATTATTTATTATGGACCACTTTGTACTATTAATTGGGAAGGGTTATCTACAGGTTACTGCATTTTTTAGCCAGGGTGGGTCTAAGGATTTTATTTAATGTATGTCATTAAATAAATTCCTATCACCCAGGTGGGAATCGAAATCCCACTCTATGTTCATCATGTGAAATTAAGGCCAAAGCTTTAATTCACATAGCTAACATAGCCCGTTACACTCATTTATCTTAGTACAATTGAATATCCTTTCAAAATCTGATGTAAAGAACGAATATTTCTAAGGTAATTAATTACTTTTAAACAGAGCCAACTTTAGAGACGTCTTGACTTCAGAAATTTTTATGTCAGCAATTCTCAAGGTGTCATGCCACTGAAGAAACGCATTGTTATTACAAATATTTTGCCATTAGGCATTGACAAAATGAACAAGCAAAGGCTTCTTATGTATATATATATATATATATATATATATATATATATATATATATATATATATATATATATATATAGAATACGATATCTCTTCCTGCTTCGATTGCAGCAATATTACTGACATCTACTCATGATTATACTGATTTTCGTATAATCCGGTTTGCTAATTCCAGTCTCCAAACTTCAAAGAACATTGCGCTAATGCGTTGCAAAAAAAATACATTTCAGGGTTACATTTATTTATTAAGTTCAATTTTACAACAAAGGAATTGTGGGAAAACGTAGAAATCACTTTTGTCGGGAGAAAATGTAGTATTGCAACAAAGTGGTAGATTACCGGGAGTCTTGGGGTAACTTTAGAGAGCAGAGATCCACGGAAGATAAGTTGGCATCCTCTTTCGAAACCATCTTTCTTCATGTATCTCAAGGAAAATATTCCCTAAACATCCATTCTGTTATGAACTAGCGATTTTCCTGAATACAATGACCATGCACTGCTTGCATATCATTTTACGTTTCTGTATGAGAAAAAAGTGCACTGTGGCCATATCTAATGAGCAATTTCTAAGGGGAACTTTATCTAATGAGGCTTTATTTCCAAAATAAAATTTCTAAAATCAATGAAATTAAATTATATAATTTATAAAATCAATGAAATTAATTATATCGTTTCTAAATTCTACGAAATTATAAAATATAATTCGATTGATTTATATTATAAAATTAAATAAACTCTATTAAACTGCTCTAATTATGACGCAGATCTGGTGAACATAGAATCTATAATTCAGATTGAAACATGTTATTATATATATATATATATATATATATATATATATATATATATATATACATATATACATACATATACACATATGTGTGTGTGTGTGTGTGTGTGTGTACAATTTATAAAAGACACCTATATGCTTATGTTTGCCCGAATAAATGGAGAAAAAGGACCCTGTTGTTATAAAAATCCCAATCAAAGAAGTAAAACGTTTAAATAATTGTGAGATTCTGTTATCCTTTTCGGGACTGCTGTATTTTCATACATTCAAATGTTAAGTTGTTTATTCGGATAATTTTTATTCAGTGAAAGTTTTTGTCATTGACATTTTTTGAACTATGAAAATTATTGAACTTCGATTCAACATTTCAACAGCACTATTTGGCATTCACCCAGCCCGTTCTGAATCAATAGCGAGCACCTAATGGTATACATTTTCTTGAATAACCATTATATTCCGCAAGCTAAAGAAACGAATTATCTAATGTATTTACATAAGGAAGTCTCTATGACTAGTCCGTATTAAAGATACGTCGAATGAATTCTAAATGATTTAGTCGACGCTAGAATAGGGCAATCAATGGCAGATCTGACTGGTTCCGGGTTCTTCTTATTGTGAGGAGTAATTAATCTGGCTATTAGTAATTCTGTCGCTCCACGGAAGGGTGTACTACAAAGGAAGCTTCTATTTGAATAAGGGAGTATTAGCATGCATCAAGCGGGCCTTATGACGACATCCTTTCAGTTACGAGTCATGAACAACTTACATTCCGTATATGAATAATGTCATCGACGTAACAGATGAATTTATGAAGGCCAGACTATAGTACTGGAAGAGTTTATTTTATTCAAACTGTAAAAATACAAGAAATTCTAGTCTGTATATGGTCAGTCTTAGACTAATACTGTCTTGTATAAATAGTTGTACATAAATGAGCAATCAGTTGACACCGTTAAGACATGTCTACACCTCAATATGTTTTTTTTATAATAAAATGTCCATCGTATATAAATGCAATCTTTAACTTTCAACATTGTCACCTTTATAGTCGTGCCATTAGCCTAAATGTCACACGTATTTATCTCAATAACAAAGAAACGTAATTTCACAAACATTGGATTGCAGTTGAATCTTGTTACGGGCGAATATTACAAAAAATCTTTTCTGACTGAAATATTCCCCTGACCCTTCATTTTGGTTGTGGAAAACGTAGAATTGGGCTTCGAAATGTTTTTGTGATGAACCTCTCCAACAATGGAACATCCTTGGAACAGTCAATTAAAAAAAAAAACAGAGTATTTAATTTCTTTTTTTTAAAAAAATTGATCTTTGGTTCTTACCAATGCTCTTTATTATTTTCGGGTAAACGTTTCGCTCTCCATCACAATGCTAAAAATACTAGGAAACTTCAATTAATAATTATCATCAACTCAGACCTTTACAGCCTAAGTCAATGTACACACCTTCCAGGAAACTAAAAACTATGATTATCAACATCAACCAATATGGTAATTTGTCAACGATAATCAATCTAGAACCAGTTAGGTTCTATACAACTAATTGGAGCCAAGCTATAATTAGACTGTAGTTACAACATAAAACCATAATAAATATCTTATTTTTGCTGCAAGGTTTTAATATTTACAAAGGATAATGGTTTCAAACATAGGTTAGTTCTTATGGTTTCTAGGGAAGATAAAAAAAATTATTAATGCAACCAAAGCTGCAAGTCCACTTTTTGCAACTAAGGCTAATTAGGACTGGTTATCTACAGGTTACCACCTTTTTCTAGCCAGGGTGGGACTTATGATTTTATTTAATGAATTCCGTCACTAAATAAATTCCTCTGGCCCAGCGGGAATCGAACTCGCCACTCTAGGTTTACCATGTGAGATTAAGGTCAACGCTTTAACTCACATGGCTAACCTGAGCTCCCTAGGAGAGATCAAATGTCTTTGGTATAAGTTGATGATAATTGTTAATTGAAATAACCCTGTATTATTTGTATTGTAAATTGCCTAGGAGATCCAACGCTTTGCTCTAAAATAATAAAAAGTTTTGGTGAGATCTGAAGATTTGTTTTTAGCGCATTAAAATACTTTTAATAGTCTCAGTGACAAGAAAAGGTGCAAAAAACATAGTATTTCAATTTTTATAATGGTGAGTTCATGAACGCCGCAGATTTTCTATTACTTTTGTTAATTTGTTTTTGTTTGTATTGTTTTTTGTTTTTCTAACTTACAAATGCTTTTGTTTAGAGCAACATCGCCGAAGCTGCGAAGCTCCAATAAATAAATAAATAAATTGTTCTATTACTTTCCTTACTGAAGTTTTTTAATGTCTAATAAGGATAGTTTGGCTTAACTCTGAATGCTAATTGATATTGATTACAATTTTATTAACTGTCGACACAGGTAACGTGAAACGAAATTACCTAGTAAGTTTAGTTTCCTCACTTCTAAATTTTTCATTGAGCATTAGCAAGTAGTGTCCTACTTCTTAACAGTTAATGACCACGAAAGTATTGTAGGAAAAGAAATTTAAGAGTTGTTCGGCCAATCGTTTACAGAGGAACCGTTTCATTGTCAAAGTCAGAATCTTCGAAGGCATGTTAAATTGCTTCAAAATGTAAAGAAGCGAAAGCGAGAAAGCGTAGAATGACTTGGGATCTTTAAGAAATTACGAAATGGTTCACTGCAGTTGTATTCAAAATAATATGAAATTCCATGGTTTTTGTAAACGTTGAATGGGGATAGTTATTTGTTTCTAAAGTAATAAATGTCTTAAGGCTGTCATGTAGCAGCTCAATGTAATAACAAATAGAAACTAAAATTCCAAATTATGGAATTAGGCTAGCAAGTGACTATACATTATGGTAGAAATGTCATCAGAGAACCAACACATTTCAGCAGAGTTCTTATCTAGTAATGTCCCATTATCAGTGCTTTGTCACGTAAGAAGCAGGACATAAATGACGCATTTTCATTTAAATAAAACTTGAATTATTGCTGTGTATCAAGAGCACAAAAATATAATAAGTAACTTTTAAATAATTAAAATACGGAGTATTAACGGAAACTCATTTCTTCAGCAAAGAAGCCCAACACAGAAGAAACGGGGATGTTTATAACGAAACTCATTACTATTTAGAAGGGCAGATTTCACTAATTAGGACTAGTCAAGAGAATGGAAAGCAACAGGCTAATGCAGCATGGTAAATAGGAAAGGCCAGAAGAAGAAGAGGCCCAAACAGTGGGCATGACATCTGGAGAATTGGGGTCCAAAATTGGAAGGTTTTTACTGCTGAGCGGTCTAAGATAATGGTCGAAAGGTCCACGGACAACAAGAAAATAATGTCAGGTAAACTTCCCCAAATCGTAATTATGTAGCGAGTGGCTAAGCTGGAAGACGGTCGCTAGTAGACTCTCATTCTTCACAAGATACGCCATCTTGCGATATACTGTAATTTAATAGTATTTTAATCATTAACAGGGGCTCAAGTTAGCCATGTGAGTTAAAGCGTTGACCTTAATCTCACATGGTAAACATAAATTGACGAGTTCAATTCCCTCCAATAGGAATTTATTTAGCGACGGAATTCATTAAATAAAATCCTTAGTGCCCCTGGCTAGAAAAGGGTGGTAACCTGTAGATAACCCGTCCCAAGTAGCCTTAGTTTCAAAAACTGGACGTTAATAAATAATTTTCTTCTTTAATCATTAATAGATATTTTACATAAATAATTTTATTTCCTTGCGATAGCTTATCTAATTTACTAAGGATTTTATTTAATGAATTTCGTCACTAAATACATTCCTCTGCCCAGGCGGGAATTTATTTAGTGACGGAATTCATTAAATAAAATCCTTAGTCCCACCCTGGCTAGAAAAGGGTGGTAACCTGTAGATAACCCGTTCCAATTAGCCATAGTTTCAAAAAGTGGACGTTAATAAATAATAACTGTAATTATCTAATTTACACATATGAAGTATCCATTCTTAGTTAAAAAATTATACATTCTTGTTAGAACAAAGATCATTTTAAAAAATTGTTAATTAAATAACAATTGGCGTCAGTAATTCCAGTCCTCCAACCTCATCCCTGATCATTTTATATATATTAAAATCATTTTTAAAAATCTATGTTCATGAAACAAATGAATGATTAAAAAGAGCCAAAAGAATGATAATTAAATTTGTTATATCTTTACAAAATAGAGTCCTTCAAATGACATCAGAACGTGAGTGCGTGTGCTTGCATGCGGGCGAGGTACGGGTATAGTGAGAATGGACATTGCATTTGAGCAATCAACTACTCTACTTTATTCAGACAACAGCGCTAAAGTGCTTTGCATATACGTATGAATCCCTTTTAGGGAGATTTCTATTATTAGTCAGCGTTTGATTCTGATAAAACATTGCAGTCAGGTTTCAAAATTATTAAGTCTTTAAAAAGCCTTTTGAAATGATTCGATTATCCTTAGCGAAAGATAACCGTCTTGTACTCTGGAAATAAATAAATAAGACTAGTAAAGAGCAAATCTTTAAGATGGGATGTATTCTTCCCAAAAACATTACATTACGCTTCAAGACATTTCTAATTCTACGGCTAATTTAAAGAGTAATTAAGATTTGCGTGAAGGAAATCCAACTATAATCCTCAATCTCGTTAAAAAAGTAAATACTTTCTACTTCACTTTCTTTAATCTGAGAATGTCTGTACTTGGGCGTCCTGAATTATGTAGTTAATTAATCTGTTATAATTTGTGGGTCCACCAAGAATTTCTCTTTAGACAAAAATTCACAGACATTCTCTTCCAAACGTATACCATTCTGATAGATACATTACCATCATTTAAGCATTATTTGGAAATTTTATGTGAAACGTTAAAATATTCGATTATTTGAAAGCAGTAACCGACAACCTTCACCTTTACCATTATCTTGTTCCATAAAAATGTAAATAGTAAAGTATCTTACCATGTCTTATCCTAATTAAAGGTCTTACTAGGAATATGAACATCTAAGAGCCAATGATGAAAAAGCACAACGTCAAGTAATAAATATTATAGGTCAATTAATAACTTTAAGTAACTATTTATACATAAAAACTAAATGGCATAATCAACGACCGATTTAATGTTCTAAAACGTAGTCAAAGATTAAGTTCGACTACGGATCCAAAATCTCACTACTTAAACCATTAGTTTCTTTGCAAATATGAGTATTTATAAATAACCTTAAAGAAGTTGTTAATTAATTCGTATTTTACGCTATTGTTCAGAATAACAAGATCGAAGGGAGGAATGGTTTTCGACTTCATAAAAGACCTTAAAACAAAATTCTTAAGGCCAACCAACTTTAAAGCCAGGCTTCAACTTGCAGGCGAATTTACCCAGCTTTAACGTTTTTAACAGTCCGTCACGCAGGGGCTGCGTAAACTAAGCAGATTTCCCATTTGAAGTTTTACAATAGAGAAATCTGCATACTGGTAACACAACACCACCATGATTAAATACAAACGGTAATGAGAAATCTTTCAGTTAATTAAAATAAATTCCCAACTGAAATGGCTTCTGAATTGTAAGAATAATTTATATTTTAATAACTCAAATTTTAGTAGTCCAAGAACTAAAGAAGGGGGGGGGACGCATGAACAGAACGTATTTTCATAAATCTCACAAAGCAAGGAAGGTAAGGTAAGGTTAGAAACGACAGGTAAGGTTAGAAGAAACTTCCACCTGGGCCGAGTAGTTACGGAAAAGGCCGACCTAATCCGATCAATACCCGACCACAGACTTCATAAAAATGGAAATATCTCGGTTAATATTCAAGATAGAGAATAAATGTATATGACAATATTTATAGTAAGTTTAATTTGCAATAAGATTGATTCTACACAAGTTTTCGATCCGATGCATAAGAACGGAGATATTTTGAATTTTCGAAAATTCCCTTCTCTAAACCCCCACTCCCTCTAGTCCGATTTGAGCCATTAACGAACTTGATCTGTATTTTTACATAAAACGGTTAATTATCGAGTTCCGTAACGATCAAACAAAAATTGCGACCGCTAGAGCGTTAACAGAAATATATATATATATATATATATATATATATATATATATATATATATATATATATATATATACTAGACAACCCGGCAAACGTTGTTTTATAGTTATTATAGTTTATTTCCTAAAATTACATTTCACATATTAATTACGACTGTAACACTAACAAACAACATCAATCTTTTAATGCTATAGCATGAACAATATTTTTTGTTAGCCCGTCTTTAGCAAGCACAAACAAACTGGATGGTTTACCCACTCGAGAGCATGCTAAGTACAATTGCCCGTGTGAAAAACATGGTGTACTCAAATCTAAGCCACTACTCTTATTTGCCATAAGCTAAGGGAAATTTTAATCGAAGTACAGTTAAAACACTATAATTGATCAGTTATCGAGCGGGATGATAATGATTAAATTACTAAAATGGCTATAAAAAAAATAGGGGTTGGTGATGAAAAAGTAAAAATTTAGGGTTGTATGTATTTTTTGCCACTTTATAAAAAAATAAAAACAAAACATTTCGTCCAAAAATTTAAAAAAAAAATGTTAAGGGTGAACAACCCTTATCAATTAGGGGTATGAAAAATAGATAGTAGCCGATTCTCAGACCTACTGAATGCGCATATAAAATTTGGTAAAAATCGGTAAAGCCGTTTCGGAGGAGTACGCTAACTAACATTGTGACATGGAAATTTTATATAATATATATATATATATATATATATATATATATATATATATATATATATATATATATATATATATATATAATTTTGAACGGACCTCATTTTCGTCATCTCCTGGGTAAGATCGTTGGACATTTGAGGAAATTTTTCTTTTGCGTCATGAGTACGACCTCAATACCTGATTTCCCTTAAGGAAAATCTGCTAAAACACAATTTATTTACATAGTACCTTACAGTGGCTACACTATTTAACATGTTTAACTAAGTTGCCAATGTGCTTTTAGTAGATTTCCCTTAAGGGAAATCAGCTATTGAGGTTGTACTCATGACGGAATTTTCGAAATTTTTCTTCAAATGTCCATCTATCCTACCTAGTAGATGACGAAAATGAAGTCCGTTCAAAACTATATATATATTTGTCTGTTACCGCTCTAGCGGTCGCAATTTTAGTTTGATCGGTACCAAACTCGATATTTTGTCGTTTTATGTAAAAAGAAAGATCAAGTTCGTTAACGGCTGAAATCGGACCAGGGGGAGGGGGGTTTAGAGGAGAGGATTTTCGAAAATTCGAAATATCTCCGTTACTATACGTCAGATCGTAAAATTGTACAGAATCAATCTTATTGCAAATTACATTTGCTATAAATATTGTTATATACATTTATTCTCTATCTTGAATATTAACCGAGATATTTGCATTTTTATGAAGTCTGTGGTCGGGTATAGTTCGGATTAGGTCGGCCATTTCCGCCAGTACTCGGCTCAGGTGGAAGCTTCTTCTAACCTTACATTACCTTCATTACTTTGTGAGATTTATGCAAATACGTTCTGTTCATCCGCCCTCCCCTTCTTTAGTTCTTGGACTACTAAAATTTGAGTTATTAAAATATAAATTATTCTTACAATTCAGAAGTCGTTTCAGTTGGGAATTTATTTTAATTAACTGAAAGATTTCTCATTACCGTTTGTATTTAATCACGGTGGTATTGTGTTACCAGTATGCAGATTTCACTATTGTAAAACTTCACATGGGAAATCTGCTTAGTTTACGCAGCCCCTGCGTGACGGACTTTTTTAAGTTAAAAGTAGTAATCTATTCGGTATTGTACAGATTAATGTCTGCCTGATCCACCTGAAACAAAGGAATGTGATATTTACAGGTTACTACCCAAGAAGTTGACGCAAATGACTAATTAAATTGTAACATGCGATAAAAAATAAACCCTTTAGTCGAATATAATATATGCCATTTAAATATAACAACTGAGTTATTCTATTATGTAAACATAAATTATAAATTACAAAGTTAAATACATTTAATTTAACTATTAAGGGAGAATTACATCGAAAGAAATATTCAATACTTTAATGATATACATCTACTACAAGTTATATTATGGTCGTACGTTGAATTTAATTAATCTTGCTGTTGTATATTTGATTTACTTAATCTGCTAGGAAAGTTAGAAAACTAACAAGAATTAAATAGTTTCAAAAGATAAATATATTTTCTGTGATTTGTAATTTTTCAATGGCATAGATAATATTACTAATTAGACTAATATTAAATAAGTAGTAGAAAATGCTAATTCCTTTGTTAGAGCTATGATTTTCTCTTTTAATAATTCTATAAAGAAATGGTTACTAACCAGTAAAAAGCATATGTTCCAATAAACACATTAAGCACTTAGAATTATGTGAATGAATTTAAGATGAACATCACTAACAGTAATGTAATTCTTTATTTGTTTTATAAATTAAAAGTAAAATAACAGCAGCTTGTTGACTAAAAATTACAATCATCAGATGGGGGGTGTATGATAAATATAAAGAAAAAAATTAAATCAGTAAAACCTCTGTTTTATGCATTAGACTGATAAGTACTAAATAGTGTTTTGCTGCAGTAAAGAAATTTACAAATTCTGATTCAAGAATTGTTTGGAATATTCCTAGTTTTATAAATAATGGACATTTCCTAGATAAGTTTATATGTTATGTATAAATTTGCGTGTTTATATATATATATATATATATATATATATATATATATATATATATATATATATTTATATTTATATATATGTAAATAAAATGTTTCTCATTCTGTTCAATCACCTGTGAATCCCCAAATGTTTCGTTTCTTGCGAGAGTTTCTTTTATTAAGTGCAGCTCCTTGTCACCATTTCTACTGTTCTTAACTCGGCATGTCTCTGTGGTGTAATACTGGGTCATTAGAGTAGTACTTTGCATTTTCATTTGGCTAATACTATCAGTATATTCAGGCTAAGGGATTTTCTCAAACAATGCTGATTCCTTGAATGAAAAGAGAAGAAGTTCATTTCAATTCTTTTTAAGTGGACAACGAAGTCACAATAGAGCAAGAGAGACCTAGTTAAAAAAAAAAAAAACAAGTATCAAAATTGAAAATCAAAAACTAGATAAAATTTCCTTTTTTTAAGTATGTAATGATTTTCTGGATTCATTTTCAATGTGCTCATGAATTTCTAGGCCCAGCTATGAGCATTGTGTATTCTAATTAATGAGATCAAATATTTTTGCTCAGAATACTATGCTGTTCATGTATGGAAACAATTAAATTATTAGTTTTAATAATTTATATTATTTTAATTAAATAATTTCCTAATTAATTTAAATCTTTCTGTAAATAAAAAAAAATGGCTTTGTTTCTTATGACTTTATGGCTTATTCTCTAGTCAGAGAATCCCTAACATATCTGGTAAAGCGTGCTTTATACATTATATAAGCAGATTTACCTTAGAGGAACTAGCGTTCCCAGACTTTTTAAGCAATTCAATGCATTTATGTGTTTGAGACTATTTTACTCTCATCACACCCAACGCTTGATCGGATCTTACGAGTGGAGTATAACATTATTTTAGGGCTATCAGAAGACAGACAATGTATCTTTTTTAAACTGCTTCGAATAATTTTATGGACCCTTCCAATATAAGTTTGGTTAGATGGGTGTATTTGGTGAAGTATTTGCCAAATGAGTCTTCTGAAGCTTTAACATTAAACGGTTTTAATTCAAGAGCCCCTTATCAGTTGAAATCCATTACTTCTTTCCTCACAGCATCAAACCCTATTTCTATCTTCTATTCATCACCTGTAAGGCGACATCACGCCCTATTGTTGCAGTGTAACAAGCCATTTACTCTATCATAACAATAGCTATTTGCAACATATCCGTTCAACGACTCATTACTGAATACTCTGACTACTCTCTCCGGGCGCCTGGATGCTGTAGCTTAAAAAGTTGATAATTAAAATTGTCAGTAGCTCTTCAAGTCAATTATTGCAAATATTTTGTCTTGTCAAATTCAAGATAAATGCCAATTCGATGATACCCATAGTTCCCATGGCATTGAAAAGATTTGTTGAAAATGGATTTCAATAAGTTAGAAACTTCAACTTTCATGTAGTAATCTTTTTAACTTCCATCGTTTTACAAAAAAATAAACCAAAACAGCTATTTTTCTGGTTTTTATGATTTGAAAAAGATAATTTAGTCAATCACACGAAAATTCAATAAAGAAAACTGTAATGTTTATTATAATTCATGAATTCAGTAGAGCCCTAAGTTTCTCAACATAGAAATATTTAACCGAAATATATAGAAAGGAGTTTTATAAAAATTTGTACCATTTAAAGCCATTGTTGAGGTTTAAATAATTTATGATTATTTGTATGAGACAGTTGTTTTCCAGTAGTAAAGTTACTAAATTTCTTTGCTATAATTGCTAGTCCATATCCAGGAAGCACACTCAAAATTTTTTTTAGTTATGCGGTACCCATTTTATAGTGTTTTATAGTACTAAATTTGCAATAATCCTTTGCACTTTACGAAAACTTATTTCAAAATAATTAACATTTTCCATTTAAAAAATTCTTAAGTAGACCCGTTAAAAATGTTATAAGTGTAGATTCTACACACGCATGTCAAATGCAAGTCTCGAAATAAATTAAAACTTAAAAATAATGTTACAAACCGATTCCATTAGGTATATAATTTTAAAATTAATATATTGAAGATTTCTCCCATAATTTATATTCTGTTACGTATTAACTATTGTTTCTGAAATGCCGACGGCTTTTATAACCATTATGTAAATTGTCCGTTCTCCAAAGCAATTCCAAATGGTCATGAGCGATTGTGGAAGGGAAAGCAACGCCTGAATTATTGAGATGTCATCATTTCCTTATTTAAATGGGCCTATAATTATCATAACTAATCACTAATCTGTTATCAGGCTTACTTGGTCCTTCCCATACACATGGTTTTAAATCGATTCATGTTATTCATGCTGTGTAACACTCATAAGACCTTAACATAATATTAATAGCACGCCCTTAGACAATTTAATAATAACAATGTTTTATTAGGTTTTGATAATAAAAAAAATTAAAAAAAAATTAAACGAGAATTATCCTCTGGGCAGTATATAGAAAGCCAAATTTAGAGAATACTTTATACGTTAAGAACTCTTTTACAATACATTCAAGGTTGCATCAATGAAAGTTTTATGTAAGTGTTTTATAGCCTGACTAAGTGCATACCAAGGTAACTCTTTTCAGGTTTGGTCGTTCCAAGTAAATGGAATTGATCAATCTCTAAGCACGAAGGACATTTAGTACAGGATTCTAGTACGCTTCCTTTCGTGTAAATAGACCTCATCCGAAAAAAAAAAGTTTTGCTTTTTAAAGGTGCCGTTTTTTTACTGAGTTTAACCTCCCTTATTGCTTCATACTGATATTGTATGTATCAACAATTAATTAATTTTTGAAATTAAAAATATATTTTAAAAAATAATTAAAATATAAAATAAATAAATCTTCAATTAACCTCGAAGTTTCACCTTTGAATTTACTTCATATCTTGAGCCCAAAAGGACATTGATGTGTAGAGATCAAAATAAAATACAATGCTTCAATATTACAATTGCCATTATGTGCTATTGAAATTGATGTAGTTTATAAATTGACAAAAATATTTATTATAATATTAACTATTTTGTTTTTGTTGAGTTTCTGGAATTTTTATTATTAGTCTGTATCTTACGCGGCTAAATATTGTATTACCTTATAATATATTGAGGAAGGTTTCTGTAATATGTCCGTCATAAGTGCATCTGTTGTCCTTTTATATTACGAAATCGTTATTTATTTAAACCATGCTCGGTCAAAAATTGCGTTAGTTTGTGTTAGTGGATTTTATTGTTTGATAGTTCTAATACATTAATACTGTTATGTATAGTAAAATGTATGTTTTGGAGATTTTTGAATAAGCCCATTTCCTTGTCAAATACAAGAGATATCAGAATACTATACTAAGCCTCTGAGTGATTTTTTTTTCTGTGCATCCAAACAAGCTTGTGTGCATTACTTGAATTACATTTACCACTCTATCATTGGACTGATCTCAATGCATTATTTTATTATAATAGCAATCTAAAACCTATAATTATAACATACTTTAACGCAACTCGATGAATCTCGTTTTGAGAATATTTCGCGTATTGTAGTTTAGTTCGTAATGCAAATAATTTCTACTTGTTTTCATTTCTATAGAGTAAGTTTAATTATAATTATATATTTGTTTATTTTACAGAGAATGCAGTTGTCTGTAGCGCTGTTTTTGGTGATCTCCGTCGCTGTGTTCGTTTCGTCTCACCCTGTTGGCGAGGAGCAGGTAATTACGTTATTATATTTATGCATGGTGACGAACTAATTACATTATATACCGTGTACCCTGACTCTTACTATTTATTAATATATCTTATTGAGATGACATATCCTATGACACCCAATTATTGAATGGATACAATGGTAAAACGAGGAAGTAAATAAAAATAAAATAGCGACTGTAAAAAGAATGTATACGATTAATACAGACATTAAAAACTTTAGTACAAAAAAGAATATATAGAGAGAATGGTAACAATAAACAAAGAATAGGTACTCAACCTTTGATTGTCAAACTAGAGAATATATTATTAAAACCAATAACAGAAAGCGAAGTCAATCATTTTACACAAATAATTAAAAATAAAATATTGGAAGTGAAAAATGAGAGATAATGTAAGAAAAAACACGTATTGCGGACATGACAATGGATTGTAATTAATAATCCTGTTCAGAGTCAATAATGTAGGCGAAATGTTGGGGATGTGAGAAAAATATCTCGCTCGGAAATATAATCAAAATTGTTGAAAAAAAAAATGGAACGGTTGTTGAAAAAGAGGATAATATAACACGAATAAAGCTTAGATGACCAAACAGCGTCAAAATGTCTTGCTGGATCACCCTAAGAAAAATAAACTTGTTTATAAATTTATGGATATAAAGATATTAAGAAAAATAAACATTTGGACAATAGCCTCCATCCACATTTTGATTCAATTTAATATAGTAATTCATCCAATAGTTAAACAAATCAAATGTTTTCATGAAATAAAACGATTTTAATTTTGTAAAATATAATGTTTCAATATATGTCTAGAACAATAGAAAGTTCAACGACTTAATAACTTTTTAGTTGCAATGTATAGCCATGGAGCCGATAACACAATTTTTAGAAGGTTTTCACTGATTAATTTTAATAAGTATGGTTCATAATATGTGGTTGTGTTCTGCTAAACACCGAAATAATGTAATTCTGGCAATAGTAGAAGCTATAAGAACGTGCATTACACTACAGAATATTAGGTAAGTAAAAATGATTAGTAGATTATTTATTAAATAATGCTATGTATAAATCCTTCAAGGTTATTTTTTTATATTTAGTAACAATAAACCTCCACTTGGGGCCAAGCGGCCTTCATTTTCAAAGAGATGAATTAACAAGAAATATTGGAGAAAACAGTATAGACTTTGTTGGGATTATGAATGTTAATATTAAATAAAAAATCATCAAAAATATAAATTTATGCTAAATTCAGAGAATTTATGCCTTTTCGTTGTAAAGAATAGATACATCTCACCACTAAAATAAAAATATTATTATTGTTAAATGGAATCTAATAGGAGGCTAAACTACTGCTGATTCATAAATTTATTGTGCACAATATACACTTCGGTGATGGATCGACCATATAAGGTCTTTGTACCACCCTGTTAAAGATGTTGCATTTAGCTCAAGTTACACAAAACTGCAGTAAATGCTCCTCAAGACAAATAAAGTTTTGTCCAGATAGTGCCTTTAGTCATTTGTTGCATTAATAATATAAACTCAATCATCTTCGATGTTCTCAACAAAAATAGAATGAAAATAAAATCGTTCGAAAGCTTAATAAGATTACAGTTCGGTGGCCACTTTATTGGCTAACCATACTAATCGGGACTGGTTTTCTAGACCACTTCTCTGTCCACCCACTTTCGTAAATAAGATAATAGAAGGCAAAAGTAGTTTGAGTCAACTCTAAATAAGATAATAACATTATCTTTTAATATGGGTGTGACTGACCCATAATCCACGTCGAACACAAAATCTCTTCTTGGGTATAATAAATTTAAATAAGGGTGTTTTTCTTTTTTTTTTTTGCTTTATAACACCAAATATAAACACCTTTTACACTGAAAGGAATTTTTGAGGTAACTGTAAACTTCACTAACATTGAACGGATCATATAAATAAAGGTTTGAGGTATTCTTATACATCATAAGAAAGACAAATGATATGCATTTTTAAAATGTTACATTGTAACGATCCTCTGTTATAGAAGCTAAAATAGAATACTGGACATGACAGTGTATAAATTGTGTTATTTATTTTCGCACACTTTATGCGACTATAGTGTGACTAAGGATTTTATTCAATGAGTTCGTCCCTAAATAAATTCCTATTTTCGGGAATCGACCCACGGCACTAGGTTTAATACGGTTCATTAAAGACCAACGCCTTAACTCTCATGACTAACCTAATTCCTCAAATGTAACGTCGAAAATACATTAATTGAATAAAGTATTAAATAAAAAAAAGTTTAAGAAAGTTTCGTTCATAGAATAACGCTTGCAGATTTCTTTTTAGAAATAAAAACAAAATTTAAAATGTTGGTTTAATTTATTTATTTTGAGAAACATGCGAAATAATTATTCAGACAAGATTGACATTATTTACCAAATCAGAGAAGGAAGAAAAAATACATACGCCGGGAAGGCAACCGCGAGTTATAAAAGCGTGCTTTGATCACTATTTGAGTTAATACTTCCGTATGGAGAAAGCTATTTTGGCTTAGGCAAACCTGATGGCAGAGAAAGCTGTTGAAGCAAGTGTGTGTCTTCCTCTACAGCCTGATATCCTTTATCTCCTTCCTATACATGAAATAACAGCTAATCTAAAGTTCTTCAAGAGAGATTTCAATTTTACTCCATATTAAAAACGTTTTTAAACAAATTCTGTTGTACAAGAGGTAAAAAAAGTACTTAAGTCTTCAATTAGCGGGTAACTGAGTTAAATTACCATCTTTGAGTAGCACATGTGTACTGGATTGAAGATTAACCCATCTTGTAAGTTCCTTTCGATGAATCTGGACGGAATTAGAATTATTGAAATTTGATTTCCTAACTAAATGGCATGTTAAGAACCTTTTTTTTTTTTTCTCAATAGCAAAAATAACACGGTTCAACGAAGATAAATATGTTACTTTCCACCCCCTTGTATATTAAATTCATCATTTATCATTGAGAGAAGTTAAAAAAAAATTCTTCAATACACTTTAAAGCGTAAAACACTCAATAAAGAAGCAAATACTCCACCCAATCGTGATGAAATTTCCAGTCAAGTAGATTTATACGCATTTCGAATTATGGAGTATTTGAACATTCATGCTTACAAAATCAGTCGTTAGTCTGAAAGTGCTCGTAACATTCTCTTTTCAATTGCCTACTCAAACGTGGATAAGAAATGTTTTATTATTCTCATGATGTTTTATTTGTCACATCAGCAATGCCACCGACAATTGTGTTCCCGTATTCTAGCTCTTGCCAATTCAGAGACTATTGGGTCATTTTCAAAGCAAGTTTCTATCATACCGACACTATATTCTCCCATTAACATATCTTAGCAGTTCGAAATTAGTTCTCTTAAAGGCGTGTTCGTGCACCTCGTCCTTAAGTAATGCAGATTATTTAGCTCAAATGACACACCTCCTCCGTTTGTGCTTGATTTACAGAATAGCAGACTTCTGCTAGGCAAACCTGGTGGATTTTATTACACCACCTTCTCTTCTACCTAATGATTAAGCTAACCTTTTATGTTGGCCATTTTATAAATGTCTCCCAAACATCTTTATTCCCTTCCAAGCCCATAACTCGTCCACAATGAGAACACAGCGTAAAAAAAATCCTTTTCTATTTCTATCCAGCTAACTTTCATTTCCCTGACTGTTTTCTCTGAAAAATACCTCCTTTATTTTTTTTACCCACCTTTACTTCCGTTCCTCATTTTTTCTTGTTCGAGAAAATGTTTTACGATATTTCCTACATTCATATTTTTTAA
Source organism: Riptortus pedestris (assembly GCA_019009955.1). Lineage (NCBI taxonomy): Eukaryota > Metazoa > Arthropoda > Insecta > Hemiptera > Alydidae > Riptortus > Riptortus pedestris. The sequence continues at coordinate 79,047,795 of CM032229.1, forward strand.
TCACTCCTGTTTGCCATTACGATGGATCAAGCTTCGACCTTCTTTAATTTAATTTTATTATTGTTTCTTTTTTAAAAAAAATCATATGTTTGTGAATTATTTTCAGTTCAAATTACAGTCCACTAGTGAATTGTAGCATAAAATTTTTACGGATAAACTTTTAGCAATAAGTGTCTAGATTTGCGATATAAAATTTGTTATATATAAAATTTTAGCAATAAGTGTCTAGATTTGCGATATAAAATTTGTTATTGATAAGATTTTAGCAATAAGTGTCTATAGATTTGCGATATAAAATTTGTTACTGATAAAATTCTATTAAATAGTGACTAACAAAATGGTCCAACGGGCCGGATAGAACCAGCGACCTATGGATGTACAGCCCACTAGTGAATTGCAGCATAAACTTTTAGCAATAAGTGTCTAGATTTGCGATATAAAATTTGTTACTGATAAAATTCTATTAAATAGTGACTAACAAAATGGTCCTCCGGGCCGGATAGAACCAGCGACCTATGGATGTACAGCCCACTAGTGAATTGCAGCATAAAATTTTAGCAATAAGTGTCTAGATTTGCGATATAAAATTTGTTATTGATAAAATTTTAGCAATAAGTGTCTAGATTTGCGATATAAAATTTGTTACTGATAAAATTCTATTAAATAGTGACTAACAAAATGGTCCTCCGGGCCGGATAGAACCAGCGACCTATGGATGTACAGCCCACTAGTGAATTGCAGCATAAAATTTTAGCAATAAGTGTCTAGATTTGCGATATAAAATTTGTTACTGATAAAATTTTAGCAAATAGTAACTAACAACTCCAATATATTTGGAATATGTCCCTGTTTTTTTTTTGTTTTTTTAGTGTGAATTTCCTATCTACTGGGGAGTTTAGGGTCTGTGAGTGTTAGCAGATTTCCCTTCTGGGAAATCAGCTATTGAGGTCGTACTCATGACGCGATTTTCGAAAAATTTCTTCAAATGTCCATCGATCCTACCCAGGAGATGACGAAAATGAGGTCCGTTCAAAATAATATATATATATATATATATATATATATATATATATATATATATATATATATATTTGTCTGTTAACGCTCTAGCGGTCGCAATTTTTGTTTGATCGGTACGAAACTCGATATTTAACCGTTTCATGTAAAAAGACAGATCAATTCCGTTAATGGCTGAAATCGGACCAGAGGGAGGGGTCGTTTAGAGGGGGGATTTTCGAAAATTCAAAATATCTCCGTTATTATGCATCGGATCAAATCCCTTCTTTAGTTCTTGAACTATTAAAATTTGAGTTATTAGAATATAAATTATTCTTACAATTCAGAAGCCGTTCCAGTTGGGAATTTATTAAAATTAACAGAAAGATTTCTCATTACCGTTTGTATTTAATCACCGTGGTGTTGTGATACCAGTATGCAGATTTCTCTATTGCTAAACTTCACATGGGAAATCTGCTTAGTTTACGCAGCCCCTGCGTGACGGACTTTTATTAATATTTTATCATGAAATTGTTTTAATAACATGCTCATATCCTATTGAATTAAATGTATTCTTTTCAAAATTGGTTAAATTCACCATTCATCTTCCTGATTTCATTTCGATATACCTAATCATTTTTCAGGATTTCGATTAGCATTATTGCTGTTTTTAGAAACTTATTTTAATGTTTTGAATGCTTGTACGCTTCTCTTCAATTAATGAAATCTTTGGATCTTCTAGTATACAACTCCTTATATATTATAAAATTATTTTTCGAACAAAGATATTTAAAAAAAAAATTTTAAGCAAGTAAATTGGATTTTAAACTTCTCTAATAATTAATGATTATCAGATCAATTTATGCAATTAAGAATTATTTTATTAAAAAGCTAATAACAAATGAGTATAATTTTTTTAAAGAAGCAACTTAATTTTTAGTCTAAGTAGATAAGTAGTGGATTAAATAAATTCAAAAAAGATGTTTGTTTTAAAAAGAGAAAGGACAAGAGGTGTTCTGAACTGGATTTCAGAAGAGTGGTTACGCAAGGACAGGTTTGTTGCACTCTAACGGTTGGTTAGTGGAAACATCCATGGAGGCGGAAGTTGGAGGTGGTGTGTCAACAATGTTGAATGCATAAAATTGGTCTCTTTTAGGGAATTTCATCATGAAATCATAGTACTAAATGTTTATTCAATTTAATTATTAACAGTAATAAATGACTACTATACAAATTAAACTTAAGCATCATTTATTTATATATAGTTGTAAAAAATGTTTTATTCGGTGTTAAACAGTGAAACAAAAATAAAAAAACTTCTTATCTAATTTTGTCAAAACCATTTTTAATCGGAAAATGAACAATACAATAATTAATAAGTGACGGCCAAACACGTTAAAATAAAAAATCATTTAACTCAGCTTTATGAGTAATTTATTTTTTCAGCCATTCTGTGAGCATAACTGACTTCCCTTATAGGGAACGTGCTATTGACATCTCTATTGCTGCAACAACTATTGTTTGAAATAATTTCTTAGTTATAGAGAAACTGAATTGAAAGTGAGCCGAGATAGCCCTTTGATGCGAGCCATTCCAATTAATAAGCGAAACTGCATTCCACATAATTCACCATTTTAGTATTACTAAAAAGCCGATCTAAAAAATGTGGCCCATAAGTATATGTGGCTCATATATTGAAATGTATCAAGAATGTCTGCTGTTAAATTGCTCGAGGGAATTCTGATTAGATAACCTGCGGGACTGACTTTGTGTAATAAATCCTAGTATTGATAAGATTTGTGAGATTCACTTTATGGTGGTATCTTACACAGAGCCGAACATGCTGGAACGACTAACATGATAAAATTAAGAAGAATAACTTCAAATAAAATGCACAGTTGAAAAGAAAGAAAGAAACACGGACAATGATTTAAAGGAAATTATTTAAAACGTTGGGGCAAAGCGATTAAGGCAATTAGAAAAGTTAAAATTTTGATTGAAGTATTTCCAGTACATTTCGTACTTTTAACGTTAGTGAAGCTGACTCGACATGCTCTTGCAACTAGCTGCAAACCAGAATTCTATTCTTCTTCAAGGGTAAATAGAAAATGATCAATGATACTTGATGGGAGCAGAGTATGTTCCATATTGCCGAATGACATTAATTGCAAGAGAATGCGCTGGCCCATTCATTTTGGAAACATTTACATCCTTGGTAAAACGGGAGAATATTGTGAAAGGCCACGAAGCACATTCGCATGTACATTTCTGTACATAGAACAAAGAAGTATATCTCCCACAAGTCTTTTCTTTGAATATTTGCATACATCTTCATTCATACATACATTCATTTTGCTCCATGACAATTATGTACATGGCGTCTATAGGCTCCCTTAACTGCCTCTTTTATGGCCGATTCATGCGCAATACATGTAACATAACCCTACCTGCATATCCCCACACGTTGTCCATAGACGATTAGGTTAATTTAGACACTTTTTATGTAAAAGTTCCTTTTCTACTAGGATGGCGGCCGATTTATTACGACAGATCTCCTTTAAGGACAATCAACCATTGATAATGAACTCATGATATAATTTTCAAAACATTTCTTTAAATGTTCACTGATCCTACCATGTAGATAACAAATATTTACCCCGATCCAAATTTACATTAATGGATAACGGGTTATCAATTTTGGTAATATATCAAAACAAATGTTGCTGTATAAGTACAACATATCAAGCTATATTTGACAAAAGAGTCATAGACAGTGGAAAACAGAGGGACGATCCTTTGTATAGATATTACTGAAGTCTAGAAGTACTGAAAGGATTCAGGAAAATTAACTGTTTGTTGAAGTTTATTATGGCGGTAAATGCATTAATTGCAGAAATTATCTTCTGTACAGTTCACGCGAAGACTATTCTTAATTCTATACTAAATAGTGGAACTAACCTACAAAACATGATCCTGGACTTCTAATCACCAGTTACATTCAAAAACTCCGCATTGATCAAATTTTCAATTTTTCTTTTATTTAGACTAATCTATAAATGCCTCCTCTACTCTAACCTTTTTTCCCGGAAGGCTATTTTCATAAAGTCATCTCATGACATACCTTGCTATGTCATTAAGAACCGTTTGGGCATACAATGTATTTCGGAATCCATTAATGGCAGTTTTATTTCTAAAAACTACAGTCCTGGCCCCTCCTTTCCCCTATGCCTAAAAACCCCTTAGTGGAATACATTTGCTATGAAACCCTTATACTAAGATATACGAATTAAGCCTCATTCTCCTTTTCTCTATGGCCATTATGGGACTTTTACTTTCACTCGGATCGTTTAAATATCTACTTGGTAGGGATATAATAAATATTATGGACGATAGTTTTAACAGACTTATATATTAGAGCTCAATAGACTATTATTTGTACTATATATGTATACTACATGTATACATTTACTATGTGTGTAACCACATTGAAGAATTGGTTGACATTTAAGAAAATTGAAAGCTAGAACCTCATTTCCTAATATACGTCATAAACTCCTAATACATTGAATTCCATAAGAACAATTCCTATTACAAGAAATTTCTTTTTAAAGAATTCTGAATTCTTTTTAATGCCTCCTTGTTTAGTCAATTATCTGCTTAAAGTTGGACAATAGGAATATCTAGTATCAAAAATAACTACAGATGGAAGAACGTCACTTCCGAACTTTTATTTTCCTAAATGTTCCGGCACCGCTACAACTTTTCCATTGTGAACTTTCTCTACCGGGGTAGCTATAGCTTCCTGAACTGGGTTTGTGAGGAAAAATGATAACTTTTATAAAAACTGAATTCCTCCTCAAATACAACTGAGCTTGTAGGCTGGCCACTCAGTTCTGAACATATGTTTTAATTAATATCAATAGGGTTCTTGTAGGATAGGTGCACGAATACCAAAACTTCATTTTTCACCAAATAAAGCAAATGGATTATGACGAATGTTTAATTGACTTACTAAACATCGTGATTCACCTTTTCAGTCACTATTCTGTTCACTTTTTGCGTACTTAATTGGGGGGTAGTTAGGATAACATCTGTTCTCGTGTCATATTTATCACAATGAACGATGATGGATTACTTTTATGAACTCCTAATTAAATCACTGAGTTTTTGCTCGATTAAAAAGGACCTGGCAAAATTTGTCAATTGTATTATATAATATCAATTGAAGCAGCTCTCTTCATCTCTAAGAATAAGCGCTTTTAGTACTGAATATACAGCCTTTCACTTTTCCAAATGCTATTTCATAAATGATGGAATGACGTAAATGACTTTGTATTAAGTCAGTATCGTCATTCTATCATTCACAGGACAACTACTTGAAATAAGTAAAAAGACCTTGCTCGGGCGCCTCGTAAATCAATCAGATTTCCCACCTGCTGGAATGACATACTGTTGAACTTGGAATGTAAACTGTACATGAGATGTTTAGTAACTCATTTAATTAAACTGAAATCATGAGGAGCTATACTGAAAGCTAAAAATAACAAAGAACTCAGTTAATAATCGAGTTGTGAAAAAATCATTAGAAAAACAATTGTAAATACCGCTTACTTTATTTTTATAGAATCTTTTGTATCATCTCTCTCAATTTTTGTTATCATACTCTATATTTAACCATTTAATGCAAACTTAAAGATGATATACGTAAGTTAATGGCCAATATCGAATAATCAGGAGTGAGGCTTTAGTGCCGTTGAACTCAAAATTATTTTTTATCTCTGGTTGTTTTGCGTCTGAACGAAATAGGTCATACTACCAAATGTATTAAACAAGTAATGTGTTACAAATGGTCTTAATATTTTTTACCAACTTGAATATTAACTAAGTTAATCCTTCTTCTTAGGTGATTTCTTAGTATTTCATACCCATCTTAAATTTCAAGTCGGGTTTACGTAGGTTTCTTATTTCGAAAGAAATAGAAACTAGTATTACAGATGGCATTATTAGCGAGTCATTTTAGCAAGTGGAGAAGTTTCATGTTACTGAGTTTTAAATATTCTACCTGAGATAACCACACTAATTTCTTCTGTACCCGCATGTAATCATTACCTATTCAGGACAATGTTCTCAGCTTCTCTTTATGGCCCATTCTTGTTTTATAATTTATTAGTGAGAAATGAGGTTAATAACTTTTCCTACTAGACCAACGGGTCTGTGAAACCCCCCGGGTCTATGACTGGTGTTTGCTGTATATACCTATTTCTTGGGATTTGTCATTACTACATATAACTATTCTTTTGATATCCACTAGGATTGACGTAAATACATCTTCGCTCTTCGTTGTTCCACTGAAGCCCAACACCCAACCAGTTGCAAGGCAATGACATTCTGATAAACCTAAAAAACCACTGCTTTTACTCCCGACCTTAATAAATATCATGGATACATATAATTCTAATTGCTATTATTAATTATAGTACTAATTTTATTAACTCTTTATTCAGTCTACAATTTAACTCAAATTGTAAACAAATTGAGTAATAAAGAGTAAAATGACAATTCCCAGCTGCATATTTTCCTGTCCTCCAAATTGAAAACAAACAACACTAGAACTTCTTTTACTTGTGACTAAGTAAAAACATTTACGCGGCGTGTTGGTTTTTTTAGAACATTTCATTGTTAATATTTAAGATATTGTATGCAAATTGTATATATTTGTGCACGGTTGCTTGCGAAAAGGCTCAAGAATGAATGTCTATCTTGTAATATGCTGATTATTAATTAATGAACTTGTTAATCTAATGTGAAACACCACTCCAGAACATGGAGACGTTCCCATTTTAGATCTGTGATATGTAATACTGATTTCGTCTATGACCTACCATTCGTGTGTTATTGTGCGAAGGCATTGGTAAAGTGGAAATGTGAATGAATGGTCAAAATTCCACCATAAAATATTAGACCGATTTTCATCAATTTAACGAGAGATCGTCGGTTCAGGTTATAGTGGCCTAAATACTGCTGTCTTCCGCATGTAAGTATTGTACCTCCTCGATTGTCAATATCTCGTTAAGAAAACAAAATTTAGATTTAGTGAAAATTTCTTTCACCTTTTATATATGTGTATGCAAATTATATGTACAACAGTTTGCCTTCGCAGAATGGGCTGCCAGAAGGACGTTTCGTTAGTTTTTTAACATTCGACTTATTCATGAGAAATCCACTACTATATCCCAAGTCTAATTGTTAAACAAAAATATTCCTATAGAACCATTAACATAAAATAATATAAGAAAACAAAACTAAAATCTACTATTGTCATGAATCAACCATACGTAGGTACGAGAAACCATAAATGGAATTCCGTTTCGATTAAGATTTCTTGTGCAAATAAAAATTGAGAGGAAAATGAAAATTAAAGACTGTTGAAGAAATGTTTGATGCTAATTTTGCAGATTAGTGACAAATATTAGCTTTGGAGTTCGTCCTCTCTGCGCAGCCTTCGTTGAAGACCAACTGTTAGTTTATTCACTTAGATTGAATATATGTCAAGGTTTATGGAGTTACATTTGAGGGGCATATAAGTTAGATAATTCCTCAAGACTACGCGTAGTATACTGTATTCGAAGGAGATCCAAATTTTGATCGAAATGTTGTAGAATCAGTGATAAACATTCTCACTGCCATGAATCGGTAATTATTAGGCGATAAGAGAAGCGTGTATAGAGTGGACTTATTAGTAATCATGTTACAGTTAGTTATATAGTAACGTCTTTCATTGCAAATATGCGATTCTTATGATTTAAAATTATGCCCTGTAACCTTCAGAAGTTTATTTCTAACATTGTCTAATCATTTTCATTTTGTAGTGCTTACGTTATAAAATACCACCTCAGTTGTTTCCTCTCCTCCCTGTATAAATTCTCACTTACAAAATATCAGTGGTGCAAGACTGGAGGCCAATGCCTATCATTAGTCAGCTTATGCAGGCTACAGGCTACGGAGGGACGACTATCTAACAACTCTGGCCTTGAATAGAATTTTTTTGACTCCTGCCTTTACTGGTAAGAATGGAACTTTCCTCATAATGCCTTTATTGCTGAATGATCTGATGCAGAAGTCAATGAGAAACCCACTGAATGTTGTGACCTTCTTATGCCCTTGTTAGGTCCCATTAAAATCAGGTTTACCTGTTCACGAAATCAATTACCAGGAGTAGCCTGTAAATACTAAATACAATTGTTTCCTAGTAATATTTTTAATATCCATAATTCCACTCTCAAACATACACACACACAAAAGTTGATATTGAGTAAATGTAAATTCATTTATTAGTAAATATGCTTGTTCACCGATGAGCTTATGATTGGTCAATAAACAACGAAGAAAACGTATTTGGACTCATTTGCGATAGATTGTGTGCCAGTTATAACAAGGGTTTGATGGTGACATATCGGTTGAGATCAACACTAAACCATCTCTGAAACTTTTAACTATGATGAGTTTGCTTCATCTAATATTTATTCTCAATCTCCTTGGAGAAATAACCAAAATTAAAAATAAAGATTACCTTTTCATCTTATATTAATCGCCTTATATATATATATATATCTATATATATATATATATATATATATAACATTTTATTTATTTTTGCCGCAGGAAGCTATCCTATAGCTATATACTGGTATTCTCCAGTATCCTAGTTGCAATTACGCTGAATGTGGTAATCAATAAACTGGGCTCCTTAAAATCCCCCATCGGTCTAATAATTCCAAATGATTTCCTGTGAATGGTGGAATGAAGGCATTGACTCAACATAAAGTCATTGTCATCATTCCATCATTTATGAAATAGTAATTGGAAAAGTGAAAGGCTATATACTTTAAGTGCGTCCTTAGAGATGAAAGACAGTTGTTTCAATTGATATTATATAATATAACAGTCAACTTATGCAATACACCAAGCTTTTAATCATTAAATTTCGTCTTTTTCTTTGATAAGAACTGAACTAAAATACTTTTAGTTCAATCGTATATTTGAAACGTAATCTAACTCTAGTTCCTAGAATGACCTTTTTTTTTTTCTTTTTTTTTAATCAAATAAATGTTTCTAAAATGCTTGTCTGTACAATTAATAATGTCCGATGATTGAAACACTCTAGAAAACCCAAATGAACAAAGCAATCGATTACTTACAAGAACGATGACAGTTATTGAGTGGTTAGAAAGCTTCAGCTGATTATTCTCCAAGGACGTACCTATTCAGGCATTGGAGGCGTACAGGACATATCGATATTCAGTACAGAATAAGGTGTCACCAAAAGCCCTTATGTCGAAATAGTACTACTCATTCAGATTATTTTAAGTGAATTATTATTTAAGCTAATATGCAAGGAATAAAATAAAAAATGGGAGTCTGTTTGCTTATGACCGTCAAATCTTATATACCACATATGTACTTATATGAAATAAATTTATATACACATAAATTCGTTTTTTTTTTTTCTCTATCCGTTGAGGCATTGGTACTTCAGAGATAAAGAGGCTGCCTGATGGTTGCCTTCGAAGAGTGGCAAAGCAATCTATCGGAATGCCTTTAAATTCTCATTGATTTGTTTTGCCATCGTTGGCCTCGTCTGTGAATGAATGAGTCGCATCATTTGCACATTACAAAAATCTCATGATTTTAATTAAAGGAAACACTTAACTCTAGAATGTAATTACTTGTAATACTGGTCATGGGCCCATAATTTTTTCCCCCATATAATAACGGTATTTTAATTAAAAGATTGTTATAATGCACACACATATCCACAAATTAATGTTGGGCTGTACTCTTAAAAAGCATCAATAAGTTTTTTCCTGGTTACACAAAACCATATGTGGGGAGCCCCTGGCCCGCGGTAATGTTTGATCCGGCCCGCGAGACATTTTGAAAAACCCAATCAAACAAAAGTATTACACTACTAACTCCAAATGACGAAGATGAGGAGAGATTTGAGCGTTTTGCAGTACTTATAAATGCGAAAAGTTCTTTTCATTGATGAAAGTTAATAAATCAAAACATTGTACAAGGCTGACTGACGATAATTTGGAAAATTCTTTTCGTCTTTGTATCAGTTGAATTAATCCAAACATCGATGCACTAGTTCCCCAAATTCAAACTCATTGATTGTACCATGTTGTACCTATTTTTTTTTCATTTCATTTTGTTATTTTAATAAATTGTATTATAATTACATTATCGTTATAATTTCAAGTCAGATATCTATCGTTATAAACACTACTTTAAAACGCACTACTTACACTAAAAAGCGACCCGCGAACGTATTTGCACACTAAAGTTTGGCCCGCAACATGTCAAAGGTACCCCACACCTGCACTAAACTCTTAATAAAATGTTGAGCCAGAGATAGGTTTTGAGTTTTACTTAATTTACCTAAATAGGCACTTCATTTAACATGTATTTGCTACAAACATCAAGGTTCATAATGGTTCAAACCCAATATTTTTTAGATAATAAAGCTATAGGGGGGGGGGGGGGGCAACGCCACTCGAAGCTCATCAAATGTAGGACATGTCTTCATCCCTCCAAGATATCGTCATTTGCGAAAGAAATTGTTAATTTCTTTCGTTTATAACAATTCATTTTTTTCTGAAAATTAAAAAATCGAAGCATACTCCTTATCGAATACTCATTTTAAAGTATCATGTAAATCTCATACAAGTAAAGTTCCTTATAACACCCCATTCGGGTAATCAAAAAAGAGAGTTTATCGATAGTTACAACCTATTTGTCAAATGGACGATATTATTTACCAGAAACAGCAGATTACCTTATAAGAATGGTGACATATACTGTTCAGCTTCTTGTAGCTAACTTATTCGTGTTGGAATGCTTGGACGGCTAGTCACCTGGAGTGCGTGCAAGTCGCCTGAGATTAACAAATTTGAGGGTTGATAACTACCCATCTAGGGTAAAAATAAAGGTTTTGGGGTTACAAGAAATAAGGAATTTGCTCATTTAATTTTATTAATTCTTGTGCCAGCCATGCAATTTATATACATATTTTTAAATATAGTGTTGGAATTATATTACCACACTTAACCTTTGTTTACTTTCCCGACATAATTTTTGACAAATGACATTATATAAAAGAGACTGTTATCAAATGAGTAATTCAAAAAGATGGCTGATTAAGGAGTGAAAGGTAAGATAGTGGCGTCACAGGTAGTAACAGGTATTGATGGAAGAGTAACGATCACGATAGAGAAGGCTGTGCTCGGCAACTGGGTGGGTCAAGGGGACCGCCTACTTTCTATTAGCTAGTTCACTTTCACTACCTCCCACTCTCCACTCCCTGTCTTCATACTCGGCTGCGGTCGGTAAATATCGGCTGGGTTCGCCGACCGGCCTTCCTCAAGGTCGTACCTACGTCACCGCTCCACATCCCCTAAATCGGAGTTTTGGCTACACTTGGGCCAACATCAACAGAACAAAAAGCAGTTTTTTTTCACTTTATCATTCATTTATAAACCAGTTCCTTAAATTCAATGAAGAAATGTTTAAAATATGACACTGAACGCTCTCCAGACTATGGACGTTTCGTTTAACAAAAGTTTAAATTAAAAATAACTCCTAAAATTTATTCCAAAATATGTAATATTAATTATTTCCAAAGTTGAGTGTTGAAGTAGGAGGAATGGCGGAAACGTAAAAGAAATTTTGATTATGCAAGACATATTTCAAAAACTAGTTGGGAAATGGATATGGTATTCCCAAACCACCAAAATATATATATATATATATATATATATATATATATATATATATATATATATATACCTTGCAGCAAACTGTACTCAGATAATATCCTACGACTGTACTTTTCCGACTATTTTCCTTTGTTCAACATTTAGGAGGAAATTCTACACTAAAAATTAGATACTTATCGATTATCGGGGCGCCACCCATTTAAAGACGATTATTAAATCAAAAAAGTCCGTCACGCAGGGGCTGCGTAAACTAAGCAGATTTCCCAAGTACTGGTGTAGCATACTTCTGATCTCATCTCACTACATATTCTCCATTTCTCTGTAAAAAACCATTGAGTAATAGGGTTGTATCCCCTACAACACTATTACTCAGTAACAAATCGTTCACGATTTTCATTGCACCAGTCAAATTAGCCAACACGTCCATATTTATAGCCAATAATCCTGTAACTTCCAAGGTGATTATTCCTACTTTTTAGCCTGTTATGTGGTTATCTTGTCCTTGGTTTCTTAAGGCACGCTGTGCTTTAACCACAATTGTGAAACAGTTCAAATAAAACCCCTAAATCTAAACAATGTTCATACCAAGGGCCTATAGGCGCGAGAAGATTTCCCAAAGGCCCTTAATGAAATCAGTCGTATTTTTGTTGTTGGCAAACCTGTGATATTTCAAAGGAAATGCCAACCTCATGGAGTTGCGCCATTGGAATGTATAGTAATTACAGATTTGATATTGAGATTAAGCGAGCTGTTGTTAGGCCGTAATCAAGACCACGGAACCCAGGTCAACGGATATTAAGTAACATGTACCGCAGAATGGGTTTCCACTGCTCCGCTGTGTTCCATTTTCTAAGAATTCACTTACTGGCTATGAAAGAGCGAATCGAATTGCATACTTGGATATGATTGCAGTTTTCCTTCATTATAAGAATATATGTTGTATAATCTTATTATTGATGCAGAGCAATAATGACCCTTCGAATGAGTTATTTCAAGCCTTTGGTTTAGCGGTTGCTGCAGCAGAATGTAAAGGCTTCGATTAGTAATCTTGATTCCACAATGAGATTTTCCTTTAGGGATCTATTGGCAGGTAAGGCAACTGGTTCTTCCTTATGTTATCACTGGAAGTTACAGATACTGAGTCTCAGCAAAGAATAGGAAGGACTTTTGTTTTAGCAGATTTCCCTTAAGGGAAATCAGCTATGGAGGAACTCATGACGCGAGTTTCGAAAAATTTCTTCAAATGTCCATCGATCCTACCCCAGAGATGACGAAAATGAGGTCCGTTCAAAATTATATATATATATATATATATATATATATATATATATATATATATATATATATTTGTCTGTTAACGCTCTAGCGGTCACATGTTTTGTTTGATCTTTTCGAAACTAGATATTTTACCGTTTTATGTAAAAAGACAGATCAAGTTCGTTAATGGCTGAAATCGTGCCAGAGGGAGGGGGGGTTTACAGGGGGGGATTTTCGAAAATTCAAAATATCTCCGTTATTATGCATCGGATCGAAAAATTGTATAGAACCAATCTTATTGCAAATTACATTTTCTATAAATATTGTTATATACACTTATTCTCTATCTTGAATATTAACCGACATATTTGCATTTGTATTCTGTGCGTCGTCGGAAGGAGTCGGCTATGTTCGGGACATTCCGCCGAGAGCTCTGGCGGCCGTTTCCGTAAACTATTCGTCCCTCGTGAATAGGTTTAGAGATCCCTTACACTACAGTTGTTATTGGGCAGATTTCTCGACTGTGAAACTTCACGTGGGAAATCTGCTTAGTTTACGCAGCCCCTGCGTGACGGACTTTTTTCTTTCCAAAAGGCCCTTCCACAGAAATGCAATATACCTTATAACAATTCTTTAGTTATGTACAGCCATATTCCTTTTAGTGTAGTAGCTCTCAGACCACAGCTTGCCTATGCTATGTGATTTTTAGGAGCAAGATTCAATAATTATAGAAGCCTGCAATATTCAGAAATTCTGATTATTAATCCTAATTGTCCCCTCGAAGAGATTAAATAAAATTGAGAGCAATATACAAAGATACAAAGACGTTGCTCAAGAAATAAATATATTCTTTCATTGCGGAGAGGAAACTTTGAATAATCCCTCCACCACACCTAGCCAAATGTTCTTATGAATTGAATTGTCATACATAGAAATAAATAAACATAGGGTTCGCTTGCTTAGGATAAAGAGAAGCCAAGAGATGTAAAACAAAACATTGATTAAATAATGTTTATCGTGAGAACCAAAAAGTAATAAAACTTTTAAAATAAAAGTCAAACATGGCCTTTAATAAATAAAATAAATAAATTCAGGTCAACGTCATAATTTGGTTTCTTTCGTGAAGAGTTAAAAACTCGCTTGAAGGTTAAAGAGGAGGTAAGTGGAGTATTAACCTTTACCCGTTAGACAGAGGCTTTAAAATCAGTAACCGTGAAAACGGTTCATTGACAGCAAATTACCCATTCATGAATGAAGCGGGTAAATGAAGCTCAAGAACACCTTCTTTTCATTGATAAAATACCTCTCATATTGAAACGTCATCATCGTCCTACAGCCACTTAGCATGTCTATACTTCTTGTCTACAGGCTGTTTATAGCTTTATTGAAGAGCCCCTTTCATAGTTTCCTTGTTAGGCAATATATTATTTGAGAGAGGGCCGTCCTTGGATCATCGCATCCTGGCCCTTCATGGGAACTGAGAAAGACGGATTTCTTTAAAATGCTTCTCCTTAATAGTTTTTTTTTTTTAATTGATATACCCACTGACAGCTTTATATAACCAGATTTTCCATGATGACATCATACTAATCTCTATGTCTGACTCTGTTTGAACCTTGTGCTTTCTAGACGAAATGTTTAGTGATTTAAACATAGCGTGTACAGTAAAAATTGCAAGTACAGGAGTTTGCAATTTTATGACATTTGCAATTGTACATTTCACTCCTTCACGAAAATCCCAATCATGCAAGTTGTAATTTAGTTATTAATTAACATGGTCTTTAATTCTCCCCTTACCTTCTACCTTAAGTTTTAGGTCTTGTTTAGTTTTGGTTCATAAAAAAGGAGAAATAGGCAAAAGACTATTCGGGTAACTTCATCTACGCTAATTTGATGAACTATGGCATTATTCGTCTACCATTCCTACGTGGGATGTCTGCTTAGTTTATGCAACGTATAAGTGATGAGGTTTTTCACAATTTGTTGTATGCAACTCTGAAATTGAAATCTATACTTTCTAATTCCCCTAATAGTATAACCTATTATGAGAGTCTATGATAAATTCATCTTATTACTATGATTGTTAACTATTGCAGGACAAGGAATTTTGTCATTCGACAAGAAAACTAGATAATTAATAGTGAAAATGTCCCCTGTTTCATTTCGTGTAATGCCTTCGGATTACCAAACCTAAAGTAGCTATTCAATACTTGGAACTAATTCAGCAATCCTAAACTAAATAAAATTATTTAATATTCTTGTTTAGCCATGAGATTTGTCTACTTGCTTCACAATTACTCAAAGCTAAAATATAGACAACTTTTTATTTGTTACCCACAGCAATTAATTTCAAGTAGCCCTAATATTTTATGACAGTGAGGTTGTAAATGAGGCCGAGCCTATTGCAACAGTGATCTTGCCCCGCCCAAACCTTGGTTCACATACATCAGTCATCGACTTGAACACTGCCAATGCCAAATGACATACAGTGGCGTCTTTTTACTAGAGAATAATGGCTACAGTAGCTCAATAATAATTTATAATTCTCAACTCTTATTAATATTCTTAAATACTCTATGAGAAAAAAACGATGTTACACAACAACGACAATGGTATCAAAAAATATATTTATCCCTAGCTTAATTGTATACTCATCAACATACAGTGCTTATTACTTTTTTTAGTGGCCTTCATAGGGAAGAAATCAATTGCAGTGGGCCGTATGGGATGGCTGGGACCGCTTACCAAGATAAACTTTTATTTTACAAGATTCCATTTAATGGAAATCGCCTATTTATAGGATGAAGTCTTGTCTAATGAACTTCAAAAAATAAACTAATAAACTACCTAACGTCGGCTAAATACATACCGACAAAGAAATGACGGGAACGAGTTCCGTTCACAATTTTTACATAATTTATCTGTTACCACAATAACAGTGGTAATTTTTGTAAGTCCGTATCCAAACTCATTACCTGAGTTTATCATGCAAAACTAAATAATAAGATCATTATCGACTGAGGCTTGACTAGGGAGGGTTTCGAGGGCAGAAAAACCAAAATGAAAAAATCGAAATATCTCCGTTATTAGACGAAAAATTATATATAACCAATCTAACAAACGTAATTTCCAGTAAATATTGTTATATATATTTGGCCTGCAATCCGAATATTAACTGAGATTTTTTTGTTTTTAGCGTGCCTTAAGCCCCCACAATAAGCTGTAATGACATGAACCACTTTAGCCGAAACTTAAATGCCAAATATTGCCTTCGTTGAACTTTTGCTGAGTGAGACCCATGCAAATGGCGTCATCGAGTACGAATTTGCATACTTCTAAATTTAATTTTTGTTTTTAGTGACAGTATGATATTTTGTTTTGCTCATTTTGATATTTAATTAAGCTGAATACTTAAAACATTTGTGGTGAGGTCAACTAATGAGGGAGTTCACTTGTACCTCATCTGCCTTCTCTTCCTGGTTATCTATTTATGTATTTAAATATAAACTAATTATTTTGCTTTGTCACACTTCAAATTAAATATAATTAATGTACAACAAGTTTCGGCGATCTATCTGAAAACATACATCAGCCAAAGAACTCTAATCTCAGCAAAATATGTTCTCAGGTAACTCTAGACGCCTATGGAAATTCACTAACTACCCAGCAATAGCCTGACAATTTTTTTACTCATTTCCATTAGTTGTGTAATGTCGGTATTTTTTTAAGTAAAGCCAAAAAGAAAAAACGATAATAGTTTAAAATCTTTAGACAGAAACCTCTAACCTAGGACAAGGGTGCTTTCAGATAATATAATTGATATTATTTGCTGCTTATGATTTTAAAGCCAAATAAAATAATTATCCTGTGGACATATATATTTCAAAAGGGAGGAAAGGATCTGCTAGAATGAGTAGTGGCGCTCACAGGCTTATATAAGACTAGTTTCTCCCTCCATTATAACACACTCACGGCTCGTAATTTGTGTGGTTATATTTCTCAACAATCTGTAGCCACTATTCAGTTTAGAAAATCAATCATTCCATTAGGAACCAATCAATTATAACCCGAGGAATTGGATAAAGCATAGATTTTTTACACATATTATTTGTATATTTAAATTCTCACGCCAATGATGTAAATGTAATTAGTTAGGTGAGATTTATTTGTTGAAATTCTCGATGGATGAATGAAACAACACTATCTCTCTTTCAACAGCTCCACTTAAAATCGTCCAACTGGAGTTAAAAGGCTCGTGGAAGCTAGTAGAGCAAGGAAATAGGGTTCTTACAGGCCCAACTAACCTATAAAGATGCAGCGCAATTACTACAAACTTTATGCCCTTACAAAAATTATCCATTATGGCAAAGAAGCACAAGAGCCGTTAAAACGCTCAAGTAATGGAAAAATTAAGTAATAAAACAACCTTAGTCACACAGGGGCTGCATAAACTAGGCAGATTTCCTATTATCTGATTTTTTTTTTCAATTATATATAATATATAGTATATATACATATTTTGTTATCGACCGGGTATGATTGGTTAACATTTATAGAAAGTTTTTAAGAATTGAGTCATAAATGTAGTATTTTCGGCTGAAATCTGCTAAAAGGAAAATTGATTCGCCGCTTTTATTAGACTTAAATATTCTTAGGATTAATAATATTATTATTTCTTAATAATGTGTGTGTGCGTGCGTTCTTGTGGATTGATGACGTATACTATTTCAAATGATATTAAGTCCATTCAAATACCTTAAATAAAATATTTTTTTTTTCTTTCCAGGACTCCTCAAAAACGGCGGCTGAAGCATCTCTCGTTAGAGAGAAGAGAACGATCGGAATCCTTCGAGATCTATTCCCCAACTTCTCACAGGTCAGGAAAGATATCTTGACTAATGTTTTAAGGGTTACTTTTACAATTAATCGACCTTATAACTGAAATACTATTAACTATACTACCTTTTTTTTTAAGTATGTTTATGACTTAACGCCATCTTGGTACTCAAATAATTGATTATTATGGTCAATGTTTGGATAAACTATTTTCATTTCATATAAATTTAATTGAAAAGAATTCACGAAATTACTTTTTAGGTTAATCTAAGACTAACCACTAAGTTTATTATATTTTATGTATTTTTATATACAATGGTAGAGTTTGTCAGAAATGTATTATTTAAAATGAATGGAATTAAAATTAATTGATGAACTAAACTAACAGTTACATAACATGCTCGATCTCGTTACTATGAAGTTATATTTTAATTTGCGGTTGATATCAATTTATTTTATTAATTTCCTAATCATTCTAATACTGTCATTCGTTTCTATTCTCGCAATTTAAAAAAAGGTGAAGTGTTTATAACTAATTAACCATACAATAGTTACGGCAACTATTAGAATATTCCAAAATGTATTCTTATTGAGGCAGTACTCATGACGTGAATTTAAAAAAAAAATCTTCAAATAGCCATTCCATCCTATCTATTAAATGACCAAAATTAAGTTCGTTCAAAATTATATTTATATATATGTCTGTTACCACACCAGCGATCGCAATTTTTGTTTCATCGATACCAAACTCGACATATAAACGTTTCATGTACAACATAAGATTAAGTTCGTTAACATCTGAAATCGGACCGGTGAGAGGTTAGTGTATAAGAAAATCGAAAATTAACTATATTTCCGTTACTGAGTCGGGTTGAAAAATTATGTGTCGACGACTCTTGTTGTAAATATAATTTTCTTTATCTCTTTTATTCTATCTTGAATATTAACCATGATTTTAGATTTTTTTAAAAATCTTCAGTAAATACCCCCCCCCTCTCTGTCATCACACTTTAACAATAGCGGATATATCATGAAACGTCTTATTCTAAGCTTAAAAACCAACTATGTTTTTCAACAGATTTGTACTAGACATACTATGCATATACTCGTACTTTGGTAATGGCGTTGTCTATTAAGATTTTATTGATCGACCATTTCTACTAATAGGATATTTATTCTAAATAGATAATATATGATGAGGTGAGATGAGCAATGTGTAACGCCAGCATGTGTAAAATCCGCTTAGTTTACGCAGGCCCTGCGTAAACGGACGTGTTTTTTTCTTTTCCTTTTCGGACATACTCTACCATTATTTGTAGTGATTAAGAAAGTTGGAAGACAGATAGAAAAGGTAAGAAAGAGGTGTGCAGATGATCGACAGGAAGATCCAAATGCTGACGAGGTTCATCTTCCGGATCGTGGGTAGGCTAGTCCTGCAAGGAGGCGGTGGGGGAGGCGGAGGAGGAGGTGACGATGACCGCAGGGTCCAGATCGTACTCCCGACCTACCCACCTGACGAGCTAGAGGATGAAGACGAGGACTCAACAGGTGCCTCCACTACCTCAGACAACGAAGCCACTACCAACGCGGTAATCCCTAGATCCTCCTTTCAAAACACTACTTCTTCGCCTGCCTTTGACTTCTTAATTCTAATCCACAAAACCTTTTCTTGCCTGCCACCTCCGAACCCATGGATTACACCATTTTCTGCCGTACCCTCCCCACTGATCTCCTAGAAAAACGCTCATGCCCTGCATGTCTACATCCTTTATATCCTTACCAGGAGTATATTCATTCTTTCCTCCTTCGGTGCCGTTCCAAATAATGTTTTTCTAGGCTCACAAATATTATTTTCACGGGTCCACAGAACTGTCTCTAAATTCATCATGTCGGCCTGTTTATTTATTGATTCTATCACTGACCATCCTTGATACACGCAGTGACGATTAGATATACAACTGGTTTCCCACGTAAATATAAAGCTTGGATTAGTCTATATACGAATCATCCCGCTATTTCCTCACCAAACAGAAATGTCCAGTAATATGTACTATAAGGTTTTATAAAGAACAATTCTATGTAACAACAATTTGTTTTGTATTTTCCATTTTTTAGGATAAAATCAATATTAATAAAGATATTGACGTCGGAGTAAACATCCACTCCTAGTTGAGAATTTGAATTCTGGGAATAATTTCACACAAATATAAAAGTACACAGAAATGTTTTGAGTAATAAATGGGCGGATACGCAGACAAACGACGTTTTCAATCATTCTTAGAATGGTCTGAAACGCCAAAAAAAAGTTATCACTGCCAAATTTAAATACAAAGTCCAACAAACCAATTTATACAGATTATTCCTAGGTTCCATTGTTTTGGCAAGCTAATGGACCGACGGAACTTAGCATCTCGCTACAGCATTCTTTCCTTTCATTTGAGTAAACATGGCTACATCAGATGTCACTAACTCATTCTACGTCACATAAAAACCCTTAAAAAATAGTTGATATACTCGTACAATGACCACACTGTTGGCAGAAGTAGATGCCTCATCTTAACACATATTTTAATCTATATGAATAAATCTTAAATGTTTGTCAGAGTTTCTATTTAGATTTGGCAGGGATACATTTTTTTAAGTTTCAGACCACTTTTAAGAACATGCATCAAAATTTAAAATCATTTCTGTCGAATTTTCAACTAAGGAGGGTTACTTGGCCTTGGAAATACATATTTGTTTAAATATATCGTCTTTATGTATTTCAAACATTTGACTTCAAACTTCCTCTTCCTAAATAGAGTTCATTAGTGTTTCCTGAGAGTGACTCTATAGAATGTTTAAATGTTTGTATATATTGCAAGCATATGAATATCGTCAATCTGGACTAATGTTATTCTTCACTGTCGCCGATGCTAGTCGAGGCTCCAGAGTCATGATTATGTTCGTCAATATCTTCGTTAACGTCGATTTCATTGGGTAAATTCAAAGAACAAATCGTATTTAATAAAGTTGTTTATTAGTTTCAAAATTCTCACTTCCAACTTTTGGTTGGCAAAGTGTTTCACAAGAATGCCTCGAGCAAATTATGAAATTTTATATGTATTCATTAAGCATTATAAATATGTATTACATATTTATATAGGTCGGGAATTTATCAAAGTTGATTATATTTTGCTCCGCTACCATTGATTGGAGTGAGGATTGGAATAACCTTAATTAGATTTCCACCGGCAACCATTTTTATTAAATGATAAAAAGGAGTAACAAAGTTTATTAATTACTTCCGACTTCGGTAAAAGTTCATACATTCTTCTATGGTATTAACGTGGAATACCTGAACAAAACGTTATCGATTTTTTTCTCCTAATGCTAAGAAGGTCCAATGGTTTTATTTTGACGGGAATCTAAATATATTAGATCCCATGAACGATAAATAATATATTCTTCAACATTCGTCTATAACCGTAAATTGGTAACCCTTAATGGATTATTTATTAATTCCCCTAATCCAATATTTATATTACGGCTCGAACCCATTATTATATTATTACGCTGATAACAACAATTCTAAATATAAATTCGTTTAACTGCTTATATCCCAGACATAAAAAAATGAATGCCTGCACATTTACTGTTCACGTTACATGGATTTTGTGTTATTGACGAATATCAATGATGGAATGTGGATGATTTCGTGTATCCAGCCTTTATATTTACAATGTTAACCATTAATGTTTCAACCCGTCCAAGTCGGGTAACACGGCAAGTAATGAAATACTTTTAAAGTGTAATGAATGCCCTAACAAAAGTTATTTCTACCCCTAGTTCCTTATTAATTATCAGGAAAATGCCTTAATCCGTTGTGAAGCATGTATCCAAATTGTTTTTTTTTTAATATATTTTATTTTTTCAAGTGAGCCCCATTCTTCATTTACTTTACAAATTTAACGAATATGAACCTATCTCATGTAACGTTATAAAGCTTCCAAGCTTAAGCGCCAGTAAACTATTGACTTATGCCCGTAGAAAATGCTCGTCCTGCGATTCTCGTCACACCAAAGACAATATCATTAACTATATTCCAATGATTCAATCCAAATGAATTGCTCCTCTGTGACTGTTTGCTTCATACATTCTCAAATACACTTTTCCACTGGTTAGGTATTTATCTTATGATGAAAATTTTAAAATGCCGATTTCTGATTATTTGCCGTACAGTACAATGGAATTGTATTTACATTAGATTACATACTACAGTCTCATTTATTGTATTTACATTTACCTCTCCCCCAGGTCCAATTTCGGCCAGTGAACTAGTTATTACGTAGTTTTAAATTCATCATTTAAATGTCCAGTTTACGCCTATTAATTTAAATTACTACTAAGGCTTCAAAGACAAACTTTTATTATGCATTTTCTACATACAAACACACGCACACACACATGTTTTTTTACCTATAAAAATGGTGTGTGAATGTGTATGTATTATTTGTTTGTTAAGGCTCTTGATCGAGACCGAGCACCATAATTAGCTATAACTTGAAAAACTAATGGTCAAGTTTATCAATGGCAAAAATTAAACCAGGAAGTATGGGAATATAAAATCGCATGTGTCTCCGTTATTAGAATTTGGGTCAAAAAATGTAACCTATCATATTGATAAAATAATGCCCTTGCAATTGATGATAATTTTTTTTGTCTCTATTTTAGCAGATTCACCTCAATGGAAAATTTCGATTTTGAATTTCGGGAAAATTGATTTCACTTTCGAAAAATTTCCAAATATCCTACCCAGGAAATGACAAAAATGATATCCGTTCAAAACTATATATATTCGTCTGTTAACTCTCTAGCAGTCGCAATTTTTGTTTGATCGTTACCAACCTCGATATTTAAACGTTTTATGTAAAACTAAAGATCAAGTTCATTAATGGCTGAAATCCAACCTGTAGGAAGTGGGAATTTCGAAAATTCTTAATATCTCCGTTATTATGCTTTGGATCGAACATATGTACAGAGCCAAGCTTGTTGCAAATATAATGTTCTATAAATGTTGTTACGTACATTTTTTTCACTATCGTGATTATTAACCGAGATATTTGCATTTTCTTCTGTAAACCTCCACCCCTACTCATGTCATATTAACAATAAGCTGTTATATTATGAATTACATTATTTGAAGAAATATTGTTCTCGTTGAACTTTTACGTTTTGAGGTGACCCACATGGAAAATCTGCTTAATTAACGAAGCCCCCTAAAAGTGTCGGACTTTTGTTATAGTATTCTCGGAATTATTGATATTCCTACTCTCAATATTTGGATTTCATAAAAAGCTAGTACCTCGCGCCGAGCTTAATTAAATTTCAAGTATTGTTTACGGACATAAATCAAGAATAGAAATAGAGACTGGCATTATATCATCTGAGTGGCATAACAGCAAGTGGGATAACTGGTAACATTGGTGGCACCACCAGTGACGGGACTTCAATATTTCAAAAAAGATTTGGAGAAATATTCGTCCAAGTGCGTCATCGGGGGAAATTGGCTAAAAAAATTCATTTGTATCATTTTTTTTTCATTTTACCAAAAATGATTTGGTAGTGCATCGGCTGAGTTCAGCCCGATAGCACCTCTTAAGTTCTGAAGATGGGAGTAAATTCCTGAAAGCACTAAGCTTTTTTAAAACATATATCGTGAGGAGCCACAAAACTCCGTTCTTAGTAACCTAAAACAATTCAATCATCCGAACTAGGAGGAAAATAGTATTAAAAATTAGATTGATGTAATATAACATGTATGGAAAATGGTTGGTCACGAGGGAAATGTGAATGAGGAAGTTATGTAGGTTACATAATTAAGAGACGTATAGCACGGGCTACGAGTGTTGCCACTCACCCTTTGTCAATAGCAAAGCAATTTCATAGGCTCATTCGACTTTCACAAAGCAAAGGAAGCAAAATGTAACTCGATTTTTTTAGTCTTGTTTACTAAGGATCTACCAATAATATTGGCAAAACTACTTTATTATTTTCGGTTTTTATTTTTATTTCAACACAATAATGACAAGCAACTAAGCAATTAGTAAAGAAATGTGAAATAAAAGGTAACATCTGCCACAAACTTAATGTATGAAGCAAACAAGCAATCATGACTTTCCTTCCTATTATTCCTTCAGTACCTACCTTATAACAGTCCTGAAAAATGTGTGGTGTACTTTTAAGAAAAAAATGTTGTGATTTTCTTTTAACAAACTTCGACTAACCTGGGCATGAAACAGATTGTATGCCCTATCTCATACAATTATGACGCTATGGGACCTCATCTGTGTACGTAGAGTAATGAAAAAAAGTCAACCAAAAAATGTTTGTTCTTATTTCAACATGACCCAATATTAAAAGTCACTTCTGGGAATATAATTTGGCCAGTTAAAAAAAACCAGGTGCTTCCGAAGTCTTTATCTAATTATAAAAACAAAGTTCATTTAAAACAAAAAGTCAAAGATTATCGTTGATTTGACTATTAAATTACTACCACTGTGGAATTTGTTGATATTTTGTTTAAAAATTTATAGAATCATTATTTTAGTCACACAAAAGTAAACCATGGTAACTTCATTCACTGAAGAAAATGAAATAGCTTGATAACTCCCCAAAAACCTTTTGTAATGGGGAAAATGCACCCTTTACTTAAACAGTCATTTTTTTAATTTTCCATTGCAGTTCCTTTCAAAGATTAACCTAAAATTGTCAAAATATAGCCACCAAATATAGCCATGGTAGTTACCATGTTTTACTTCCAACTAATCTATTTGGTTCAAGTTACTCATTTGTACTTTAATTTATAAATATAATTTAAAAAAATATTAGAATGGACTTTTGAAACACCTTGAGCATTATAATAAAAGTTATGTATGGGTTTTATAATAATATAATCATTACTGTTGTTTATTGGGTGTTAATATAAATAACTTTTAGTGGCAAAAAAAATCATTTTTTATTTATTTATTGCTTTCTTATAAATAGTTATGATTCACTTTATAAAACCTTAAACAAAGTACGATGGTATATAACTGTTATCTAAAGTTCTTTGAATTTGAGCTCTAATAAATGATAGAATAAGATTCAAAACTTTTGCAACACCACAAAGAAGGTTTTAGAGTATTTTTTGCGTGCACAGGGAGGGCATACTTTATTTTTAATAAATGTAAGATCTGGAGTTCACTTACTATTCAGAGGGCTGAAGTCTTGGAATTTTAACATTGAATTAAATTTTACTCTTTTTTTTTCTTTACACCTCAGCCATCTGAAAATAAAAAATAAATAGCTAATGCACTTTTATTGATAAGGTGGATAATTTTATACAGTAATAAAAATAATTGCTTGTTATATACTTTTCAGATTTTTTTTTTTTTTTTTTTTTTTTTTATGTTAACTGTATATATAATTTGTATATATATAATAATAGAGACATTATGTAAATAGTAATTATTTTATGAACTATATTATCCACCTTAGCTGCATGTTAAAATCTGTTTGTCCTGGATTGTATAATGGAATGCAGCATGCCTGTTGTAAACTTCCACTAGCCTTCTACCAAAGAAAGGTAAAACTGGTCTTGGAGCGAATTTCACTTCATAAATAAATATGCACTAATATTCTTGAGTGAAAAAATGCATTATTTGAAAGAATTTCATTTTTCTAAAAACCATTATTGATATTTTTTAAGGGAATTAAAGTACATAGTTTAAATAATGGCATTTAGTTCTCAATGATGTTGGTTAGTTGGGGTCCATATCTGTCTCCACTATAGCTTTTTATTAGGAAAACAAGAAGCCTTTCAGCTCTTAATACTCATTTGAGTAAATCTTCAGTTCTTTTTCAAGTATTTAAAGTAATTATGCAACATAATGAAATAATTTCTGTATGCTATACTAACAAATAATTTTAGTCTCAAAAATAATGGGTATCGCAAGTAGCAAAATTTGTTTAATAGGTAGTTAGTGATTCCCCAGCCAAAACCAAGAATATTACATTTGTGATTTTGACAATGTGAGACTCTACTTTGTCTTTCTCAATGAAATTATGCCTATTCACTAATCTGGTCTTTCAGGAAATTTCACAGGAAATCATACTAATTATATCCAAACAATATATCTCTAGACCAAAGGTTCCAATTTTGTCTCATAAAGCACATGCTAATCTTTTTATATTGTACCCACGTCTACCAATAATGAGCTGACAGCTTGTGTGGTGGCGCCTTTTAGAATGGGAGATAATTCTAAAAGTGTAAAAATTGTTCTTTTATATACTGAGTGTACCAACTTCGTGTGCCACCGCCCTTAAAATTGTCAATTGTATTAATAGAAAGCTGAGACTAGGTGTGTCATAATTCTGCCCCCTGAAGAATCTTTTCAGTCCATATTCAACATCGTAGCTTCTCCAGTACTTGTGGAGCGACCATAACTTTGGAATTTCCAATGGGATATCATACTTTTTATGACGGATTCTTTTAGAAAATTAAATTCTAACATGAGCTTGTATCACTGAATTTTTTGCATCCTTTTGATGCAAACTTTTTATTTGCTTCTTCTTAAAAATTTTATTCAGTTTTTATGCTTTTTGAATGTTTACCTGTTTCTGTAGTTTTGGGTTTTGATGTTGCTTTTAACTATTGTAAGGCTAAACAAATCCAAACCTATTATTTACAGTTCTGTGATGTTTGCTTTCATGACATTAAATTTATTAGGAAATGTAAATGGTATATTAAAACATACCGATATGATTTAGATAACACAAGTAATTATGAATTTAATATTTTGTGAGATTCTTTCCATCACTACACAATTTACATTCCAGTAATAATAATAATAAAGGGTGCTTTCTGTCGGTCTTGCCATAGTTGGCTGTGTATAGTATACTCTTTGAACAAATCTTCTTGATATATAGACTTGAAAGTGCCTTTTTTGTGAAAATTGTCCATATATTTTTGCCATAAAAACTTTTTATACTAACCATTTCTCTACATCAGTTATTTCTTAGCTGTCCCCAAATCAACTTAGTACAAATAAGTTAATTCATTTATTAAAATATGTGAATCACTTAGCCGATTTGGAAAATGATTGATTGTTTTTACAGTTTCAATTTACTAAAATATTAGAAACCCATAAGATATATTACTCATTCAACAAATTTACTGTTTGTATAACTTTATGTTATACGAGTACCAGCTGTACATGCACTAAGACCAGTCCAAGGTTCGTGGGAGTAGGGAATACACAAATAAAACCTTACATAAAAGGAACAACTATGTTTTGGAATATGACATGTATGTTACTGTTTCTGCTCAGCAATGTTTATAACCTTTGCCACAAATCCTGCTTGAAGGCATATCTTTACTATGGATTCGTTTTCTAATTATAAATCAATGCTTGAGCTTAAGAGCTAAGGTAAGATGTGCCTTCATCCACAGCTAGCCCCCTGCTTTTTGCCATATTTTCCTAGTAGTATATTTAAATCATAGATTCAGAATCTCAAAGCTAATACAAAAAGTAATTACTTCTTTAGCATGGGGCTGGCATGAGGTGGCTTTTATAACAACACTTAATTATGTTATTTAAACAGTGCTGTACTTATTAATTCATGCTGTTAATTTATTTTAACTAATGTAATGCCAAGGCAATAAATGGGAAAGGGTTGATATATTTTGAGCCATTTCAGAAGGATGTTACATAGTTAAAGTATTTGTATCCAACAATTTTATAAATGCATCTGACTTTATGGGATAATTCACAATTGCACTTATTTTATAAATTAGCACCATGCCTAATTGTAGTGGCAGAGCACAGTAACAAAATTATTTTATTAACTAACCTCTTGCCTTTATAGCTGTATTTTACATTCCACATTTATATTTATTAATTTGTTTTAATGAAACATACCAATTGAGATACCATATTTAAGAATGTAACTATAAAATGAAACCAGTTTCTGAAATGGCTAAAGAAATTTCTTTGTACTTCAATTTCTTAAGAATGCAAACATATATGTAAGCAACTAAAGATTTTCAAATGCCTCTTAATATTGTCAGAATGTATTGTTCTTCTTCTTTTAATTGATATGCTTTTTTTTTCTTCTTTATACACTTACATATCCCCTGTTAACATTCTTTCATCCCACTCTATGAATTAATGAATATACTTAGTGACCATATTTTGGTGAGCCTAAAGCAGGAATTTTAATATCCTCTTCAATTATAGCTTATTCTTCTGCAATTTTACATAAATAAGATTTCTTTCTAAGTAATTTTAATAAGCTATAACATTCTTTTTCTTTGAAGAAAGGCAAAAATAAAGATATCATAAAGAAATTTGAAAACTATAAAGCTTAATTAGGATCTTCAAATTTTTATTATATGGCTACTTGCATATGAAATATATTTTAAAATATCGCTAGTTGTATATGAACTATATTTTGAAATTCTAAAATAAGAAAAATAAATCATTAAACTGTATAATGTAATATTTAAAGAATTCATTATGATTAATCTTTTTATTTAGTACTTATTATTATTTCATCCTAAGTTTTTGGAAAGGTAATGTGTTGCTGCCAAAAGGAAAATGGGAGGCAATAATATATATGGATTATATTATTATTTATATTTCATGGAATGACTATTTCGCCACATACTATTTTCCTGCCGATGCATACGCCCCCTCCTCTTAAAAAAATAAAATAGATAAGAATTCTTACCTCTTGTGAGATAAGAATTCATTCTTCCAAAAAAATTAATTCATTTGAATTAAGTTAGATAATTTATATATAGGTATCTTTTCTGATTTTCATAGTAACTTCCTTCTGTTCTTCTAGTGTTGTTACATTGTTTAGAAAAATTATTTATTTTTTCTGCAGGAATTTAGTTAGCCACTGGTTCATAAATTATGTATAGGATTGTCAGCTATATGAAGTACTCAATCAATTAAGGGTTCTCGTCAAAAGGTCAATCGAAGGCAACATTTCCATGACATAATGAATGATATACCATCTCCTTGCTCTTGATAAAACATTGTTGCCCTGATGAATATACCAAAGGCACCTGAAACAGTAAAAAAAAAACTATCTTTTGATTGATCGAGTAGTTCATGTAGACAATACTCTACTATCCTATACATTATTTGTTTTTTCTTCTTGTCTGCTTTTAATCTCTGTAGAAGATATATACATTCCTCCCATTAAGGATATTTTTGAAGTGTTAATACTTTGAACTCTATATGCTTTTCTATTATAAGCTAATGATGTGTGAAACTTCCACCCTCCCCCCTTACAGGTAACGTTTCCTATACATTCATTAGGAGTATTGAATGGAGTCATTATATCAAACTGTAGACAGAATTCCAACATATTCAAACTTAATGCTAAAATTAAAGAGCATAAAAAAGTAGATGCCAGGGCCTATCTTAATTTATTACAAAAGGAAGAAATTAATTGTAAAGTGATTATGGCTAGCTTAAAAACCCTTATACACAACACAATCTTTGTGAGCTGTTTCTTTTTAGTACATCCTTAGTTGTACCTTGTAATTTGGTTTTGAAATTCTGTCCCCTTGAATTCTGCACTCAATAGTACAGAAGCTGTGTACCTACTTCTGAGATAGTTTGATATTACTTCTTATCATCCAGGTATTTAGAGTCAGCAAAACTCATTTTTAAAGACCTTTTGCCTTTCTTTTTGTATTTTCTCATCTCTGTATCAATTACTAGTTCAGCAGTAATTCCTGTTTATAAAAATGCAACATTAAATACTTTGTAATCCTTTTTTAAATATGATACTTCAAAATCCAACAAGAGAGGTTCTCAGTTGATTTAATTTTATGAAAAATAATTGAACAGATTTTAACAGTAAATATCATTCTCCTTCGATTCTGCTGTAAGTTCATTAATTAGGCTAGATATTGGGATTTTAAATATTTCTAAATTAAATATTTGTAGTTGCTTCAGCAGGATAATAGGAAAATATTCCTTAAGTTTTATAACTTCTAAGCTAATTAGACTCCAATGTTTTTGTCAACATGCCATTGTACATGTTTCTCAAATGAACTTTACAACAAAACAAATAAAAAAAAATTAAGAGCAACCAAATTCTTTTAATTCAAACTAGGCCAATTATTCTGCACAAATCACTTTTATTCTATCAATTATGTAGCTTCATTCTTTACCTAACCAAATTCTTTAAGAATAATGATAATTTGAAAATATATTCTTGGCATCTCCCTCAATATGGTTTAAATTTTATGATTTCAATCATTGCCAAAAAAAAAAATAGATAAATGTGAAAATGTTTTTCCACAGGATGAAGAAAATTCAGTTGGAGGAGAGTCTCGAAAAAGAGAAGTGAGAGCGAAGAGGGAGGCTGAAGAAGAAGAAGAAGAAGAGGATTTAGAACCTGAAGCAACTGGAGGTATGATATTATTGAATCTAAGTTTTATAAATAAAATTTTAAGATTTCCTTTGCTATCTATGTATTAATTTCATTAGTACAAATTGAATTTATATTAAAATCGATTCATGGTGTTTTCAAAACATCACTAGTTGTATGAAGGTAATGGGATGAGTTGACCTACTTCAATAATGAGCTACATATGTCGATTGACCTTTACTTTGTGAAGAAAATATTCTCTCTAAAGCTTACCAAAACCCAAAATGCAGTGATTTCGATAATGATGATTTTGTTGTTAATACTTTAAATAAATAAATGAATACATTTTTTAAGATAACCAGTGCATGAAAATGGGCAAACTAGGTGTAAAGCTTATGTTGATATATTTCATCTCTCTAGTTGTGTATAACCGTGATCTTGGGAAACAATTGTAAATATTAATTTCTAAGGTTAAAAATGATATTTATGCGAATAGTGTGCCGTAGCAGGTGTTTCCTAATTCATGAATAAAGAAAACAGTATCCTCACAATGAAGCTTCTTTTTTTTTTTTTTATACTAGGGCTGTCAGCATAACTGGTGTGTGCAGAGTTCTAATCATTGCTCATAATCAGTACATTCTATGGTAGTCTGATACATCATGAGGACCTCTCATGTAAGAAGCCTCATAGCTAGTACTGTGTTATCAGTTTTTAGCCAAAGGTTTTTCAGTATTGGGTCCTGCCTGTTCTGGAGCCTCAAGATTTGGAGTCATAATAAAAACCTCCTTTTAACACCTTTCTTAAACTTACTACGAAACTCATCTGAAGGGTTTATTAATTAGCTAACATCAGGTGCCCCCAGAACATTTGTGGGCTTCTTACGTGTAATGGACTAGATATGAAAACTGAACGCATAGATAATGATGCCAAGGACAATCCAATATGCAGATTAGCATTCCCTATAACCCCACTTGATCCTTCATCAACTGCTTTGCAAGCCTCTGGAGAGAGATATCTTTTGCTCTGAAGCTCAACATTTTCTAACTTATTCTAATGAGTGTTTTATATATTCCATCAATAGAGTTATTAATATTCAACATTCTGATTATTCAGAGAAATTATAAAAATTGGAATATTTCAATTATTTTGAGCTCAATTAAAAAATGTTACATAATCAAACTTCTTCTTCTCCTAACGGACTTTCTGCTCCAGCGGTCTTCTCATCAAGCTTCATTGTGCTTTTTTTTTCTGCAGTTCTATGATTATCTTCATCACTATGGCCACAGTATGGGTCTAAATAATGAATTAATAATTAAATACGACAGTAGTGGTGACGTATAGTCTTAGGAAAGTAGCCATAGAGCTACCGAAAACTAACACAATGAAGCGTGGCAAGAAGACTGCTGAAGCAGAAAGGTTTGCAGAAGAACATTCAGCCCAGCAAAGAAGTCTACGAAAACACATATTCCATCTTGTTAACCATTTAATATTCCATAACTTTGTTTTCCTCCCAAACTTGTATATTAAAATGTATTTTTTTTTTCAGTCTTCAGTAAACCTCCTCTACTTCTCATCAACACATATTAACAATAAATTAATTTATCACAAAGCAACTTATTCCAAACTTAAATAACAAATATTGTTTTAGTCTAACTTTACTAAGTGAGATACATGCAAATGAGTGATATGTGTCATTATTAATGAACATTCTTTGTACTAGAGGCCTAAATTTGAATTTGATCAATACCATACTCAATATTTAAACCATTCATAGAAAAGAGACAAACATTGGGGCAGCAAGTCAGAAAAATAGAAAGACAAAGCCATAATACTCTCCACAAACATTTAAATACAAAAAAAACAAGCCTGTGCATCATCATCAGTAACCTATTAGTAGAAATAGAAGCCTTGCAAACCACCTTATTTGTAGCTCTTCTCATGAGGTCAGCTGCTTTGTTATTTTGGTCAAATGAATAGTTGTGGGAGTATAATGACTATGTTTAACACTTAATGTTTTACAATTGCTAATAAGTACCTTTTTGCTAACTGCAACATTAGATGTGTTATTTGCATTATATTGTTTTCAGCCTTCAGTTAACCCCTTCTCCCACTAATGTTATTTTTACCTTAAGTAATTATATCACTAAGTGTCTCATGTTCAACTTAAATTTCAAGTCATGTTTGTATAAGCTTTTTATTATGGGAGAAATAAAAAATCGATTGAATCATCAGTTGTCATTCAGTACTTGAGAACTCATCTTAATCTACAAAGCACCTACAGGATGGACATTTCAGTTGATCATTAAGAAGCTTAATATTAATATGTCTAGCTATCTTTAATTCCCCCACTACTATATATGTGATTTTCTCTTGAAACTAAAGGTAAAATATCATTTCAAACTCAGATTTCAAGCATTGTTTACATGAGCTTCTTATTAAGGGAAAAACAGAGAACAGAATGAGTAGATGTGATCTTTTATGCATATGTGACACACAAATGATGCAATCTCTAAATCAATCCTGCATATGAAAAAATCTGCTTAGTTTACACAGATCCTGAGTGGATAACTTATTATAAATATATATATATATATATATATATATATATATATATATATATATATAAATATATATATACACAATGATTTGTTATCATTAATTAATTTCAGATAATGAAGTGACTGATAATGAAGCTGAAGGGACAAATGGAGACGGTGAAGCTGCTGATGAAGATGATCCTCGAAATAAAAGATTCCTGAACTTCAACCTTGGAGGCTCAGCATCTGCTGGTGGTTCTGCTGGATCAGGAGGAGGTTCTGGAAACTTCCTATTTGATATAATCAGGGTGAGTAATAATCCTCCTTCTTAAGGTATACTGGTGAGTTTTTTTTAATTTTACTAAGAAAATTTTAGAATACAAATATATTTTTTATTCCAATCCTATACTGCATAGGTTTATAACTAAGCCTAATTAAGATAGATATATCATCTATCTTTCTAGGAGCTACTTAGTTTACATATACCCTGTGTAACAGAATTTTATATTTAATTTTTAATTTTGGTTCATAAAATGTACTGAAGAAATATAAGGTATAAAGTCATTTTGGCAAAGAATAAAAAAATAAATAATAAGATCCTTTCTTCCTGCATAAGTTACCAGTTTTGGTAATCTACTTAGACCCCGAAACCAGTAGCACAATAAATGGAAAACACCATATTTATGGTGCATCTAAGATAAATTTGATATTTTAAAGGAAGTCTTGATATGATTTCCCTTGCCAAGTATACTGATAAATGTTGGCTGTAGAAGAAACCAAGATGTGTCAATTTTCACTGGAAAATTTTCAAATGTACTTTCAGGACAGAAATTTTTCTATGAAAAGAAATAAATGTTGATAATCTATTCTAATTAGCCTTAGTTGTATAAAATTGATAATCGATTTATTATTTAATTTAATTAAAAACTTATGTATCTAAAAGTAACATGAATTACAGCAATCATTATTTTGTAAGAATTTGACTTTTCAATAATACTTTATATAACATAAAGGTAGATAGTCAAAAACTTTTCTACCTTTTCAATGTTCCATAAGGAGGATATAGCCATAAGAAAATTGATTAAAATTATTGAATATACAGTAGTTTAAGCTTTCTTAGCAAAGGGTACCATAAAATAAAAAAAACCTCAGTCTTCAAAATTTATTTTTACTGAATTCATGTGACTATTTTGTTTCCGGTTTTAAATATGGAAGTAATAAAATGTATTTAACATTTTGAATTCAGTTGAAGAGTGTTACATAGATGAAAGTAATAAAATTGTGAACTGTGCTATTCTTTTTTTCAGTATAAAAAAAGAGCTTGCTGATATGTCCTTTCATGTCATGCAATGCACATAATATTCTTCTAATTACTGTACCAGTAATTAATTGGTCCTTAAATAATAAATGTGGGTACCTACAGTAAATGGGGAAATACAGGACGATAATTTGAATTAAATATTTAATGAGATTCCAAGCAATCTTCAGAGACTAAATGTGGTAATAGTGCGGTGTGGCAATTATTGGGGCCTTGTTCATTAGTTAGGTTTAAACTGAACGTATTATCTGGTCTGAGATAATTTAAGGAGATAATGACTTTGCTGGTTAGATAAGTGTAGTATTTTAATTAAACGACAGATGATTAAGATCAAACCTAAAGACAATTTCAGTATTTATGCTCTTCCCTATTGCTTTGCCAAATTTCTCTAAAGAAAAATGCTGGCTGAATAGCAAACAAAATTTAATTAATGAAAGGCTTATATTAATAAGTCTCCAATTGTTCTTTCTTCATTGTATAAATATGTTAAAGGAAGAAATTAAATAAACATATACTATTTTTTCGGTTATGAGCAAACTAGAAAGAAAGATAATTCAGTAAAGAAGCAGCTAAAAGAGAAAGCTAGAAATTCAAAATATTAAGGGCCATTTATAAGGAAATAAAACACTTAAAGTGACACTGGCTATAAATAACTGAAAATTTTAGTGTAAATGTCTGATGTATAGAATAAGTTTCAGTTTGCATAGAGATCGGCTGATCGGGCAGCTCGGATGGCCGGGACTGTCTATAGAGTCCTGGCAGGGACTGATGATGCTGGCTTACCATCATATAATCAACAGAGATCGGTATTTAAATTTCTTTCATTTCATTGTCTCTATTTTTTTGGAAACTGTTAAAACCTATACCTTAAAACAAAATACATTTCACTTTATTTATTCCCCATTAAGTTTTTGTTTTATTTAAAATTTAACACAATAAATAATATTTATCATCAATTCTATTTAGAGGAAATTGGCATTATATACTATAGTATCTGTCGTTTCTTAACCGTAGTGGCTGGAGATAGATTCTCTAGAAATTCGAAGATAAAAACTTTTATTTTTAGTAGTAGCCTTAAGGACTGATGAATTCTCAGTTGATAAATATTAAATTGTACTTACAAGCTATGTTTCTTGATCTCAACAAAAGATAGAAAGATGTTGGAAAATATTTATTTCTTCAAATACTATTTTTAATCATTCCTGGGGCAATATTTTATCTCTGAAACGACTTCTCTAATGTGTCTCAGTAAGAAATCCTTTAATTAGAAGTCTCCTCAAGATGTGCTTAGTATGATTTGAAGAATCAGGCTCACTGTGAATCCTAAAGTAACCTTTTATTTATTTAAGTCAAGCTAGTACACCACTGAAATGTTTATAAGGGAGAAAAATTCTATTCAATAATTTTAAGGCTACGTTAGTAAGAATAAGTTAGCTACATTGCTACTACAAATGCAAATATCATTTGTAACTTTGGGAGGTATTTTAAAATGGTAATGGCTCAAATATTTCATAGTGCCAAGTTATATTATAGTCAAATAACGCAATTAAAGTTATAATAAAATTAACTATTAATACTATTTTTGAGTTTCTTAAGGCAGTTAAATTGTGTCTGTGAAACTAACCAGCCTTTCATTTTCCCCCATTGATAAATGAATAAATTTCATTTTATACTTTTGTTCTTTAAAATTTCTAAATGAGGCATATATTATGGTCTCCTATTGAAGCGAGAAATATTCTATCACCATTCATTTTCAACTTATTTAGAATAAATATCACAGTATTACTTTACTTTACACCTTTTGTTAGTGTCTGTTGTTTTCGATGTGCACATTTATAAACACTTAAAACTTAAACACTATACTATTTCATATGTGCAAATATAAAATAAAAAATAGCTAATGAAAATGAATCACATGAATCAAAACTATAATTACTCAATTTTTGTCCCATGAAATAGAATTTAGAAAGAGAAATACCCATCACTCAAAAGTACATTCATTTGATTATCAGAGAAAATTGTATTTATTTTTTATAGCTGTTGAGTAATATTGGTCACTATGACTAAAAAAATATAAATTATTTAGTTATTACCAAATAATAAGGTATAGGTTTTTTGAGTTTCCAATAGAAGCTACAAGTGGTGTTCCCTTCTCCTTGGTCTTGTAAACCCAAGACTGACTGGACACTGTATATATAAACACATATTTTCCTTCATGTACAACCTTTGCACCATGCATGAAATAGAAAAAAAAATGTAAAAAATATTTGTGGAGGGTACTACTATTACATCTTCCAATTGTCCTTATAAAAAAATAAATTGATGCAGAAAATTTAGTTTGAGAATATTAAAAAATTGGAGATTTTTTAGAACAGTATTATTTAAAAACCTTGTAAAGGTTGTACACATGGAAAAGACTAACCTTATAAAACTGCGTTTGTAAATAACGCTTATGCTCATTAACATTCACTGCCATTTCTTCGTCATTTGTTCCATCTTTTCATGACTAAGACAAATGTTAATAGAGTGATTGTTAAACTCATGGTTTCTGAGAGCTTTCAAGTACATTCACTGACATTACTTTCCATGTTTGACATTAAGTAAAAGCTCGTACTTAAAAAGAAAAAAATGTGGACATAACAATCAGGCAAAAAAAAGTAAAGGAAAGAATAGACAATCCATTTCTGAGGGGGGGGGGAATGATAAGATATGCTGTGAATATTATTAGCTATACATGAATGTCTCCATGTACATGATGCAGAATGTTTTCAGTTAAATTTTCAAACTATACATAAACCTTCTATCCGTAAATTATAAATGTTCACATGTAAATCAAATCACTAATATAGTATACCCAGTTTTGTAACCTACATGTTCAATAATGTAATAAAGTATTTAGTAAACCAGTAAGTAGATGTAGTTGTATTTTATTTAGTGGGCACACTTTGAAAACTATATATATATATATATATATATATATATATATATATATATATATACATATATATATATTAAATATAACAAGTATTATCCTCCAGTAGGAATTGAAGTTTATAATTTTATTTTTAGAAATCTATAAGTAGAGTACAAAATTGGATAAAGGGGGAAGGGAAGTCAAGTGTTACTAAGTTAAAATGACCAGAAATCATATGAATTGTAATTTTTAATAAATATCCAGAGTAATAAATAATATTGTGATTTTTAATAAATAATCCGAAGTCATAAATGAAAATAGATTAGTTGGCTTAGAATATAAAAAACAGTATACAGCAAACATATGATGTATTGGTTTTAATTTTCGTAAATCGAACTTTGTCGATATTTTGATAGTTTCATACCGATACTTCTTCTTGTATTTGATTGATAGCAAGTGGTAGCTGGTAGTATATCTGGGAAAACATTGATTGAAACTATCAAGAGTTAGTCAAAACATGGAAGTAATTGAAAGCTAAATACAAAACTCTTTTCATAACTAATGATTGTACTCAGTTCATAATAAAGTGTAAAGTTATATTTATGCTCACCTTATGCTAGAATTGCTGGTCATTACAAGATAGCCCCCATTTCCAACTTCGGTAGGACAAAAGATTTTATTTATTGAGTAGTATTCATTTATTACCCATTGGGCATGCAGCAATTGAACTCATGATCTAGCAGGTTTATCATGAGCATTGATCTTCTCCTTAATGCACATGACTTCCCCAGAACCCTTAATAATCAAGAATAACTATTACAAGTAAAATAAAACTCAATTGTGGCATAAATTTTGGTAGTTACATTTCTATTTGTCTATTAATTTATAACGTTATATGATGCTAGAAATTTCAGCTAAGAATTTGTCACTTCAGAAACAGTTATACAACTTACTACATACTTTATACAATTATTTTGGCCTACTTATTTTTCTTAGATGTGGCAATTTTTTTTTTTCATAATTGAATTGATTCTTTAAAAAACAACATAGGTATGGCACTTTCTGCAATTAACCAGTAAGCAACGTGCTATTTCCAAAAATGGCTGATTCATATATACTTAAATTTTTACCAATTTCCTTAAACAGAAAATATAATATTGGATCTCTCATTAAATCTTGGATTCAGGATTATAATTGAAATTTCTCCTAATCCAGAATTATACCATATACCTCTGCGTCTGTATATTGTTCTATTCCTTCCTTTACTCTGATGCCACCAGGTGTGTAAAAAATTTGCTTGCCTACTTACTTGCCTTGCACATGAAATTCTGTCTCTCTACTCTGAATTTATTCACTATTTTTTTTCAATAGGTTTTGATTATATTAAAATATATTATGATAATTATTAAATATGTTTAAGTATGAAAAACATTTGATAGCTCAAATATATACATATATATATTTGACTACTCTTCAGTTAACTAACAACTTATTTGTTTAAGCAAATCAATTTGAAACTTTTTATTTTATGTAAGAGGTAATGAATTTTATTCGATCAGTGTGCAATCATTATACAATAAATATAAGACAAACAAATGACTAAGGAACCTCTGACAACTGCACTTTCTAACCAAAGTAATTAAGACAGACTCTCTCTACCCCTTGGCACAAATTAGAAGACGACCAAGGAGTCGGGCCTTCCCTGTAGCTGATGAGGCAATGGAATGAGATGTGTTTATAACCTAAGTGATTCTTCATTTAGTACTATTTTTTTTCCTGGAACAAATTTCATACTGTGTATGTTTAAATTTCTGACAGACTCTTGCCAGTAATTCGATAGGTGGGCACTTATAATTGGAAAAGAGGTGAGAAAATGCAACTTCTTTATTACAAGTTGATCGGCTTCGATAAATGGTATTGTTAAATAATTATTTTTTTCATTTTCAACGTCCATTTTTATAAAAATTGTTTATTTTTGCCATAAGGGGGTAGTGAGAGGGCAATATTTAATTTTAATTCTACTGTTGTTTTTTTCGTGAATTAATGAGTGTTAATATCAATCATTGAAAACTATAGATGTAATTCACAAATATGGTTATACACTAATAATTATTTGAACTCATATTTTCCCCTACATACAAAGTTTGAATTTGTAATAAACAATTTAGTGCTGAATAAAGGGGCACATTTATTCAATTGAGCAGGTATAAAAATAACTTCCTATTGCACCTAATCCTTACTGAGACCAATAAAAGTATTTCAGGTACAAATAAAAAAATAATAAAATAAAATCTTAAGGTCTCAACTAAGTAATCTTCACTATCTTTTTCAACTGATAGATGTTTCGCCTTCCTGAGCATTAACAACGCTTCAAAATTATTCCTCTATGTTAGTATAACCATAAATCTCCACAGGAGAATAAAAAACTCATATAATAATCAGCCTTAAACCAAGTTGTAACTTGCCAACAACGTTGACAGAAATGATGCATTATTCAAATACTTAGTAGTTTTATTACTACCGTATTTGAAAGTATAAAACCTATCCGTCCCAAAACAGTTCCATCAATAAATGTATTAAACAATAAAGAGGTTTGATAGGGAAGTTGTTTAGGACTTTTAAAAAAGTGCTAAAATATTAAATAAAAGTACTGGAGGAGCTTAATCTAAAACAAAAATGTGAAATTCAAGTCTTAAATAATATAATTAATGCACAGTAATTACTGACTCAGTAATCACTCAAAATTTCAGACATTTTTTATTTTATTTTTTCATTTTTTTTTTATTTATATTTTTCAGACAACTTGATAAAATTCTATTTACTCCTCTTTTTTCACACACATGTGTGTGCACGTGCACAATATCCACTATTGTCTGTAAAATGTGTTCTACAATAATAGTATTTCATTTCTTTTTTAATTTCAGTATCAATGTGATAGATGTTATGAAATATAATTACTTTGTGCTTTATTTTCTTCATTTAGATTTCAAACATGCATTTAACTTCTTTTATAGACTTCTATTATTTTCCTTAAGCTTTCTGCTTATTGCTTCTTTTTTTATACACGCACACCCATATTACTCATATAGATTCACACTTAGTTACACACATTTTTTTTGTTTCTTAATATGCAAATTTTGTCTACTTATTCTTCTATTTTTTTAATAGATTAATATTTTTAGAATATATTTAATACAAATTACAAAAAATTAATTATTTTCTTTAATAAGAAATAATTACCATCACATTAAACATGTATATTACGTGAATTTCTTTCTACTCTTAGTACTTTAAATGATTCAGTATTTTGAAGGAAATTCTCTAATAATAATTTAATGTCATCAATGTTTCATGGCATGAAAATATTTTGCTTCTAAGCGAAATTCTAGCAAAATCTAAATATTTCGTACAGTATATTTCAAATAATCAAAATAGTAAATCTTTTTAACCTTTATTATTGAAGAATTATTTATTATCATTTTATTCTGGCTCCTGGATTGAAATTGACATCCAAGAAAAAAATGTAAAACCTAAGTGTATCCATCTATTGAAAGTGCATACTTTCTTTCCTATTTTAATTTATTCAATATTAATTATTACTCCAAATATTTTATACCTTTATAACCTGAGCAATACTACAAAATGATGACTCATGTGATATTATTAACCAAGTGAAAAAGATTCCACTCATTCCTGCCCTTCTTTCTTTATTTTAGAAATCCTCGAGTAGTGTACATGTGTTTTTTAGACCATTCTGTAGAATCCTGGCTATTCTATAAACTCCAATCAGATGTTTATAACTTTGGTAGAATTTTTTTATTGAATTTGTTGCCAACATGGCTTTTTTTTTATTTTTGTGCTTACAGGAACCCACCTTGAATAAGAGTTAAAAGTTTAAATGGTAAAATAGACTGAAGAAAATCAAATGACTTTACCATCTACACATAGGAAAAAAGATTAACAGGACTACATGCCTGGCTATTTAAGAAAGTTCTCCATACATGAATTACATGCCAGCCATTTTGACTAGGGTCACCGTGATCCATTAATAAAATGGTTGGACCCTAATTCATTAGGGAACAATTTATAGAAGAGAAATAAGAAAAAAAAACCAAAGGAAACAGAATAACCTTGTTATAGAATAGATAGGCTTCGTAATTAGGAACTCAGATTGACAGTTACAGATTAAAAAAATTAATAAATGTGATAAATTCACTGCAGATCTCAAAATTCTGATATTAGATGAAGCAAAATGGAGTTATAACTGTTGTCCAGCGCCCAACTCTGGGATGTTCTTGAAATATATTTAGAATCTAAAAAATATCTTGACTTATTAAATTATAGAGATTGACA
The DNA here is from genome assembly GCA_019009955.1 of Riptortus pedestris. Taxonomy (NCBI): domain Eukaryota; kingdom Metazoa; phylum Arthropoda; class Insecta; order Hemiptera; family Alydidae; genus Riptortus; species Riptortus pedestris. The sequence continues at coordinate 79,089,198 of CM032229.1, forward strand.
AACATAAACATCTGGAAAAGTCAACAGTAGCAAAATGATCAACTCAACACCTGAGAACACCTGTAATAACCGTAACAACATCGTGGGAATATTCCGAATCAAAGACCATTAGAGGGGAGGATAATTTGTTCATTAACAATTACTTAATCACCTTCATATTCGAAGTTGAGAGGGGAGAGGGAATTAGCAAAGCTAGTGTGATGTGAGGTACTCTTGGAGCCACTTTTTCCATATATATTAACTAAAACCTTAAAGAGCTGGAAATGGTAATGGGTGCCTGTGCTAGTGGCATTTTTACCAGTCATACTATCAAAAGGTGACAGTGAGCCAAAATCTTATGGTCTAAAAGATCATTAATTGCAGAGAATACTACATCTCTGGACTATAATCTGCATGTTCCCAGAGACCATTTTGATGTTGGGCGATATCCAGTATAATACAATTTCATTGCTGTTTCTTAGTGGTAAATCATTAATGAACTTGGAGCAGTTAGAGTAGTTGAGAAAAATCTTAAATTTTTCTATTAAATTTAAAGCACAATTGGAAAATTACCAAGAATTTGGAATGATATAAGGGTTCCTTGGCACAGTGAAGACCAAAATTATCAACAAAAATAAGTATTGATCACTTAAGAACCAGGGGAACTGGTGGAAGAGCAGAATTTCATACAATCTATTTTAAGATTAACAGACAGCAATCTGAAAGAACGAGAGAAGTAAGGGCTTTGAAAATGGAGATGTTGAAGTAAGAAGAATGTAATTTAAATAAATTCTAAAAGTAGCTTTAACACTGTCATTAGGAACACAAATTTATGAATTATGGTGGTTAGGAGTCTCAAAACATCAAGAAGTGAGAGTAAAGATTTTTCAAAGAAATGTTATGCTGAAATTCGTGTGAAGGGAATCTTTTTAGATGACAGAATCACCTACCAAGTTTGGGAAATTCTAAAACTCTGTACTGTCCTGAAGAGAGTTCATAAGTGGTTTCTTTTACTACAGTTACGGTGTTCAAATGGGGATAAGCTACAATGAATGGCTTTTCCATATTACAGAACTTGTTTAAGAATTCAATTATTGGTTGTCTCTCTTCAAACTCCAAAAAGGCATTATAGGTATGCGCTGTATGCTGGAGATCAGAGTTACAGAAGGTTGAGGCTGATCCCACAAGATCTAAGCTCATGTGGGAGTTAATCCCAATTGAAAATTCTTCACCAAAGTCTGTTACATGGCTACGAAGGGATTTGTAAAATGATTTATAAGAAGGCAGTTACATTAAATTTTCAACTGTGGCCTTAATATCATTAGAAGCTACCATGCTAAGGGTGTTTCTGATTAATATGGTGAAAGGATGACTGCTATATAAGGCATCCCCTCAAAGATTAATAAAGAAAAGCAGATTGATAGAGACTTTTATAAAACCTATTCCTTCTTTCTGGGCATCATCCTGGGTCCAGTGGTATTAGTAAGTAGGAGTTTGAAGTTTGATCAGGAAAGTGACCAATAACGCGCTGAGTAATTCAGAGTTCTCAATTGCATGTAATACTTTCAGACTTGCCAAGCTGTCTTTTAAGTTGAAAGGATGACAAATTATTGTTTTAACTCGTTGAAGACAATTATAAAATTGCTGTCCAATTATTAAAAGTTTGATATATTAATCTTTGGTGACTGCTTTCCGATCATGCAGATGGTTTATTTGCCTCATCTGAAGTGCTTCCAACTCACTTGGAACTCATTGACAATTTGAAGAAAATTATTTAACTGTTTCTATACTTTGAAAAACTATTCTGTCAACTTAAATGGCAAGCAAGGAGGTTTATTATTGATCAGCTTGCTTGATTCATTTTTGTCAGACGATCTGGGTGAGGTGAGTCAATGTGTAATTTCACAACTAATTCTCAAGCTGGTTATTAATTAATTAATTGTTAAATAAGTAAATCAGCAGGAGAACAAAAATTAAGTGAAATTAGTTTTATTTTTTCTCTTCCACAGCTCCTACATTCAACTCCACTTGCACACCTAATTTAAAACCCAGTTCAAGCTACCCAGTATTCAAGTGATCTTGAACACCTTCCAACCACCTGTGGCTTTTTTGTTTAATGTGAAAACCTCCAGTTGTCCTGTATTTCTAGCTAAACAATCTAAGGAGATTTACCAGCAATTACCTTTTATGAAGGTATTGTTTTCCACCCATGTACAAAAATATCTGGAAGTCAAGTTATCATTGTTCTAATTGCAAATCCAATACTTACCAACACTCTCCTCTACATTGTGGAGTCTGAAAGTCATAGGTTAACACTTAGTATTAAAATCTACTCTCAGTTTTAATATTTCTACTTTAGTTAGGTATACGTTGTCCTCCCATTGAGAGCTCTGAATCATTGGTGTGTAAATGGTCAAGTTTCATACTGGTATTACTAATAGTATTGCACCCAAGATGGTGCCCAGGTGAAGAAAATAGGTTCTGCCATTGCTTCCAGCAATCCCCCTTTCATTATCTACCTTTGAGGAGACAACTTATCCAGCAGTCATCCTATCACCATATTAATCGGAATCACAGGAGACACCTCAAGCATGTCGATTTCTAGTGGTATTAAAAACTAGAAAGACAGGAACGTGGGAAGCATACCACAGATGGAAAATTCAAAGTAATTATTTTAAAATACTCAACACTATTATTAACTGAACTGTAATAACTGTATTATAAATGGGCTTATATAAATCAATATGAACTTTTATATAAAATCTTCCTAAATAAAAAATTCTACTTAATATTTTGAACATATTATCGTTGTTGCTTGCAACTGATTAATAACATTTTTATGTATTTAATTCTTATTTTACTAAACAATTTATAGCAGTAAGATAACTCATCTTTGCTAAAATTAATCTCGTCTCATTGTAAATTTACAAGTATCATCATTAATTTCTTACATATTATAGGCTTAATACAAAATACTCTATACTTAAGACAACAAAGGTAAAGCAGTAATCACCAACTCCATAATAATTTTTATGACAAGAGAAAACCTGCTTCTAGATGATCCTCAGTCCAATAAGTTAGCAAAATGCAGATCATGGAACCTATGCTAGAACGCTGGTAAACCTTTTCATAAGGGAAAACACAAGGATGAGTATCCTTTAATACTTTCAAGTGTGAGATTAAATCTTGGTGTTTGGGTATATTATCAAGTGAGAATACCTTCTCATGATTTTTTAAATCCTGTTGCGGATTCCTAGATATCCTGATGTAAAAATTTGAACCCAGTAAAAAATCAAATCTCCAAAATAAAATTATTGTAGAATTATTGCAGTCATGGTTTCTATTTTGAGTGGTGGGTATCACAACCTAATCCATATTTTGAGGAAGCTGCTTGCATAAATACATAAATGTTTCTGATTAATTTTAGCAAATTTTTATTCTTTCCACCTTAGTCACTCACCAAATATCTTCAATAACAATTCTTGCCTTTATAGCTGGTAGCTGGAAGTGGAAATACCCAAAGTGGAGATGCCCAGAATGCTGCTCTTGAAGAAGGCAAGGATGATGCTGCATACGGAGTTGGAGTACCAGGGCCACTTACAAGATTGTTTGTTGTAGCAAACAAGGGAGTAGCTGCCCTTATTCAGGATCTTATATTGGTAAAATATTGTTTCTATTCTTAAACTAAAGTTCTTTGAGGATTTAAGGCAAGAAAAAATATGGATATTTATTACATTATCAACATTAACTTAAAACGTCTTAAGTACACTGAAAAAAATTCAAAATATTTCAATCTACTTGGCCGTGAGCTTCTTTTGGTAGTTTTAATGGTGTGGTGGTACAGTCTTTGAAGGACCAAGGCCTTAGTACGTATTTTTGACCAATCTTCGCTATTCCCAACCAAGCTTCTCAAACTACAGATGCCCAATCTCAGAAAGTACAGGTTCTACAGGTATCTCAGTTCTACAGGTCAAGAGGACACCAGTGCCTGGGCCAACCTTTTTTCCTATTTCCTCCTGGTAAACCATAATAAATATTCAATTCAAAATGAGAGATAGGCACCTTCAAAGCCATATAATGGAGACACTTATGTCTAATTAAACTAAATTACAAAGCAATAAAACTTAGCTAATTTCTAGTAGTCTCTCTAAGAGCAGGCTCAGCAGTGGGGGTGTACCAGCTGATGGGTCATAGATTAACAAGATCTGACAAACAGAGATATTAATGTCTATAAATTTATCCCTTCTCAGAAACCTCACAGTCCTGGTTCAATTTCACCCATTAATGAACTTCGTATTCAGTTGTAAATGAAATGTTGAAATATTGTGTTTGGTAGGGTTCAAACAAAAATTCTGAGGACTGGAAAAGCCTGTGGAGTTGTGTTCAACAGATGTGTGTGAGTTTGTGTTTGTACATGCACATATATGTGCATGTGTATGTATTTATGTGTGTGTGAGTGGGTGTGTGCACGCACGTGTGTAATTGTTTGTTAACATATAATTTTTTATGGATGTAATTTTTGTAATCTACTAGATAGAATTGAAGTAAATATGAAAAATTAATGTGTACATTATTTATTTTAATGCTATATCTATTTTGCTTAGAAGTGCTGGGTTTAAGAAACAATTTTTCTAGTTTGCAGGGTATCTATTCTTCTCATACAAAGAAAATTAATAAACTATTTACTAAAGCAAGTTTTTATTTTTCAGCGTTTGGCACAAACAAGTGAAAGGATAGTCAACTTCAAGGCAAGATTAATCACATCAATCATCTAAGATTATTCTCCAATTGCTCAAGAAACTAAAGCTCATTCAACAATGTACCCTTCTTGCTTTCTGGTACCATTAATTGTCCACCTGTTAATATTTTTGTAAATCTATAAATAATATAAATATAATATGTGATTATTTTCTTTTCAAATTTAAAATCCATCAAAACCAAAAAAAAAATTACAAAAGTATTAAAATAAAAAAAAAAATATTTATTGATGAATACTTTTTTGAATTGTGTTGTACTTATTCAAAAGTTATAGAAAACAATTGTTACCTTAAGGAATAATTTATTATATTTGTATATCTGTATCAAATTAATCAAATCCTGCCGCATTATCTTTTTTTTTTTTTAATGCCATTTTCTATTTTGTTATCATTAAATTACCTTATTTTTATAGTTTGTATCTTTTGTATATTTGTAAAAATATACAATGAAGTTCAAAAAGTAGGTAAACTGGTATAACAGTCATTTAAGTATATGATAATTTATAAATACTTAGTTTATTTTTTTAAGAATAAAAATAAGCTCTCTCAGCCATACCTTTGGAATGGCAACATTAAGAGTGTTATTTATTATCAAATTTAATTTTAAATTCAATGTATCTATGAACTACCTATAATAAATAAGACTTGATCATTAGCTCATATTTAAAATGTAATTCTTTTGCATAACTGTGGATGTATAGTAAAGGTTGTATATATGTAAGTAGTAAGGTTCCTTTAGAGTTTTAAAAGAATACAAATGTACATCAAATAAATAAAACTCATTTTCATTTTTAATAAGTGTATTAATATTTCCTTAAATTAATTAATGAAATATCGAAGTTTATAACTAGATATGAACTACCTCCAGCACGACTATACTAATAGTAAAAAACTTATTATCGTTGAAACTTGGATGTGTAGAGTCTTATGCTGTCTTGTTACAAAAAATCTTACCTCTGGATAAAACTCCGAAGTAATTATTCAACATTTAGACCAACTCAAAACAGATTGTTTTGAGGATCATAACTTTTGTTTCATATCACTCATTTCTTGGGAGGAGGGGAAGCTGATTGTCCTTTTATAATTTTTGAAATAAACCCATTTTTCATCAAGACAAAATTTGGGCGAGAAAACTAGGTCTACCACAAGTATCTACATTTTTTCCCTCATAAACTATTATAAGCTCAATAGATCTCAGTCCCTTAAACCAATGTCATCTCTTCTACCACCTGATGATGGCGGCAGTGCCTGCACGAAAACAATATGACTTCTACACTGCAAACCAGCACATCAAATATCATCAAGTCACAATTTCTTTGATAAATGAATATAATTCCAGGTTTCACGAAAATGTTGCAAATTTCAGGGCAGTAGTAGTTGTTCAATGGCAAAATACTAGGCTACTATGCTATAGGTTTCAAATTAAAAGCCCCTGATTGCAATTTAAATTGTATTTATCTGTGAGCTCATCAGACTTTGAGGTTGGGCTTCTATCTAATTAATCACGCTGCGTTGTGGGGAAATTGAGGAGGGACTTAAGAAGTAGCAGTCTTCGGTCTTTAGTGCCACTACAATATTACCCAGGAATGCAACAAGCTCACCACTTCCCATGAAAGCTTTATGCATTTAGATTTAATTTTTTGTAAATCTTGGATATAAGGTTTTCAACACATTTTATAAGAAACTAAAAGTACTTGGCCAACACACTTTATTGTGGAATAGGATCTACACCATAACCTCATCATTGTACAATACAGGAAGGAAGAGACACACATAATCGATACTCTTATCGATATCTACATATTTTTTTTAAACTTTCCAAAAGTAAATTTCCCTCTTTGCTCTGTCTTTTGAAGTATCTAATGGTGTGGAACACCTCTGCAGGTTCTGGAATTGAAATCAAGTTATGCAAGAGACAGAAAACTGTACTTTGGGGTTCCATTAGTTCTGAAGAAAGTTTCTGCATGACCCTTTCTTCAGTGGAGTTTACTTCATTTTTACTTACAAGTACGAATTAAAAGTATTGTAATCGAAAAAATATTCGGATTTCAATGGAGTTATCTATTTTGACCCTCCCTGGAACCATTTTGACTAGTTTGTTTTGGTGTGACTTCCGTACTATGAATGCTCATAAGTATGTATCTCGCATAACTCAAAAACAGCTAGTCTTTGAATGTTGTAAATTTCATATTTGGGATTGTTATAACACCGAATTGTGCACTTCCTCCTCTGATCAAAATTAATAAAGGAGGGGGGGGGTGGTTAGAGGAGTACGGAAATAATACATTTCAAATTTCTCTGTATTTTTTGTTTATTACAAAAAGATATATAATGAAGTCCTTGAAGTTTAGCTCTGATTAAATAAGCCCTTTTAGGAGTACAATGAAGAAGAGGTCTTAGGCTCATTTTAATTTTTCATTGTTTAAAACAATAAGTAAATATTTCTTTAAAAAAAAAAATAAAAACGGGGAATCAAAAACAAAGAGTAAACAGGCTAGGTGGCTACTTCTGCTCATCCTCTTCTTTCTTTTTCTCTCAATATAGAGCTAATAGAATATCAATCAGTAGAATTTCTTTTCTTATTTGGTTGTTGGCTGTAAAGAAATGTGGACGACCCTTACTTATGAGGTAAGAAAGCTGAGAAAGAAGCTTGTTTCTAGTTATGTAGTCACCTTATGAGGAGATTTCTCTTATATGCTGTCAGGTATTAATGGTGGATGATGTGATTTTCAAAAAATGCCTTTAAATGCACATGGATCCGACCTACGAGATGACAAAAGTTAGTTCCGTTCAAATTTATATTTCTTAGAGTTATGTACATTATTTCGACAGCTTGTTAATGTTAAGTAGGCAGCTTTGGTTGTCTTCTAGCTGTAGTTCTTTCCATAAACCTCTGCACGGAACATCTTTTTTTCATACTTCAAGAGGAACACATTCACTCAGGTCCGTGCTACTGCTTTTAGTATTTGAAACTGATTACCATTAAGCTGTGGAGCTAGAAAAACATTTATTAAATAAAAATCTTATATGCCTTCATTATAAATTTTAAAAAAAAATTAAAAGTAAAACGTTCAGAACATCTTGAGGAGTCATTGGCAAATATTTTATCTAATATTCCAAAATGTCCATGGCTGAGCAAACTAAGCAGATTTCCCACATGCAGGTATGGTTCACTATTGATCCCCATATATTCTCTATTCAGTTGCCCAACTTTTTAGCCAAATATTCTTTTTTAGTAAAATTTTATTGCACTAAATAGATTTAAATTTCATACTTATTAAATATTTATTAATGAGAACAATGTACTTGCATCTCCTTGGAAAGTATGAGTAAGTCAGGTTTGTATGTCGTTGTTTTTAATTTTAGGCATGATTCTAAGTTCTTATCAATAAGACGACTTCCCAGTTTACTCTTGATAATGTTCATACTTGAAAAAGATTATTTCCATATATATGTAGAGTCGAAAAGGGAAAGAACATCAAAAGTCCGTCACGCAGGGGCTGCGTAAACTAACCAGATTTCCCAGGCGAAGATTTACAATAGATAAAAAATGTACATACAGTTAACACAATCGTGAATGCTTAGTAAATGTACAATACAAGGCTGAATTGTAAAAAAACAGGCAAGCCAACCTCGTAGCGCAGCATAGATAGACAGGAAAGACAAACAATTATTGAAATACATCTGAATATAACGTATTAATTTTATTGAAAACAATTTAATAAAGCTAGTGGTGAAATTTGTAATGAATCAGAATCAGTTATATCTCAATCACTCAAATTTTAGTAATCCAAAAACAAAAGGGAGGGGATCAACACAACGTATTTGCATACATCTCACAAAGTAAAAGTTCAATGAAAACAATATTTGGTATTTAGGCTTCAATTAATATATTTTATTATATAACAGAGCATTCTATATGTAACACTAGTAGAAGTGGGGGTTTACTGAAGGCTGAAAACTATAAAATGCAAATATCTCGGTTAATATTCAAGATGGAGAATAAATGTATATAACATTATTTATAGTGCTTTAATTTTCAATAAGATTGATTCTATACACTTTTTCGATTCGACTTATAGTAACAGAGATATTTCGAATTTTCAAAATTCTTCCCCTCTAAACCAACCCTCGCCCTGGTCCGATTTCAGCCGTTAACGAACTTAATCTTTCTTTTTACATAAAACGCCTAAATATCGAGTTTCATAACGATTAAACAATAATTGCGACCGCTAGAGCAGTAACGTATATACATATAGAATTTTGAACGGACCTCATTTTCGTCATCTCCTAGGTAGGATCGATGGACATTTTAGGAAAAAATTCCGTCATGAGTACAACCTCAATAGCTGATTTTCCTTAAGGAGGGAAATTTGCTAAAACGAGGCCAGCGCCGCACTGCCTTGTACCATAGCCATCTGTTTAAGCTATTAGGTTCTTTTCGCGATTACGATTACTTAAATTTTCTATGTATATGCATAAAACTACATCATTTTATTTTAATACTGGGATTATTTGAAGTGAGGAGAAATTATACAACTCACAGTATGTACAAAGGCTTTTGTCAGTCGCATTATGGCGGAAATGCACTGATAACGTTATAATTAAGATCACTTCATTGCTTTATTTTAGTAATATAGTCGTATGTGTAAGATAAGTGAATTTGTTTAATTCTCATAAATAAATTATTTAAAAGTCCGTCACGCAGGGGCTTCGTAAACTAAGCAGATTTCCCACGTGAAGTTTTACAATAGAGAACTTTCACGAGAGCCGAGCCAGTCAAGGAAACGGCCGAACTAGCTTTTGGCGGGAAAGTAACTCTCGTCCGTTAGGCTCCGAGATTAAATTAAAAACAATTCAATCTCAAAAAAACAAGAACACAAAAGATGGACTTACCTTTAATGATAGCAGCCCTCTGAACACTTATTACACCAACACTAAATACATAGTACCACAGAATATCTATTATTTGTAAGACTTAATACTGCTGTGAATATTAAGTAAACAAATAAAGGGCAAGTCAAATGGTAAGAACCTTCCTGATAGCAAACAGTCTGAGTTGTAAACAATCAGGTTAGCCAGCTTTTACCGGAAATAAAAGCAATTACGGAAATATATTTGAATATAAGTTATAAATTTTATTCATAACTATTTATTATATCTAGTACTGTAATTAATAATAAACCAGAATAATTATAATCACAACAATTCCAAGTTTAGGAATCTGGGAAGAAAATAGAAAGGGGGGGAGGCCAAAATACGATTCAGACGGTTGTGAGATTTTCACATGATTAAGGAACAAGCAGGTTAGCCAGCGAAGGTTTACAATAGATAAATATACAGGTAACACTTTCGTGAATATTAGTGAATAATTACAAACAGCAATGAGAAATCTTTCAGTATAAGTTACAATATAAGTTAATAGTCCTTACAACGTAATACGGCTGGATTGTAAACAAACAGGTTATTATTATTTATTTATTAACGTCCACTTTTTGCAACTTAGGCTAATCGGGACGGGTTATCTACAGGTTACCACCCTTTTCTAGCCAGGGTGGGATTTTAGTACGTTATTTAATGAATTTCGTCACTAAATAACTTCCTTTGCCCAGGCGAGAATCGAACTCGCCACTCTAGGTTTACCATGTGAGATAAAGGTCAGCGGTTTAACTCGCATGGCTAACCTGAGCCCCACAAACAGGTTAGCCAACCTTGTAGCGAGGTATCGATAGATAGACCGGAAAAACAAACAATTAAAGAAATATATCTGAATATAAAATATTAATTTCATTGGAAACTATTTACTATAGTTAATGGAGTAATTTGAAATGAATCAAAATGATTTCTATCTCAATCACTCAGATTTTTGTAGTCCAAGAAAAGAGGGGGGGGGTTCAACAGAACGTATTTGTTTGTACCTCGTAAAATAAAGCTTTGTTGAAAACAATATTTTGTATTTAACCTAATATTAACCTAATAATTAGGTGGTTCATGAGATATCAGCATATTATTAATATGTCCCTAGTAGGAGTAGGGGATTACTGAATATCTATATATACAGTTTTGAACGGACCTCATTTTCGTCATCTACTAAGTAGGATCGATGGACATTTGAAGAAAAATGTCGAAAATTCCGTCATGAGTACAACCTCAATAGCTGATTTCCCTTAAGGGAAATCTGCTAAAAGGTAATAAAAACAGCAAAAGTTGGGCACCCATTCCATGTGTTGGATATGGGAGAAAAAGCCTTCATTGATTTTGATAAAGTGTCATCCACATTCATTGATACGTCCACATTACGCATCACTAAAGAAAACCCAGGTATTGTTTATTACAAAACGAGCTTCAATGATTTAGTTCCATGGGGCTCTCTTAATGTCATGAAACCAGGAATGACAATAAACAAAATTCGACCGACATGCTCTCCTGCCTGGCCTACCAAAGGAAGTGCCACTGAGTGAGGCTAAGAAAAAAGATTTGAAAGCGATGTTGGAATTTTTATCCGAAGAAAATCGTGACTTTTTTACAAAAATAATTCAAATAAACTAAATGGTTTTTTTTAAAACAATAATTAACATGTTTGAGGACTTAATTTTTTAGTTTTGAAAAATTTCCTCAAATGTCCATCGATCCTACCCAGGAGATGACGAAAATGAGGTCCGTTCAAAATTATATATATATATATATATATATATATATATATATATATATATATATATATATATATATATATATTTGTCTGTTAACGCTCTAGCGGTCGCAATTTTTGTTTGATCGTTACCAAACTTCATATTTAAGCGTTTTATGTAAAAAGAAAGATCAAGTTCGTTAATGGCTGAAATCGGACTAGTGGGAGGGGGGGGGGTTTAGAGGGAGGATTTTTAAAAATTCAAAATATCTCCGTTATTATGGATCGGATCGAAAAAATGTATAGAATCAATCTTATTGCAAATTAAATGTACTATAAATACTGTTCTATACATTTATTCTGTATCTTGAATATTAACCGAGATATTTGCATTTGTATTGTGAGTGTGGTCGGCACTATCCGCCGAGAGCTCTGGCGGCCGTTTTGGTAACTATTCCTCCCTCGTGAATAGGCCTAGAGATACCTTCCTACTACTGTTATTATTAGGCAGATTTCTCTATTGTAAAACTTCACGTGGGAAATCTGCTTAGTTTACGCAGCCCCTGCGTGACGGACTTTTTTATTTTTTCTTGTGAATTACAACTTGTATTCCTTTTACAAAAAATAATTTTGTTATTTTAAAAATGTCTATATTTTATATCACATGATTGTGCAGAATTTTCTTCTTTTTTTTATAATTATAATTTTTGTATTATGTGTTTTGTATAAGTTTTGTTCTTTTCAATAAAGATAAACCAGAAACTTGAGTTACTGACCAGTTTTTTAGCAGATTTCCCTTGAGGGAAATCAGCTATTGAGGTTGTACTCATGACGGAATTTTCGAAATTTTTCTTCAAATGTCCATCGATCCTACCTAGTAGATGACGAAAATGAAGTCCGTTCAAAACTGTATATATATATATATATATATATATATATATATATATATATATATATATATATATATATATATATATATATATATATATATATTTGTCTGTTACCGCTCTAGCGGTCGCAAATTTAGTTTAATCGTTACGAAACTCGATATTTAACCGTTTTATGTAAAAAGACAGATCAAGTTCGTTAATGGCTGAAATCGGACCAGAGGGAGGGGGGGTTTAGAGGGGGGATTTTCGAAAATTCCAAATATCTCCGTTATTATGCATCGGATCGAAAAATTGTATATAACAAATCTTATTGCAAATTAAATTTACTATAAATATTGTCATATATGTTTATTCTCTATCTTGAATATTAACCGAGATATTTGCATTTTTCAGTTTTTAGCAAACCTCCACTTCTACTCATGTTACGTAAACAATACTCTGCTACATAATAAATCACATTATTGGAAGTTTAAATACCAAAAATTGTATTCAAGAGACCTTTATTATACGAGATACATGCAAATATGCCCTGGTGACACCCCCCCCATCTTAAAGTTTTGGACTACTAAAATTTTATTGATTGAGATAATTATTCTGACTCATTATTAATTACAGTACTAGATATAGTAAATAGTTCTCAATAAAATAATGTGTTATATTCTGATATATTTCAGTAATTGTTTTTCTTTCCGTTGTGAGGCGGCCCGGCCCGTTTGTTTACATTTCTAACCTAACGCTTCCTGTCGGCAGGTTATTGAAATTGGATGAAACATTTATTTCCGTTTGTATTTATTCACGGTGTCATTGTGTTAGCAGTATGTATGTATATTTATCTATTACTAAACTTCCCGAGGGAAATCTGCTTAGTTTACGCAGCCCCTGCGTGACGGACTTTTTTCATTTTCCTGTAACTTTGTATTTTGGCACTTTGATCACTTTGCCCCGCAACGCTTCATATATATAGATTGAGCTCCACAATGTGCACTCGGATTGGGTTTTAGCAGATTTCCCTTAAGGGAAATCAGCTATTGAGGTTGTACTCATGACGGAATTTTCGAAATTTTTCTTCAAATGTCCATCGATCCTACCTAGTCGATGACGAAAATGAGGTCCGTTCAAAACTGTATATATATATATATATATATATATATATATATATATATATATATATATATATATATATATTTGTCTGTTACCGCTCTAGCGGTCGCAATTTTTGTTTAATCGTTAACAAACTCGACATTTAGTCGTTTTATGTAAAAAGAAAGATCAAGTTCGTTAACGGCTGAAATCGGACCAGTGGGAGGGGGGGTTTAGAGGGGAGGATTTTCGAAAATTCGAAATATCTCCGTTAGTATACGTCGGATCGAAAAATTGTACAGGATCAATCTTATTACAAATTACATTTACTATAAATATTGTTTTATACATTTATTCTCTATCTTGAATATTAACCGAGATATTTGCATTTGTATTCTGCGTATTGTCGCCAGGATTCGGCTATGTTCGGACTTTCCGCCGAGAGCTCTGGTGGCCGTTTCCTTAACTATTCGTCCCTCGTGAATAGGTTTAGAGGTTAGGTTAACTGTGTTTTGGGGCTAGAAACTACTGGGTTATTACGCCCTAAATAATGTTTTAGGTTTAGAGGTTAGGTTAGGCAGATTTCTCTATTGTAAAACTTCACGAGGGAAATCTGCTTAGTTTACGCAGCCCCTGCGTGACGGACTTTTTGATAGGAAACATGTCGATTAGAGATGATATTTAATTATAACAAATTATATTCAAGATTATGATTTGAATTATTCACGGTGTGTCAAACAGTAGAGAGGGATTGATGAGGGACTTATTTTCACTTAATCTTCAAAACTACATTTTCTATTCCATAAGACTCGAACCTGACCCTTACGGGAAAACAACACGCCCAGAAGTTACTATATAAAAAGTCCGTCACGCAGGGGCTGCGTAAACTAAGCAGATTTCCCACGTGAAGTTTTACAATAGAGAAATCTGCCTAATAACAGCTGTAGTAGTAAGTAACCTCTAAACCTATTCACGAGAGGGACGAATAATTACAAAAACGGCCGCCAGAGCTCACGGCGGAAAGTCCGAACATAGCCACTGCTGCCGAGCACATGCAGAAGATTCAAGATAGAGAATAAATGTATATAACAATATTTATAGTAAATTTAATTTGCAATAAGATTGAATCTATAATATTTTTCGATCCGACGTATAGTAACGGAGATATTTTGAATTTTCAAAAATCCCCCCCTCCCACTGGTCCGATTTCAGCCATTAACGAACTTGATCTCTCTTTTTACGTAAAACGCTTAAATATGAAGTTTGGTAACGATTAAACAAAAATTGCGACCGCTAGAGCGTTAACAGACAAATATCTATCTATATATATATAAAATTGTAACCTCTGTCTGTACATTGATTTTTTTCGCGAAATTTCACGATAAATTTTCGTTTTACATGTCATAGACACCATAACTGCATTTTGTTTCTTTGGTGTCTGTTTGTTTGTTTGTTTGTTTGTTTGTTTATTTGTTTGTTTGTTTGTTACCTTTTCACGCATAAACGTCTGAACCGAATTTTATGAAACTTGGTATGTATATTACTACTAGCCCAACTTAGACTTTAGGCTATATTAATATTCTCTAAGACAAATAGGAGTGGGGGTTATAAGGGAGGCCAGAAATTAAAAATAGCGATATTTCGTTTCCTATTGCTTTTTCAGCAAATATGCACATAACAAAAGTTGTTTATTTTGTTATTTAGAGTAACTTTTGTCATTAACACTTATACGCTAATGACTATAGCGGGAGTCAACAATATTATTTGGGACAAAAGACTCAACCGAACTAAGTGAATCTCGGTATGTGTATTAGCACTGACGCCTTAATTATCATAAGCTATACCAACAATTCTAGTGACGTTCAGGAGTGGGGGTTGTAAGGGAGGCCTTAAATTAAAAATAGCAATATGTATTTCGTTTTCTACTGGTTTTTCTGCATATATGCACAAGACAAAAGTTGTTTATTTTGTTATTTAATGTAAGATTTGATATATTCACTTTTGTCGTATAACAAAGTATAAACGAGATTTACACTAAATACTAAAGCGGGAGCCAACAATTTTGTTGTGCACTAACGATTGAACCGAAATTAACAAGACTCGGTATGTGAATTAGCATTAATTCTTCCATGATTATAAGCTATATTAAAATTTTTACGTCCGGACGAGAGTGGGGGTTATGAGGGAGGCCTGAAATGAAAAATTATGATATTTCGTTTCCTATTAGAATTTCGGCAAATATGCACATAAAAGTTGTTTATTTTATTATTTAGTGTAACTTTTGTTGCATTCACTATGATCGTAAAATGAAGTAAACACGGGATATACGCTAAAACTATAGCGGGAGTCATTAATTTCATTAGTGATTATTTAAGTGTTTTTAATGAATGAATATTATGACACAAAAGATTTTATGTTTTAGTCACATATGAAAACTCTATATATATATGATTCGGATTAGTGAGGTTATATATCTCCGTCGTCCCCTTCTCATTTATTTATTTCTCCTAGAAAATAACATTGCTATTTATTTATTTCCAATAGAAATGTAAAACAAGAGCATTTTCTGTTACTTAATTTGTCTAATTTATTATTTTAAACAAAGTCATGCTGATTTGGCACAAAGAGTGATAGCGGAAGTTATGGATCATACTCTTTATTTGGTTCTGCTATTATGTTATCTTATTTCCAATATCTTGATGTTGTTGAAACAAATATGTACCATCAATAACAATTAGACGTTAATGGTAATGTTATTATATGAAAAAAGACAATATCCTATCCATTTAAAATTTGATATGATTTAAATACTTACTTATTTTGCAGGGAGGGCTACGTTCTCTTCTCTTTTCTCTCTTCTCCTTCCCCCCCTCATCTATATTTTTAAATTATAAATTGAAAATTATTTTTTTAGAGGGTAATACTATTATTTAATTTCCATCATGTAGATAAATTATTAAAATAATACTTTCGAATCAATATTTTAAATAAGGAAAACTTATGGAGCATATGCTGGAGCGGAAGGGAGCCGAGAGCCTAAAAACAGTTAATTGAGTTAATTATTTCCTGTGGAATGATTTTCACTGCGCTCTACTATTACGTACGAATATAATCTAATTACAAAAACTATGCTTAAACTATACTACTCGGATTTGTTTTCACAGGAAAATAAGTTTCAATTATAGAGGAAATATTTAATTTTAATTTAATTTTAAAATTTTAAAAAATAATAAATGCTATCCACAAAGTATTTTTACAAAAAAAAAAGTGAGATAAAACGGTGGAGATATATAGATAGATCAGCGAACACATTCTATTAATTTATTCTTTCTTGTCTTCAAAATTAAAATTTCTCTCATCTATAAACGGTCGCTCCCTCGCTCCCCCGCCTGAACCATACACGGGAAAACAATGATTATTAGGGCTTATGTTCATTTATTTCTTATTCTTTGAATTACAAATTTTTTTTTTTTTTTTTTTTTTTTTTTTTCTTTCTGTAAATTCCCCCTGCCTGAACCCTCACGGAAAACAATCGGCCCAGAAAGGATCGGGAAGTGTAGTAAAAACATTGAAAGCCTTGCTCAAAAAAAAAAAAATATAACTAACAACTTCCAGCCTCAAATGATTTCCTTTCCATTCCTTCCGAGCGAAGCCGGGTAACCTTAGCTAGATAATAATAAAATGTAACCTCTGTCTGTACATTTGATTTTTTTTTTTTTTTTTTTATTTTTTTTTTTTATTTTTTTTTTTTTTTTTTTTTTTTTTTTTTTTTTTTTTTTTTTTTTTTTTTTTTTTTTTTTTTTTTTTTTTTTTTTTTTTTTTCGCGAAATTTCACGATAAACATTTCGTTTTTTTCATCACTTTCACTCCATCACCATGTCCTAGAACAACAAACAAGACACCAAACTGCCATTTTGTTTCTTTTGTGTGTCTGTATAGTTTTTGTTTGTTTGTTTATTTTGTTTGTTTGTTTGTTTGTTTACCTTTTTTCCATTCCATTTTTTTCCAATTCTCATCAAAAACCTTTTCCACGCATAAAAAAAACAATAAACGGCTGAAAAAAAATACCGAATTTTATGAAACTTGGTATGTATATTACTACATTTACTACTACTTACTACTAGCCTAACTCTACTTACTGCTTCTATACTACCTAGCTACACTGTACTATTACTACTAGCCCAACCTTAGAAATAGTAGAGACTTTAAAGAGCAATAATATTCCTCTCTAAGACAAAGACAAACAGGAGTGGGGGGTTATAAAGGGAGGCCTGAAATTAAAAAAATTAGCGAGTATAATTTCGTTTCCTAATTTTGCTTTTTTTTTTTTTTTTTTTTTTTTTTTTTTTTTGGCTTTTTTCCATTATTTTTTTTTTTTTTTTCATTTTTTTTTATTTTTTTTTTGTGTTGTTTTTTTTTATTTTTTTTTTTTCTTTTTTTTTTTCCACATTTCTTTTTTCATTTTTTTTTTTTTCAATTTTATTTTTTTTTTTTTCTTTTTTTTCCACATTTCTATTTATTCACAGGCAAATATGCACATTAACAAAAGTTTGTTTATTTTGTAAATTTAGGAGTACATTATAATATAATGAAAAACTTTTATTTTTTTTCGTAGACTGAATTATAAACGAGATATACGCTAAAAAAAAAAACCTAAAAAGGCGGGGAATGTTAACACAATTAATTTTATTATTTGGACAAAAGAAGGCCAAACAACCGAAATAAATAAAACTCGGGTACGAGTAATTAGCACTAAATACACTAAACATCTCCTTATAAATAAGAGACATACTAAGATATCTCAAGGACGGGCAGGAGTAGGGTAATAAGGAAGGCCTGAAATCTAAATATAGTGAATTTCGTTTCCCCTAATTGGGGTTTCGGGCAAATATGCACATAAAAAAGTTGTTTATTTTTTTTAATTTGTTATTTTTTAGGTTAGCTTAGCTTTTTGTCATTATAATATTTTCATTTTTGTGTTTATTAAATTAATTAAAATAATATAAAAAAAATTAAAATATTTAAAACCAAATATAAACGATATATATAACACTATAAACTAAAAGCGTGGATTCAACTATGTTATTGGCTCAAAAAAACGATTGAAACCGAACTTTAATAAAAAAAAACTTAACTAAAAAACTCGGTATGTGTCAATTTAGCATTTATTCTTTATTCTTCCATGATTATAAAGCTTAATTATATTTTTTTGGTATAGAGAAAACGGTTGAGTGTGGGTTATAAGGGAGGCCTTGAATACAAATGTCCGTTATTTTCATTGTCCATAATTGTTTTTTTTTTTTTTTTTTTTTGTTTTTTTTTTTTTTTTTTTTTTTCGGCAAACATGTTGGCACATGACAAAAAAACTGGTTACTTACTTTACTCTTTTTTATTTAGATTAACGTTTTGTTTTATAATTAAAAATATTTTACAATTCTATTTCTCCAGGAAACAAATGTGTGGGGGAAGCAAGTAATTTGCGTAGAAAAAATAATTGTAGCTCAAACAATTCATCAGTCCATTTTTCTTCCTATTTGACAGTATCACAGCTTCCTTACCTGGAAAATTAATTAATATTCAAATCAAATTAATTAATATTTTGTCCTATAAACCCAACTAATTCGATGATAAAATGCACAGAGACAACGGGAAATTATAACAATTTTTGGGGACAGTGAAGACATAACAAAAAAAATTTAATTTTATTATTTACAAATACCAACAAAACCAACAAAAAAACGGTATTAACCCTAAAAAAATCACTGACACTGGGACTGTAAATATTTTAAAAATAAATAATATTGATGTGCAAAAAGTAAAGCCTTGCCAAAAAAAAATAAAAATAACCACATCCACCCATTTCACCATCACCATTTCAGTTCTTTCAGTCCTCAAAATAATCAATTCCCGGGCGACGTCGGGTATCTGAGTAGTATATCTATAATATATAATAAAATTTGTAACCCTGTCGTACAGTTGATTTTTTTTTTTTTTACTTTTTTTTTTTCCGTTTTTTTTTTTTTTTCGCGAATTTTCACCCACGATAACTTTTTCGTTTCACTCATCACACATGTCTCATAGAGATCCATAAAAACTGCATTTTGTTTCTTTCGTTGTATGGTTGTTTTGTTTGATTTGTTTGTTAACCATTACGCTTTTTCACGCATAAAACGGCTTAAAAAAAAAAAAAAAAAAAGCTTAAAAAAAAAATTAAAAAAAAACAAAAAAAACAAAAAAATAAAAAAAAAAAACAAAAAAAAACGGCTTAAAAAATAATAAAAACAAAATAAACCGAATTTTATGAAAACTTGGTATGTATATTACTACTAAAAACCCAACTTAACTTTAGGCTAATGTTAATAATTTTTTAATTTCGTCTGAGACGAACAGGAGTGGGGTTATGAGAGGGAAGCCCCTGAAATTAAATAATTTAAAAATAATTAATAGGCCATATTATTTTTATTTTTTTCGATTCCCCCTATTGGTTTTTTTTTTTTTTTTTTTCTTTTCTTTTCTTTTTTCGGCAAATATAAAACATAACAAAAGTTTGTTTATTATTTTGTTTTTGAGAGTAACTTTTGTTATATACAACTTTTTTCTTAACTGGGAATTATAAATAAAACTAAAAAAACGAGATATACGCATAAAAAAAAAAAAAAAACCTATAACAAGAACGAATGTAACAATTTTTTATTTCAGAGACGAAAAAAAACCCAACAACAAAAAAAACAAAAAACCCAAAAAAAAAAAAAAAAAACCCAACCGAAATTTTATATATAAAACTCTCGTAGTGAATAGCACTAAAAAAACTATAAAAAAAAACGCTTCACATTATTAAATAATCAATAACTACATTATATTATAGGGAGCGGGCATCGGGAGTGGGGGGTTGTAAGGGAGGCCTCAATTTAAAATAAGCTGTATTTTTTTCGTTTTCTATTTCTATTTTCGTTTTTTCGCAAATATGAACCTAACAAAGTTGTTTATTTGTATATTAGAGTAAACTTTTGTGATATGATTCATTTTGACTTTTAATAAAAACAAGTAATAAAAAACAAACGAGATATAATATACTATAAATAAATAAATAGATAAAGAAGGAATTCAAACTATTTTAATTGGCCTAATTGATTGATTATCCGAACTTAAAAACAAAGCTCGGTATGTCAATTAGGCATTAATTCCCCCTATCTTTTAATTTCTCCAGATTACAAGCTGTATTATAAAAAAAATTTTTTTTAGGTTCGAACGGAGTGGGAGTTATTAGTGAGCCTGAAGTAAAAATTTCATGAATTTCATTTTTCTTCCTATTTGTTTTTTGTTTTTTTTTTTTTCGGCAAAGGTGGCACATAACTAGAAGGTTGTTAACTTTTTACTTTTGTTTTTAGGATTTAGAGCAACAGCAGAGCAACTTTTTTTTTTCACATTCCAAACTTTGTTTCGTAAAATGAAGAAATACGGGATATAAGCTAAAATCTATAGCGGGAGTCGAAAACGATTTTAAATTAGTACTTATTTAAAGCGTTTTTAATATAGGCATATTATTGGACAAATGATGTTTATGTTTTAAAAAGGTTGAAAAAATTAATAAAAAGCTTAATCTATTTTTGTTTTCGATTATTTATACTAAAGTATATTCGGATTAGTGAGATTATAAATCCCTCTCATAAATCCCTAAAAAAATCCCCCCATTCCCCCCCCCCCCGCCCCCCCCCCCTCGCCGCCTCATTTAATTTGATTTAAATTTTATTTTCCCCTAGAAAATAACTTTAACTTGTTATTTATTTTTCCAATAGAATTTTTAAAACTATAAGAAGGCATTTTTCATTCCATTATTTAATTTGTATAATGTATTATTTAAATTTAAAAAAAAAAAATTTCGTCCCCTGAATTTTTCCTCAAGGATTAGGGAAGTAGTAGGGAATCAAACTCTGATTTGTTATATACTATACTACCTTAATTTCCGATATTCTTACACTACATATACAAATATGTACTCTATCATAAAACAAATTTAACGTTAAAAAGAAGGCATATATGAACAAAGGTAAAAAATTGCTCTTATAAACATCAAAACTAGTAATTAAAAAATAAAAAATAAACACCGATATGATTGTTTAAAAAGTAATTACTTAGGGTTGCAGGGACGGCACGCGATCTCTTTCCTTCTTTTAATCTCTTCTCTTCCCCTCTCTTTTCCTCTCTTTCTTCCCCCTGCTCATTTCTCTTCCCCTCTTTTTCTCTTCCCCTCGACTCTCTTCCCCCTCGACGTAAGCTTTTTTGAATAAATAATAGAATTATTAATTTTTGGGTAACACTATTTATTTAATTCCATCAGTAGAATAAATTATTTACTAAATAATATTTTGAATCAACAATTTAAGAGAAGAGTGTTGATGATACTCTAATGCGAGGAGCGGAAATAGACAGAAGCTATTTAGAGAATAATAATTGAGTTTACTTAATTTCCTTCCTGTGAAAATGTCGGCAATTTTAATTAATTCGGAAGTGATTTACCATTAGATCTACTATTATGAATATAACCATTTCTGCTAAACTATATTCTGCTCGGATTGGTTTTTGAACAGGAAATTAGTTTTCATTCATTAAAGAGACAGGATATTTCTAATTGTAATAAAATACTATCCCATGATATGGTTTGAAGTATTCAAAAAGGTGAGTTAAAAAAAAAAAGTGCAAGGGATAGATAGGACCACATTTTTATATTTATTTTCATTTCTTCAAATATAAAAATTTTTTCTCATTTATTATTTAATAAGGGTCGCCTGCCTGACCCTCAACAACACCGAAGAGCAAAAACAAACTGCGCGCCGGACTGGGAAGTGTAGTTGTAAACATTGGTGAAAGGCCTTGCCCAAAAAAATACTATCATCATTCAGCCTTAAAATGATTCCCCTAGCGAAGCCGGGTACCTTAGCTAGTATATATATACTTTATATATATTATATATATATATTTATATATATATATATATATATATATATTATATATAATTTTTTGAACGGGAACTCTCATTTTTTTCGTCATCGCCTCTCCTGGTAGGAATCGATGAACATTGAGAGAAATTTTTTCTTTTTTCAAAAACTCGCGTCAATGAGTACGTACGATCCTCAATAGCTGATTTTTCCCTTAAAGGGAAACTGCTAAAACTCTAGCTGGAGTCACAACAAATTTTATATATGTGGCAATAAATAACGAACCGAACCGAAACTGAAACAAAACACGTGTGTAATGAATAAGCATTAACATAAAACTTTAAATTAACCAAAAACTTATAACCTCCTTCAGATTATAAGCGGTAAATTATTTCTATTCTAGGGAACAGCAAGGAGTGGGGGTTTTAATTTTTGTAAAAGGAGGCCTGAAATAAAAAAAGTCCGTCACGCCAGGGGCTGCGTAAAAAAAACTAAGCAGATTTCCTTTTTTTCCCACGTGAAGTTATTACAAACAAAATAAGAAATTCTGCCTAATTATAACATAACAAAACTCTAGTAGTAAGAAAAAACCTCTCTAAAACCTAAAAACATTATTTAGGGTAGGAAGAGAGGGGCGTAATAAACCCAGAAGTTTCTAGCCCCAAAACAAAACAGTTAACCTAACCTCTAAAAAAAAAAAAAAAAAAAACTCTATTTCACGAGGAACGAATAGTTATGGAAAGGGCCATCCCAGGAGCTCTAGCTCTTCACTCGGGCGGAAAGTCCGACACATGCAGATTACAATGTCAAATATCTCGGGTTAATATTCAAGATAGAGAATAAAATGCATATAACAATATTTATTATATAGTAAATTTTATTTTCCAATAAAGATTGGTTCTATAAAATATAATAACAATTTTTCGATCCCGATGCATAATAACGGAGATATTTTTATTTTCGAAATTTTTTTTGAAAATTTTTCCCCCTCTAAAAACATAAAACTCTTAAAAAAAAAATAAAAAACGGCTAA